>JBAMAX010003141.1:0-553053 GCA_037043745.1 Chymomyza amoena
AAACAATTTCAATTTTATTATTATGTAATGATATTTGTACATGGCTTATGCCCTATGCTCTCTGCCCCCTCTCTTTTACGTAAGTCTTTCAGTTCATCGCTTTTATTTTGTCGTCTTTTCAGCTTAAGACAGTTTAGAATACTATTTGGTATATATCCTGCACGTTCACATCAAATCGCTTCCTGCTACGTTGTTCCAATGAGATCTAAGCCTTTTCCTTTATAAACGCAGGGCTAGACTTTGTGGAAAATGGATTCAAGTTGGGTGTTAATTGTGCAGATTATATAGGCATGTGTATATGCTTCTAAGCGCTGAGGTATTTGAGAATATTATAATCTCGTGTGGTCTGGCAGGTGACTTCATATTGAAACAAAGACTCCTGCAACTTTTGGAATTCGCTGACCAACTGATTATTGTTTTGTTCTAATTTGGCCATAAATTTATCCAGCGGAGTGATTTCTTTTGGTGGTGGTGATGGTTCCCTTGTCATAGCTGCAATGTAAAATTCAACTAAGCAACTTGTGCAAATTATTTTTAAATGCAATTTGAACTTACGGGGTTCGTGATTCATTAGACGTGCCATATTATAGGCCAAGCCATAAGGAACCGTCGGCTTACGTACAGCTGCACACAACGTAGTTGTTGTTGTTGGCTTATTAATAGAAGCAGCTAGGCTGCTAGTGGACGCCTTAGGCAGTGGTGGCACCACCAATTTAGTTGGTGCCTTCTGGATGGGTGCAGCTAATGTAGCTGGCGGCTTATACATAGGCGATGTTAAACCAACAGCTGGCTTTACTATGGGTCCACCCAATGTTGAATTGCCCTTGCTCTCCAAGCCTGGTGGCACCTTATCCATGTTATCCACCAGTTGTGCTATGGTGCTGCGAAATTTCTCCGGTATAAGAAATAAGCGATCCAATTTGCCCTTCTTGAAGCATAAATAGGCCGATTTCATTTGAAACCATTTTCGGCGAATTTGTGTTGGCGATTTATTTGGAAGTCCGCGCTTCTTCATTTTCTTGGCAATATTTGTAAAGGTCGCTTGCGTTGTTGTTGATGGCGTGATGCTTTGCTCCGCTTTAAATTCTTTTATCAAATTTAGCATGCATTCTATCTCGGCCGAAACCCAAAAGTTACGTTTTAACTTTTCCGATTTCATCTTAATTAATTTGCTGGCGTTAAGCTTACAAAATTTTTGTCAAGAATGATTCTACTAGTGCATGTTGTTGTCACTTGCAGAAATGAACCAGTTGGCACCAGTTCATTAGTAGTTCGATAAATTTGTGTACAGATTGCGAATGGTAAAATGCAAAATCGATTACAGCTGTTTGAAAAAAGAGCAAACAAAATATGTAAAGTTTAAATAAAAGATGTATGTATTTGTAAAATCCTTAGCAAATGAACTATTAATTAACTAGTTATTTAATTAGATAAGCTCAGCAGTACAGCCTGCATACGTGTTATTTTCATAAATGTATAAAGTGCGCCATCTATGAGAAGACAATTCAAACTACGCGGTTACTAAGCAACATGATCAAAGAGAACTAAAATCGATTTAGTTAATGAACTTTAGTTCCCTCTGCACTGCTGCACAAATGCGCCATCTATGCGAATAAAATTCCAGTTACGCGGTCAATAAGCAACCTGATTAGCGGAAACCAAAGTAAACTAAAATCGATTTTATTATTGTAGTTGTCTCAGCACTGCTGCACCAAGTCGCCATCTATGCGAAGTTATTCGAACTACATAACATGATAAATGGAAATGGTTGCACTGGCTAAGACGTGCGGCAAATTAAGCAATCAGTCAAAAAACGAAGGTTCGAACCTCGCGAAAAGTAAATTTTTATTTTTTATTTTTTAATTACGCACATTATATAAAAATAGTATTTTAAAATTTATGTTTCCAAATATTTTATCATAGAGTGTCAAAAATACATAAATTACTGGGTTACAATATTTTTTTAAACAATATGCTACAGGTTTTTTAAGTATGTAAAAAAAGGTTTATTTTCTCAAATACAATTTTTGATACCAAAAATTGCAACCAATTTCATTGCAAATCTCCCAAAATTAAATTTAATAATAAAAACCAATAATTGTCAGAATCTCAATACAAAATTTAACAATGAACTTATCGTTATATTGCAAAAAAATTATTTATTAAGAATTGTGATTTATAAAAATGGAAAAAAAAATAATTCTCCCGACGGGGAATTGAACCCCGGTCTCCCGCGTGACAGGCGGGGATACTAACCACTATACTATCGAGGATGTTGAAGCGCTGCAGCAAATGTAAGCAATATCAAAAAAATTTGCCCGAAAGTATGCAAGAGTTTTTTGATTCATTCAAATTTTGCAAATATTATAACAAGCAGCAATTGTCTATGAAACATGATATTAACTGGATCTCCACAATATCTGTGATGCCCGGTAATGTTGACCAATTGTTGACCTTATGAAGGGCTGTGGCCGCTTTTATGATAACTCCCGCTTAACGATCAAAAATTAGAAAACTGCGATTCATAAAAATGTAGGTATATATTTTTAATGATTTGTGTTATAGAACATAAAAAACAGAAATTCTTTGAGTGGGATTCACCCCGTGTCTGGAGTTTTCGCAAGGGCCCGGTGTAATTATTGTCGTTCTGTCGTGATTCTAGCTAAAGATTTAATAGAGGGGCTGGTACATTTTTCTACCCGTGATACTCTCTCTACGATCGTGTAGATAGGAGTTTCGATTTAGCGCGTCTGTTTAAGCTGTTTATACATTGCACTTCATGTACAAAGAGTTTATTAAGTTTGTTCAAGCCGAGAATCTATGTAACATACTGAAGGAGACATTGGAGACCCCCAATGTTACCAAAAGTATAATCAGATTGACTAGAACAGTCGATCTCCGTCTGTCTGTTCGTCTGGCTGTCCGAATAAACGTTTTGAGCAACCAAACTTTAAGATTAGAAGCCTAATTACGTCTGTTTATTTTTTTTTTTTGTTCCGAGGACCTAGAAAAGTGTAAGATAGATAACTGTTTTTTTTTTTGTAAAGATATCGTAATCAAATGTGGCTTTTAAATATTTTAATGAGTTATCAAGCACTGATCAAAATCGGTTGGCTATATTATCCCATAGGACCGATCGTTGCAAAACATAAACGTTTTTGGGGGAAAAATTTAAGTGGGCTTAGAATGATATCGTAAATTTGGCGTTTGATTGCTCTTAGAATTCCCCAGCACTGTACCAAATTGGAATAAAATCGTTTAACTATATCCTAACATATAGCTTTTGATTGGTAAAAAAAACGTTTTTATGGCATAAATCACTGGATATCAAAGCCAAACTTGGCATTCGGAAGCCTTTTAGATTATCCCATCGTTGCACCAAATTTGATCAAAATAGGTTGGCTATATCATATAGCTCCCGTAGGGCCAATCTGTCAAAAAAAAGTTTTTGTGGCAAAGTTCGTAACCAAATTTAGCAAGCAAATATATTTTGGTCGAACTTTTACTGATGTCTATTATTATTATTATATTAAGAATGTCAGCGATTTATCGAACAGCCCTCGATATTACATATCAACTAATTGTATGTTACAAAAAGCTGAAAGTTATTATTGAATTGGAATGGAAAAAAATTGACAAAATCCATCAATCAATTATTTGACTTACTTAGTAATAAGAAAATTAGAAAAGTTTACATTTTAACTTTTTATAAAATTATATAATTAATTAGTAATATTATACCAATGAAACCTGACTGCCAAGAAGTTTCTACATCTACGCGTCTCACTGGGAACCACCACTTCTTTCTTGGTCCCTCTGCCTGGTTCTTTCGTTGCAGAACCATCTACTCCAGCGCCGTCTTCTATACTGAAAAACTTTTTCATAGAGCTTCTTCTTGCGCATAACCAGGCAGTTCCGAGTCAACGTAGACGCTGCTAATTTCCATTGCCCAACTACGTCATTGTTTTTGGAGAGTTCGCCAAGTTCTTCGTTCCGGTAGTCGTAGCGGGGTTTCCCTACTATGTTTGTGAGCACATTATAATTCAATCGGAAAATACATATTAAACAAAGCTTAAAGGGGACTTTTCTTTTGTAGAAATATTTGTACTTCCAAATTTATTACCGTCAAGTCAGTGTTTAAAATATATTTATAGATCCAGTTACATGTCGAGACAAAGTGTAAATAACATTTCTCACAGAGATTTGTGTCTCTGATATTTCTTAGAGAGAATACATGTGTTCATAGCGCCATGTTGACTAATGAGTGCTCTATCGTAAGCTCCATCTGGTGGGAGACATTTTCATTCGATTAATTTTCGGACAAATACAAATTTTTATTGAATTTATAGAGTTTTGTAGAACTTGAATGTAGTAGAAGAAGCTG
Organism: Chymomyza amoena; assembly: GCA_037043745.1. Classification (NCBI taxonomy): domain Eukaryota; kingdom Metazoa; phylum Arthropoda; class Insecta; order Diptera; family Drosophilidae; genus Chymomyza; species Chymomyza amoena. The sequence continues at coordinate 4,385 of JBAMAX010003141.1, forward strand.
TCTGCTATACTGTCCCAGTTAGGTTCTCAAAAAGAACAATGCAGTCGCATACGTAAAAAGGATTTTATATAACGAGTATTCGATAGTAAAAAAAAGAATCACATTAGCCTAACCTAATCTTGCCATAGATCATCTGTTTTATTTTTATTTTAGAAAATATCTTTTGCATAGTAAAGAAGCTGTTTCCATATACTACTTACTATTTTTCTTTATCTGCAATTGGGAGGGACGTTTATTCAAGGTTAAATTACAAGACACCTAGTCTCTTCTTGGCCAAATGAAATCCGGAGCCCTACTTGGCAGCAGATGTACTTTAAAGGTCAAGCCAGGGAAGGCGTCCAACCTGTCTAACTTTCTCATATTCGCCCGTGCTTCGGAAAATGAATCTGAAAATTTTATTAGGATTCATTTTGAAACCGAATGTTGGTTGGTCCCATTTTCACCAAACCGAATTTTTAACGTGTTTTTTTTTTTGTTATTTAATATTCTCATAAAGATACAAAAGATGGCGCACCCTATATTTAATGACAATTATTTTTAATAATTTTTTATCTGACTCAACCCAAAAAAATCGCATGCACAGCCAAAATTAATTTTATAATTGCGACAGGGTTGCCGCGTTACGCAAAGAAAATTTCCTTTGGAACAAAAATAGCTAAGTCGTGTTTAATTTCAATAAATTATGTTGCTAAATTAATATTTTTGTTTTATTTTAATTATAAGATACAATAAAAATTCATTAAACTATTAATAAAAAAAACAACACATAGTAATATAATGATGCAGAGCGGCGGCAACCATGTCAGCTAGGAGAATTTATCGGAAAAATAAGATTAATTTTGACGAAAAAGTTCAAAAATGAATCCGAATACAATTTTTTCGGCTGGGTTTTTTCGTTTTCCGGAGCACGGTTGATTGTTACCTAGAAAAGGAATAGAATAAATAACCCGAAATGCTGCAATGTCCCTGACGAAGAATTTATGGACGTCTCAGCTACTGAACCGCTTTAAGCTTTTATCAGCAATCTTCTACTGAACTTTACAAAGTATTCAAATGCTATGATGGAACGTATCTTGTCCATCTGTTCCCAAACAAGTATAAAGATGGTGTACGTTAAAATCGGGCGCCGGTGACTTTGGGATACCCTGCACCAATATATTGCAATTTAATCCGGCATTTTGCTTAAGAGCTCAAAAAAAATAGTGATTTGTCAAATTAAGATATTTTTCTAAATGAACAAAAACAGAAGGGTTTTACCCCTAAAATGTTTCATTAACGGTCGATTCTTTGGGGGCTACATGATATAGTCCACCGATTTTGATCAAATTTTATACAGTAATTGGGTACTCTAAAAAGCTTCTGAATGCCAGATTTGGTAAACCTCCATAACCAAACGGAATACAATAAATACAATGAAAAAGGGTTTTTTTTTTTTTACCCTATATCATATAAGGTCCCATAGAACTGTGGGAGCTATATGATATAGTCAAGCGATTTTGATGAAATTTGGTACAGTGCTTGCATATTTTGAAAAACTTTTGAATGACAAATTCGATGCAAATATCTTCACAAACAAACCAAACACAACGAATTTTGTTTAACCAACAATTTTTTAACCGATCGGTCCTATGGGAGCTATAGAATATAGTCAATCGATTTTAAAAAAATTTGGTGCATTGCTTGGGATCTATTGAGTGCCAAAATTTGGTCACGATATCTTCATAAACAAACGAATTATTCGTCTTAAAATTTTTGTTTTTTTTTTGGGGTCCTATATGGGTGAGCTATAAAAACACAAATCCTCTGGCTGACCCCTCCAAAAGGATGCCAGCTAGGCAAAAGACAGTGTATTGAGTGAAGTACCAAAGTCAGGCACTTGTCCTCCCTCGACGCTTGGGCTAGTGCACGGTCTAGCTGAGGCAACAGCGCAGCAGCATCCGGATTTCCAAATCTGGTGCTGCAACGTTGAAGTTATGGCCAGGGGTGCCTAGCAGCAGGCATAATATGCTATAGGTTGGTTCCCAAGAGCAAAATGCAAGCAAATCCCCGCGTGCTGGAGTCCTCTAAGGAAACAACTCGGGCTGGGATGTCAGCACACACGTTGGTGAAAAACGTGACTGCTACCACCGGCGCGCACGGAGGGAATAATACCCCTTCGTGTCGCCAGCGGTTGCACCTCGCTACTGGTGGGAGCAGGCCAGGACAGTTGTATAGGTACTGCCACAAGCGGTACGAGATGCCGAATTGTGTCGCTGTTCTGGAGTCCTTGGAGACTCAGACTGTGAACTACAAGCTCAATGAGCGCTGAGGCGGAGGAAGAACTTCTGCGCTCCCCAGCTAAGAGGTGCACTTCCACCTGTAGGGATGGCCCTAAAAGAAAAACCCTGGTTTACCTCACTAGAAGGGCGGCCGGCAGGGCTATTGGCGTTCGCCAAGAATACGCGCGTACTCGACGACTAACGTGCATTGGATCATCATCCTCCGGTTCTACTAAGGTCTATGCAGTCTATGTGTGTCTGCCCCCAGGGGTCAATCGGTGTTATCGAGCCTATATAGCCCCAAAATCAAAAAAGTAAAATAAACTTGTCTGCTATGGAATAATAGGTTATCTGATAGTTTGGTTGCTTTAGCTCTTCCCATCTCGACTTCTTTTGTCATCCTGATCATACCCTAGCTAATTTTGGGGGTCTCCGACGATTGCTTCTGTATGTTCTGTACCCCTTCCAACATGCAGTATAGGGTACAAAAATATTCATAGTTATCGGAGTTTATTTCATAAAAGTAGGCGTACGCGCCTTGGTCTTAGTTTCGAAGTCTCTCTCAAAACCAGGCCAGTAAGGAGAGATCTAAGATTTACCAGAGATGTAGCTGAACTAGAGCATCTTTGTCCGGTTACATATGCATTTTTAAGCTCGCTCTAATCTTCGTCTGCTCCAACTGTTCACACTTTGGTAATTCTTGGCCTAGACATTACACTTTCACCTGTGCACTTTGAGCTGGATTTCGGAAACTCCCTGGTTTATAGTGTATATGAACTATATGCTCGCGCTGGCTATAATATTACAATAGCGTGCTCATCTTTTGGGATGAGTAAGTGAGGATTTTCCAGTTTCTAACAAATGGCATGTTTAATAATTGACTGCGATTCGGAATTGTTTAGCACGCTACTGACCAACACCCGGGGTATCTCGATTTAGTTGGTGTTAATTGCGTCCAAGTTTAGTAGCGTGCTTAAATGTAGGGTGTTCCTATGGTGACTTTATGGGATGAGAGTATTGTCAGCTAGTGCAATTAATTATTGCTGCTGTGTAAGTGTAATCTTAACAGCGCCCGGTGCATCCGGCGAGTGTAAACACGTCATCATTGACACTGCTGAGGGAGGGAGCTCGACCCCTTCGTCGTACATGTCATGAAATTTTTTGCGGGATCCGCCACTGGCTGAGCGTAACCGTCCAAAAAAAAAACTCTCAGCAGCTTGGACATTGTTGATGACGTGCCGGCTTAGAACAATGGTCTAGGGCGCTTGAGAACTGGCTGATAGGCCATATATATTTGAATGCATTGAGTGGCTGTCGTATTAGTTGCAGTTTGGAAGCGCTTGCAGTTCGAGTTGGATTTTTTGGCAGGCTTTAACTGATAACTACAGCGTAATAATGAGACAATGGAAGGAGTTGTTGTGCTGGCTGCTGTTGCTGGGCAGCTGCACGCTGGTAACGCCATCGTTGCTGCAGTTGAAAAAGAAACTCCTCTTTGGCGGCTTGGGCGGTGGCTTTGGCGATGGGGGCGGCGGCGGCTACGGCGGAGGCGGCGGTTTTGGCGGCGGCTTTGGTGGTGGCGGCGGCGGCGGCTACGGCGGCGGAGGAGGCGGTGGCTTTGGTGGCGGCGCTAACTACCATGGTGGTGGTGGCTATCAAGGTGGTGGTGGCTATCAAGGTGGTGGTGGCTATCAAGGCGGCTATGGTGGACAAAGCTTGACGCATAAGTATAAGGGTGGTGGCGGTGGTTATGGTGGTGGCGGACATGGAGGCGGCGGCGGTGGCGGTCAAAATGTATACATCATCAAGCCAGTGCCAGTTATCATTGGAGGCGGTGGCGGCGGACATGGCGGCGGCGGCTATGGCAATCAAGGCGGCGGTGGACAGTGGGGCGGTGGACGTGGTGGTGGCGGCGGCGGTGGCGGTGGTGGTTCCGGTGCCTATGCCAGCAGCAGCGCTAATGCATACAGCGGTGGCGGTGGTGGCGGCGTCGGTCACAATGGCGGCGGCGGCGGCTGCAATGTCTGCGGTGGCAACGGCGGCGGCTATCAGCCAAATTCCGGCGCCTATGCCAGGGCTTCAGCTAGCGCCAACGCGGGCAGCTGGTAAAGCCAACCCCCAGCCCACAATAACCTTGTAGCCAAAAAAAAACAAAACCATTTTTTTTTTTATAGTCTAAGTAAAATCCTAAAACGCATATTGCAAATTTTTAGTGTGACCAGCTTATGGAGAAAAATAATAACATGTTTTGTGCACAAATATTGAAATAAATAAAAACAAAAAACACAAAAATATTACAAAGCAAATAAATTAATAAAGCAGAAGATACAGATTTTGAAACCAGTTTCGTGCAAAAAAAAAAGATTAAAAAAAAATATATATATAAGTAGGTGTATATATATATATATATATATGCAGTATGTAAGCTATAAACTTGTTTCAAAATGCCAAACAACTTTTGCAAGATGAAAGATGCTTACGAATATTTTCTTTTCTGTCATAAACTAGAAAAAAAATACCAACAATTTGTTAAGGCTTCCTCCCATGAGAATAGTTTGCTTCAAAGATTGATCCTGTTTTGCTAGTGAACCAGTTAATCGACTAGTCGTTTCTATTCGTCTTTAGAACTGTTATGTAAGTCGTTAGCTAGTTGCTTCCGTGTAGCAGCTATACGTTCCGAAACTACTTAAAATTTTCGTTCATATACATTTTTAATTAAGGCAAGAATGCAACTGAAGTTATTTTAGAGTAGATCCAGTTTTTTGAAGATACGATCAACTGTGAAATTATCTTTTAAATAGAGATGGCTTACATTAAAGTCGGGCGTGCTGACTTTGAGATACTCTTTATGGTCGGAAACAAAAAATTGCATTTTTAAAACCATTTCGCTTCAACTCTGCAAATCGATTCGATATTCCATTCGGTTCGATAGCCTTATAAATAAGTGAAGTGAAGTTTGAAAACTTTTTCCCATCGATCGTATCCGTGGGGTTGTAGAACTCAGCTTGAAAGTGCCTGGGATCTCTGGGAAGATGCCTCATTCTAAGATTTTGAGCGTATGACCATATAAAGGGTAGGCCATCTGTTGCTTTGTTTATTGATTGATCGTATTCATAGGGCTGTAGAATTTAGTACAAAGTGTCTGGGATCTCTGCGAAGTTTCCTAATTCTAAGATTTTGAGCGTTTGACCATACATAGGGTAGGCCATCTGCTGCTTTGTTTGTTGATTGCATTTTTTATATCAAATGGAAGTTTAAAACTATGTATGTAGAGTCATATAGGGTGAATTGGAAGTGGGGTGAGCATTAAAACAAACCTCGATTAGATATCATGACCAACCGAGCCAAAAACCATTTTCTCATGCCATTTCACTCTGCACAAACTTTTTGTCCACACTCATTCATTTCAATGTATTATTCAATGTTTGCGATTACATTTTTTGTCGGCTCTTATCGTTTTTGGATACTTTCGGATCACCACAAAAAAATCGAAAATCATGAATTCGACATATTTTGTTAACCCCCGACGCAAAAGAGGGGTGTTATAAGTTTGACGTGTCTGTCTGTTTGTCTGTCTGTTTGTCTGTCTGTCTATGGCATCGTAGCTCCCGAACGCATGCAGTGATTTCAATTTAGTTTTTTTGTATTAAAGGTGACTTATGTGCGAGTGTTGTTAGACATGTTTGATGAAAATCGGTTGAGCCGTTTAAAAGTTGTGGGGAGTGAAAGTGGGAGAAAAACATCAACTTTGTCCGATTGGCTTAAAATTTGGTCCTATTGTAGCTGACGACGTCACTGATTCGAATCTGAGGTTATTTTTGCTCCATCTCTTCTCGTTTAAAAGTAATGGCCATTTGAAGTTAAAAACATCAACTTTGTCCGATTGGCTTAAAATTTGGTCCTATTGTAGCTGACGACGTCACTGATTCGAATCTGAGGTTATTTTTGCTCTATCTCTTCGCGTTTAGAAGTTATGGCCATTTGAAGTTAAAAACATCAACTTTGTCCGATTGGCCTAAAATTTGGTCCTATTGTAGCTGACGACGTCACTGATTCGAATCTGAGGTTATTTTTGCTCTTTCTCTTCGCGTTTAGAAGTTATGGCCATTTGAAGTTAAAAACATCAACTTTGTCCGATTGGCCTAAAATTTGGTCCTATTGTAACTGACGACGTCAATGATTCGAATCTGAGGTTATTTTTGCTCTATCTCTTCTCGTTTAAAAGTAATGGCCATTTGAAGTTAAAAACATCAACTTTGTCCGATTGGCTTAAAATTTGGTCCTATTGTAGCTGACGACGTCACTGATTCGAATCTGAGGTTATTTTTGCTCTTTCTCTTCGCGTTTAGAAGTTATGGCCATTTGAAGTTAAAAACATCAACTTTGTCCGATTGGCTTAAAATTTGGTCCTATTGTAACTGACGACGTCAATGATTCGAATCTGAGGTTATTTTTGCTCTATCTCTTCTCGTTTAAAAGTAATGGCCATTTGAAGTTAAAAACATCAACTTTGTCCGATTGGCCTAAAATTTGGTCCTATTGTAGCTGACGACGTCACTGATTCGAATCTGAGGTTATTTTTGCTCTTTCTCTTCGCGTTTAGAAGTTATGGCCATTTGAAGTTAAAAACATCAACTTTGTCCGATTGGCCTAAAATTTGGTCCTATTGTAACTGACGACGTCAATGATTCGAATCTGAGGTTATTTTTGCTCTATCTCTTCTCGTTTAAAAGTAATGGCCATTTGAAGTTAAAAACATCAACTTTGTCCGATTAGCTTAAAATTTGGTCCTATTGTAGCTGACGACGCCACTGATTCGAATCTGAGGTTATTTTTAACCCCCGACGCAAAAAGAGGGGTGTTATAAGTTTGACGCGTCTGTCTGTTTGTCTGTCTGTTTGTCTGTCTGTCTATGGCATCGTAGCTCCCGAACGCATGCAGTGATTTCAATTTAGTTTTTTTTGTATTAAAGGTGACTTATGTGCGAGTGTTGTTAGACATGTTTGATGAAAATCGGTTGAGCCGTTTAAAAGTTGTGGGAGTGAAAGTGGGGAGAAAAACATCAACTTTGTCCGATTGGCTTAAAATTTGGTCCTATTGTAGCTGACGACGTCACTGATTCGAATCTGAGGTTATTTTTGCTCCATCTCTTCTCGTTTAAAAGTAATGGCCATTTGAAGTTAAAAACATCAACTTTGTCCGATTGGCTTAAAATTTGGTCCTATTGTAGCTGACGACGTCACTGATTCGAATCTGAGGTTATTTTTGCTCTATCTCTTCGCGTTTAGAAGTTATGGCCATTTGAAGTTAAAAACATCAACTTTGTCCGATTGGCCTAAAATTTGGTCCTATTGTAACTGACGACGTCAATGATTCGAATCTGAGGTTATTTTTGCTCTATCTCTTCTCGTTTAAAAGTAATGGCCATTTGAAGTTAAAAACATCAACTTTGTCCGATTGGCCTAAAATTTGGTCCTATTGTAGCTGACGACGTCACTGATTCGAATCTGAGGTTATTTTTGCTCTATCTCTTCGCGTTTAGAAGTTATGGCCATTTGAAGTTAAAAACATCAACTTTGTCCGATTGGCCTAAAATTTGGTCCTATTGTAACTGACGACGTCAATGATTCGAATCTGAGGTTATTTTTGCTCTATCTCTTCTCGTTTAGAAGTTATGGCCATTTGAAGCTAAAAATACAGCAAATCTATTAAATACGATAATGATGCTTGTCAACAAATTATGCAATTAGATGTACGTATAGCCATATGAAATGCCAATGGGCTTGCCAATCATTTAATGTCTGTCTGTCTATGGCATCATAACTCCCGAACGCATGCAGTGATTTCATTTTAGTTTTTTTTTTGTATTAAAGGTGACTTATGTGCAAGTGTTCCTAGTCATGTTTGATGAAAAATCGGTTGAGCCGTTTAAAAGTTATGGGGAGTGAAAGTGGGGAGAATACGTAAAAAAAAGCAAACGAGCTTGTCCTTAAATGTAATTTATACCTTAACAAAAATCTAAATTATAGTAAGTATATTATAATATACTAAATTCTAACTTAACCTAACCTACCTATAAAAAGTATGAAATAAAAAATTAAATTAAAAATTTAAAAAACCCCCGAACTTAAGTAATTTTCATTTAAAAAGTAAAAAATAATGAAAGAAACTTAATGTTAAAGTACCTAAGAATCTATTAATAATTCAAAAAAAAATTACGTCGCGTTGGGGGACCGCTCCTAAACTAACAATTTAAATACAAATAGTCTAATTAAGCAACAAAGATGAACTTAAAAACAAAATTAAGAAAATACTTCAAAAACTTTCATAGAATTACTTAAAAAATCTGCATGTTAGATACGACCGTCAACGACGTCTGCCCTCGCGTGTCCCCCAACGCGACGTAATTTTTTTTTGAATTATTAATAGATTCTTAGGTACTTTAACATTAAGTTTCTTTCATTATTTTTTACTTTTTAAATGAAAATTACTTAAGTTCGGGGGTTTTTTAAATTTTTAATTTAATTTAGAGATCAATCTACCCGACAAAAAACTTTGTATCGATGTGAAATATTTGCACAATGAAACTAATTCAAAGGGCTAAACGACACTACTTTCAATTTTGGAAAAACATTTTTTTGCTTTTGACTCAAAAAAATCTAGGAAAAAATTCTTCCGAATTTAGCCCGACCATATTCATAGTTTGTCTGCATCATATTTACGCGGTTTGGTTTTTAAACGATCCAAGACTAAAATGAAGTAGTTTTGAACTTGACATATGCTATATGTTCCGAATTATGAGTGTTTAACAACCAAATCAACAGATGACCCAACCTATATCTAAAAAAGGTTTAGTTGTTTTTAGTTTCTTTAAAATCTTTAAAGAAGATGCTTTAAATATTCGCACGACTTTAGCATTTTGTATCAAATGCGTGTTGTATTTGATTGTACAGGGTGTTTTTTTAATCTTGCAAATTTAAATAAAACACAGACAAATTAACGTAATGCTAGCAAATATGGTTTTATTAGAATAACAATAAAAATTGTTGTATCATATATTTTTTGAAAAAAGATCTTTCCTTCTTTCGAAGATTTTAAGACTTTGGCCACGCCAAGAAAGATGCTGCAGATCTATTAAGGGACATGCCTATGCTTCTGCAACCAAGGGATAAAATACTAGCTGAGTACAGGTTCAATCAAAACTTTGATACCAAACTCAGTACGAAAGAGGCTTGGATCTCTCTTGCGGCACGTTCACCCTATGAAACCACATACAATAAAGTGGTACACAGACGGATCACTCACTGATCAAGGAAAGTGGCCTGGGGGTAGTAGGACCCAGGACCAAATATTATGAACCACTAGGCAGACACACCAGCATTTTTCAAGCTGAAGTCTGTGCAGAATTCAATCTGCGAAATGAACTACCATGACAAGGATATTTCCATCCTGTCTGATAGTCAATCATCGATAAAGGCATTATGCAAAACAAAGATCACATAAAGTCTGGTCAATGAGTGAAAACGTCACTAGACAAATTAGGATCCAGGAATAAGGTCACGATTAGATGGGTTTGAGCTGGCAGATAAACTTGCAAAGACCGGTGCAGCAACACCGCTAATCGGATCTGAACAACACTGTGGGACTGGTAACCACGTGGGGTACGGGACCTACTGAGATTAGAGGAGAATAACAAACGGCTGCTTCACTAGGCAGTGATACCAGGGCTCAAACAGTCAAAAACCCACCTCTCCAACTACAACCGTAAGTGGTTCAAAGTCATGACAGCTCTCGGGAAGAACCCCGTGAGTATCCTGACGGGCCTTCTGGTGGGGCATTGTAGGCTCCGCAGCGACTTAAACCAAATTGGCATAGCGGATAGTGGACTATGTATCTTCTGTAACATGAAGAAAGAAACTTCTGCTCTCGCCAGTAAAATAAACAAGCTCCTGGGCATGTAAGTTCTGCCACTGGAGTTCGTTGTTACCACAAGTCCAAATAAAATACTGGAATACACGCAGGCCATAGGACTTTTGGGAGAGCTCTGAGCTATGAAGGGGGTACAGTAGATCCACTTGGGTCGCAGTATATTTTACATCCAATAAAAATAGGGCTTATCGAATGAAATCCCATTGATATTTGTCAAAATTGACAAAAGGTTTCAGAGATATCCCTTTCGGAAATTCGGATCCTTTTAAAAAAACACACTTTATAGTCTTTGCTTTAACGCAAATACACACAACGTCACCTTTAAATTATAAGATCATCTTTGTTTTAACTTTTACGTCTCAGTGCCTATAATTCACAGCTAGTTTAAGCAACAATTTTTCACGTATGTTTTACATGGAGTACTACATTGCGTATGAGTCATATTGCAAATGGAATTCTTCGATCGGTATTTTTTTTTATTGCGGCGCTACAGAAGCTGCTTGTTATTGTTGTAATGAAATCTAATACAGTTTATCTTTGCTTATTATCATCTGTAGCCTATTAAGTGTTATGTAAACCTAACATATAATTATCATCTCAACATCATCATCATTATGATAATAATCATTATTAGCAAGTGCATTATTAAGCCTAATGATCATTTGCTGACAGGTGCTGCTAATCTTCTACTGAACCGCATTTTGTTATTGTTTTGTTCGTTTCGTTTCGTTTTGTTTTGATTTTTTTTTTCGTATTCGTCTTCGTACCGCATTCGAATTCTTGAGATGATGACGATGTTTCATTTGAATGGCTTGAAAGGTTATTGCTCGATTATAAAATTCTTGTGGTGAGTTCTCTTTTTGAGAGCGTCTCTTGGCTGGCCTGGCCTGGCTTGGCAACTTTTCTGCAGTTATAGATTCACCTATTTACAGGCCACAAACTACACTGGAAAAACTTGTTTTCCCAACAGATCCCAACAACAACAACAACTTGCTGCACTTTTCATGCGTTTCCCAATCTCCCAAAAGCATCGTAAACACGACTTTGTATAGCACGGCACGGCTTAAGGCCGCATTGAAAGTTTTTGTTTTTCGTCTTTTGTTTTTCCTCAAAATTTCCGTCACATATACAGAGATTGACCAATACATGCACAAAAGTCACGTGAGATTTTCCTTCAGAGTGCAACTGGTTTTGGCTGCAACTAGCCACAACAATTCCAATTTTTTTTTCGAACGAACAAGTCGAAAAGTTTTATGTGTTATTATTATTATTATTATAACTATGGTATTGTTTTTTTTTCATATATTTTCTTTTGTAACGATCTTTGAGCGCTTTGAGTGCTGGCCAGAGCCAAATGCATTGAAGTGCAGCCGAGTCAGTTGCTGCTGGTGTGGACACAAATATGCGGATGACAATGTTGACTACGAGGGCAGATGGAAAAGTAATCTAGAGAAGCCATTTTCTGAAGAGTTACATCAAGTTTTCATCATGGCGACGCAGCTTTCAGAAGTTTGACAACCCGCAGATCTCCGCCAACCTGTTAGCCAACTTTTTAACCTTGAAGGTTAACAGTCTACAGTCTAAGTTCACGTTTCAAGATCGTATGAGGCCCAAAGCCCTGTTCCGGAACTTCTGACGATTCATACCCCAAAAATAGGAGGGTAACTGGCTCTCTTGAAACAAAGTCAAAGCTACGCTGATTATGAACCCAGCACATTTTTGATAGTCTTAATCGGGTGCCTAGTCTATATACAGTTCAAAAGTATCCAAGGTGTCCTTCAAGTATTCGTCTTCTTCTTGTCAGTGGTTTGCTGCTTAGTCATATTGCGGCTGGTTGCTTTGCTTGGATTCAAGTCAAAGTTCTGGAACTGGCTTTCTTTAAACGAAGTCGTAGCTGCTCTGATTATGTAGCCAGCACATTTTTGATACTCTTAGTCGGCAGCCTTTTATATCACTTTCTTTATGCAGTCTTAAAGTAAGAAAGGTGTCCTCCAAGTACTCGTCTTCCCTTGGACTTGTCAGTGATTTGCTACTTAGTAGATAAAGTTCTACTTAAGCATCCAGCTTCCAAGTAGTATGCATTCCTGGAAACTATCTATGGAGCGTCATAATCACATGCAGCGCGTCATCTGCGCTGCAACGATCTTAAGTGTTCCGCTCTCCGCGGTCCTCCGTATACAGATGGGAGGAGAAGAGGGCAAGAAAGCTTTCCTGTGGTACTCTAGCTCTCCTTATTCTTGCCTTATAGAGGGTCAACTGAATATCTTAAAAGGAGAAAGAAGAAAAATTTAACGCCAGATCTTTGGTCCCTGTACGAGCTCTGCATTAAGAGAATGGAGGACGCTGCTTAAACATAGAAAGTCTTCGCAATGGTGTCCACTGGTGGCAAGCGCGTAAGAAAAATACCTTTTCTGAGATCGAAGAATCGGGTATCTAGTGACATGGTAAGGCTTGATAATTTCAACTGGCGCTAGCGCGCGAAAATCAGAAGTGACTAGTGAAGGTCTAGACCCTTCCCGGGTTTTAATGGCTAATGGATAATGATGTTGACTCTCTAGCGATGCCCAATTCAGCAATTCGACTTTTAATAAAGAGCTGGAGGGCTGGTGTAAGTAAGTATTTTGGATAGCCCCCAACATTTTTGGGAGTACATGTGCTCTTTTTGGGCAATAAAGAAAAAATGGAAAACTACTAAAGGGCTTTCCAATAAGAGGTGTTATTTTGGTATACAAAGAAAAATGTAATTTTTTGAGATAAATGTTCGGATGTTTAGTTCATAATAAAGTGGAAGGCATGCCGTTAATAATGAAAAACATCATCAGCCAAGTGGCCACCACAACCACGCTTACAGGACCATATCCTTTTCATGAAATTTTCCATAACCAAATCGCAAAGTGGCTGCCCTATGTCCTCGATAGCCTCACGAATTTAATCTTTGAGGTCTTGACGCTGGGCTGTTGGCGTAGACCTTATCTTTCGCGTGGCCCCAAAGGAAGAAGTCGCAAGGTGTTAAATCACATGATCTCGGTGGCCAATTGTGATCACCTCTTCGAGAGATGACACGGTCCGGAAACTTTTCCCGTAAAAGAGCAATAGTAAACGTTGTTCAGATCAATACCATCCAACTCCGACCATAAAAAATCATCAATAATCTCTCGATATTCACCGTAGCTGTAGCCAATGACCCCACCGGACCTTAAACAGCACCAAACAGTCACACGTTGAGGATGGAGAGGCTTCTCAACAAAAACTCTTGGGTTTTCCGGGCACCAGATGCGACAATTTTGCTTGTTGACGTAGCCACCGAGGTGGAAATGGGCTTCATCAGTCAAGATGATTTTTCGATGGAATTCCGGATCATTTTCATGCATTTCAAGGACCCAATCAGCAAAGACACGACGTTGTTGATGATCGGCCAGCTTGAGTTCTTGTGTTAACTGAACTTTATAAGCCTTAAGACCCAAGTCATTATGCAAAATACGGTGTAATGACGTTTGTGGAATGCCCAATTCCAAAGAACGACGAGGAATGGACAAACCTCGGTTTTCTTCAACACTTTGGGCTTCAGCAGCAATATTCTCAGTTGATATTGAGCGACGTGCACGGGTTTTATTTTTTCTCCGACGTCTCCTTCTGTACTTTACATACAGAATATAAAAATGTACTTCGAGGGTGCGTGTGCAAAGTCCCCTAATGAATATAATACTTCCTAATATCGACTAAGCTGCTGAATATCGGTGCATTGACCTTGAATCCTTCTTCGTTATTATCTATGTCGAAATGGTTTCCGGTTATCGTTTTATCTTTCTCAGGAACGGCAATGTTAAGCCAAATAAACATCATCTAATCATTTGTTCCTCGATTTAAAAAAAGAAATGCAGAAAAGCAATACGAACTCTTGGCGGACCCAATTGTCTGAAACTTGAAAAAACTTTTCTTTTTTTTTTTGGTCTATTCCGCTTACTTGCCAAACTGCCCTCGACTGTGAGTGTGTGTGTCTTAAGCAATCTTAACAGGCTGTTCGTTCCGGCCTAACGATGATAACTGTCTATTAAATTGCACAGTCATTGCTCCAAGTTCTGACATACATATTGAAAAATTTTTATTGGAAATACTTAAATGACAATACAGGTCAGGTGTTTTTTAAAAGTAAATAAAAATTTGATAGAAGAATTAAAAAAAAAAGATATTTTGTGAAATCGGTTAAGAAAGCAAAATCGATTCAAAGGCCAAGAGATAGTGCTGGGAAGTTTTTGATACGAGATGAAAACGGCAAATATAAAGTAAACGATATTTTTCTGCAATATTTTTAACAATATTTTTCTGCTATAATAGTTTTTTCAATTGTTATATTTCGTGAGCTACCCAACAGAAATATATTGATTCCTAAATCTAGAAATGTAAATGTAGAAAGTAGATCCGGAAATGTAGATTTAATTCAGCAGCTGCTAATGCCATATTTGTATATTTTAGAAGATCGATTATAAGTGTAATTGGTTGCTGGTTCACTAAAATCAGACTTTTATTAAATATTACGTTTACAAAATCATTGGGAAGACGATGAAGCCACCTGACAAATTCTCTCTGACTGCCCAGCCCTGGTATGAAACAGAGCGTGTCACTTGAGAAAGGAACGGATCAGTCCTTTCCATCTTGGTCAATACGGAGAAAAAATGCAGAAAGTCTTTTGTAAAAAATATCTTTTGGTCACATTGCTCCATCTCTTTGTGGGGAACCTAAAAACTATTTTCACATGGCTCTTTGGGTCATTTCAATTAACAAACAAACCAACAGATGGTTCACTTTATATAAATATCGTTTTAGAGTTAATTGTTTCAAAAAGCAATCGTGGAGCTGGTGGCGAATACCCCTAATTTTTTATACTTTTACCATATTTGGAAGGGTATGTACCGAATTATAAGTTTTTAACAATCAAACCAACAGAGGGTTCATCCTGTAGCTTTAGTTACCATATGGACTCACTTACAGGACTTACATAACAGGACGTCGTATCACAAATCAGTGAGACGGCTAGAGTTGTCGCATCTCCCAAGCACTCTGGCTGAGATATAATCAAAAGCGAACATCTGAAAGGAGTTCAGGGGCTTCCATAAAAACAGGACTAGGATGGTGGTAGGCAATAGACATAGGCAAAACGGCTGAGAGGTTGCACGTTCCCCATCACGATTTCTGCCGCAGCTGCAGAGAAAGCATTCAACACCTGCTATGTGACTGCCCGGCGCTTCTTAGAAGACGAATCTAGTTTCTGGGTAAGCCATTCTTTGAGGACCCGGATAGTCTAGCCTTTATGTCCATGGCGGATCTGGCTGCTTTCGTCGAATCCTAAAAATGGTTCTGCAACATGAGAAACTGAGGCGATTGGGATGTACAGTTTTTGATGCTCCTCCCCTATCTCTCCCTTTCTTAAATTCCTTTTCTGACCTTCTTTTAGTTAGGCAACACAATAGACCTCATGGTCCCTGGGTGATCTGAGTTACTATCTGAGCTGCCTATACAACCTAACCTAACCTATGCACTCACATGGACTTGAACAAACACTTTTTCGTATAACTTTTTGTGATTGGGCTCACAAAATCGAAAGAGGAGTCTTTTTATGTCCTTTCTGGGGAACATAGGACACTGGAACACCCCATATCAATTTTATTCAAATAAAGTTAGTTTTTACCTTATCTGTAATTCGATATCTAGATGTTCGCACAGAAATCGAGCAGGGGATACACCCGAATCGACAACTTTAATTTTAAATAGAATATATCTCTTAATCTCAGGTACTTAATAGTAAAACTTCTTTCTATTATATATTTTGTTTAGATTGGTAACTATTCCTGCCATCAGATATGTCGTTGGTTCGCAAAAACCCCATTTAAAGCATTGAGGGGTTCCGTCTTGGAAATACTGACAATCTCATGGAGCTATGGCAAACTGCTACCAACATACCCATATTTACCTCTCTCTCAGGGTGCCTCCAATCAGCACAGCATTTACCATATTAGACCTAGTTTCCTGGTAAAGTTGTTCCCCGTTTAGCTAAGCTTTCTCCTTTTCCAGATATGTGCATGGGGCACAGCATCTAATCAGGATTGTTGTTTTAACACTTAAAAGGAAATTTAACCAGAACGATTTGCGTTGACTTCGATGCTGCAATTCTATGGAATTGCAAAATGTTGGGCCCACTGTTGGCACAGGTTGGCATTTTCAAGCTGGTCTGGTCCCACAGCCGCCGACCACCAACCACCAACCACCGACAATTGGCCAATTTGAAGCTGGCAACATGCAGTAACCAAGCAACTGGCAACTGTAAAACCAGTTGGAGCCAAAAGCTACATATAAGAAACTGGAAATCTGAGTAGGACCATGTGGATCGGATCGGATCGGCGTTTATTTGACATTTT
Organism: Chymomyza amoena; assembly: GCA_037043745.1. Taxonomy (NCBI): domain Eukaryota; kingdom Metazoa; phylum Arthropoda; class Insecta; order Diptera; family Drosophilidae; genus Chymomyza; species Chymomyza amoena. The sequence continues at coordinate 20,982 of JBAMAX010003141.1, forward strand.
GTCGCCTTTAGCGGAATGGCGTGCGCGACGCGCTATCGACTCACGAAAGGCCAGTCCGCCTAAGGGGCAGCCCCTCTCTCCTGCCACCCTGCTCCTGCGTTGGAGCCAACCTCATGCCAACAGTGGGCAGAATGTGAAAATGCTTAATTTTTGTTTAACGTTTTTCTGCCGAGAAGAGAGGCATCTGACGAAGATTTAATTATTCTGGAAAAGATATGGTATTATATTAGCTTTTAATGCCCATGTAAAGATTATGTTAAAAGTTGTTTTTGGTGTATATTATATTATATATAAGGTAAGCTATAATCAAAATATTTAAGCCGCCTAATTTTGCCGGGAAGCTCTTCGTCATTAATAAACAGAAACTAAGTGTAGGCTTTTCCGAGCGGATCTTTAAAGTTTTTGGCAAAACCAATATGATTCATCTTGAAGTAATTCATATTATTTCTTGTACAATATAACGAAGAGTCTTTTTTTAAGGATCAAACTAAAGACGGAGAAACTTAGGTCACCCGATCTGGGCAAGACAGAACGGGAATCTTCATAAAAAGAAAATTTTTCTCAAAACCTAAAGTTTAAGATGGATCTTTTTTGCTCATGGGTGTTATATAACAAAATCAGAGAGCTCGCGAACTCTAACAAACTTTCGATTGCAAGCTTTGGTAACGATATCTTTTGGATAATCCATAAATTGCATTTTCCCAACATCTTGTGACACAGCAACGAAATATTTTTAAAGATTTTCCATATGATTTTTGTGCCTCGTGACGCTTCGCCAAGCAGCAGAATTTGTTTTTTGAGATTACCTTTTCCAACAAACTTCAAACCCTCACACAGCTCAAGGTGATGAAGAACTCTGAAAATAGGGCAATCACTTGGTTGATTACCATCTATAGAAAATCGTCCTATCGGACTCTTCAGAGTGCAGACTCTGTCTAGAAGACGAAATATTCTCTGTGACTGCCCAGCGCTGGCATGGGACAGAGCCTGTCACATAGGTAAGGAACGGATTAGTCCCTTTCGTCTTAGGTCAATACCAACTAAGGCCCTATGTACTCCTATTCATGTGGAAAGCGGAAAGTCTTTTTCCGTAAATTTATTGGTATGGTACTAAAGACCTTTTAGTCGCAGTGCCCCAACTCTTTGTGAGGAACCTTTACGGCGAAAAAAAAGTACCTAAAAGTTGGTAGTTTTTTCTATTTCTAACCAGCCCCTTGCCATTTTTTGTTCTTGGTGTGTATCAAATAGTTGTAGATCTCAAAAGATATATAAAACTGTATTTTGAATCAGATCCCAAGTTAGAACGTTTAAATTTCTTAAAACGCTGCCCTAAGACTAGCAAGTTAGCGCCACCTGCCGTTCAATATACAAGTAACAACGCGGGTTTCTATAGCGCGTTTTCGCCAAAACGCGGTTCCTAAAATGCGGAAATTTTCTTACAACACTACTCCTACAACGCGATTTTTACGAACTGGGCAATTCTCACAATGAATTTTTGGTGCTGATTTGCATGTTAAATTTTAATCCATTAAATTAAAATTACAAATTTTGGACCGACTTCAAGAGAGGATAATTGATATTGCTAGATATTTAACTTAAATGAGTCAACAATAAGAACTATTAAAAAAAACGAAGGAAAAATTAAAAGTTCGATAGCATCTGGATCCTCTGCAGTCGCGAAAATAACTGCACGTCCTAGACCAAAGATAATGGAGAAAATGGAACAATCGCTTTACGGTGCGGATAGAAGATATGACAAAAAAACCATTGCCTTTAAATGGGAATGTAATTAAGCATAAAGTACTAAAAATATTTCATTATTTAAAGGAAATAGGACAATCGTCAATCGATGAAGACAGCTATCAATTTGTAGCTAGTAGATCTAGTCTTTACGATGTAAAAAAAAAAACTTTCACTAAAAAGTATCGAGAAAGTTTTAAATATGGCAAAGCAGTTGAAAGAATACATTTTGGAGAACGATCCTTTAAGGGATAGAGCAGAAATATTTAAACGAAATTTTCAAAACAGCCTAACTCCCTATCAAGAAATTTACAAACGACGAAATAAGAGCAAACAAACTTAGATTAGAAGTTTTTTTTCAAACCAATAATCGATGAAAAGAATGCACGAATCTGATAGTGAATCAAGCTCAGATTTTGAACTAGTACGAAGTATGAGGAGAAATAGGAAGTTTTGGTTCTATTTTTGCAATAATTTATTAATTGAAGTTATTTCAACTTGAATATGTTACGTAGAATTTAAATTTTATTGTGTTATTGTTTAAATAAAAGAAGTCTTATCAATCGAATTTTATTTTTATTAAATTTTTTATTAAAAAATTGTCTCAATGTGGAACCAAATTCTGATTTTTGTATGGAGTTCATACCCCCTACAACACGATTTCTTACAACGCGGCATTTTTTGGGAACCTATTCCCCGCGTTGTAGGAGGGTGATCTGTACTTCTAAGTTGACATTTTTTTGTTAAATTTATAATTTATAGTTCCTTTTTTGGCCAACTCAATGCGTTTCTCGACCTCCGAACAAAACGCTAACATTCTTGGTCAGACTTTGTAGTCAAAATCATACACTTTCTAATGATCTCAGCGACCCAACCACAATTGCTGAAGCCTCAAGATCTGCAAATTCATTAGAATTATTAAATGTCAGTCCTCCACAGCTTTAGTATGCCAACATCTCTGAGATAAAAGCAATTATCAAAGATCTCAAGGCCAGAAAATCTCCAGGATTGGACAGCATTGAAAATATTTGTCTTAAAGCACTTCCCCGAAATGGAAGTGAAGATAACTTAAGTCAGATTATCAATGAATGCCTTCGACTTTGTTACTATCCCAAGTTATGGAAAATATCTAATGTCATTCCCATAAAGAAAGCCAATAAGCCATCAGAACTCCCCTGCTTCCTATCGGCCCATAAGTTTGCTGTCAGTTGTAGGCCAGATTCTTGAAAGGGTAATTAAAAGAAGGCTTGTCAGTTTTATTGATGAAAAATATGTCCTACCGCCGCAGCAATTCGACGAGGTCATAGCACACTACATCCCATACTCAGAATTAAATCCAATCTAGCTACATAGATCTAGGTCCTGTGGACCTATAAAAGCAGCATTTGATTCTGTGTGGCATGAAAGGCTTGTATATAAAATTAGTCTGTTGGAATTTCCCCTAGAGCTCAAAAGTACGACATATGCGCAGGTTGCCCCCAGAGGTAATGCATATCCCCAACATTTACACTTCCGATTTTCCACGTCTCAGAGAGTGCACATCATCCATTTTTGCCGATGATACAGCAATTATTTGCTCTGGAACTTTAGCCTCTGATACACTAATAACCTTCAAGATGCTTTTGACATCCTTGTTAGTTATTTTAACAAATGGAAAATTCTTGTTAATGCTGACAAAACCCCTGATAGCTATCAGGGGTGCCACAGAAAACCAATTCGATTTCAATTCCAATTCTTGGTGCCACAGACATGGCTAACAAGGGTTTTAAAAAAACCAATTCGATTCAATTTCGATACAATTCCAATTCTTGGTGCCACACCCTGGTGGCACCCCTGTATATTCTTTTCAAGAAAACGCCAAAATGTGTACCTCCCGACTAGCCATATCAAGTTGATGTTAACTGGGAAAGTAATGTAAAATATTTGGGACTAATTTTGGACACTAAGTTAACCTTTAAAGACCATATTGACTACTTCATTAAGAAAATCAACATATTAATTCGCTTATTGTACCCTCTCATAAATAGAAATTCTCGTCTCAATTTAGAAAACAAAATGTATCTATACAGATCAATTTTTCAAGCTGTGTTATATTACGGAGCCCCTATCTGGGCTGATATAGCTAAATGTCACGCTAATAGAATCCAAGTTATACAAAACAAACTGTTAAAAATGATTTTAAACCTTCCTTGGTATCACTCCACTAGTGATATACACACCAGGGCAAAAATTGAATTTGTTTCAGAGAGGGTCAACCGTCTGCACAACAATTTTAAGGATAGATGTACATATTCCGAGTTTACACATATTAATAATTTATTATTTAATAGCTAGTTTATTCATAGAATAAGTCCTAGATATAAGTTTCTCATATTCAAGGGGCTTTTGTAATTTTTTCCCCGCCTCTTCTTAGGACTCCAATGCTATTGTATAAATATTTTCATTATAATTTAATAACACAGTAGAAAAGGTTTTTAATTAAGCTTGAACTCTGTAATTTTATGAAATTAAACGTCACATGTATTCGTAATGCCTAAGAATTAGTGAATAAAATTGAATTGAATTGAAAAACCAATCCAAGTTCGTTACTTTGTGTTAGGTAACAAGGCCAAGTCTCTTCAATTGTCAATCAATAGTAAAAATTTTACTATTTTAGCGATTTTCGCCCACTGTGCAGAGCCAAGCAAAGCGTTGAACGTTTAAAACAGAATCTTGCATCAAGGGACAGGCGCAAGTACGCATTCCAAGCCGAAGACGAAGACGCAAACGAAAACAAAGACGAAGACAAAGACGACGTCGAAGACGAAGATGAAGACAACGAAGACAAACGAGCAGACAGACTGCTTCGGCTCGAAACAAGTTCAACTGCGTAGCTTAGCTCAGCTTTTGACTAGTCTTCGGTTCGATCTCAACGCGCCAAGTTGTTGCTTTTGAAAACCGGAACGCGTCGAGCTGAGTCTAAGTCTGAGTCAAATACGGAGCTGAGCTAAGCTGATCGAAGCGAAAACGTGTGGCCAAAGTGTGCGTGAAATTGGTAAAGCGAAAATCGAAACTGAAATCCAAGACCGAAACGCCAAAAGAAACGAAACTTGAAAAAAAAAACAACCGAAAACGGGCGTATCTCTCTCCCTCTCTCTCTCTTATAGATTTCGCGTTCGTCTGGCTGCCTTAATTTTTTTATTTATTTTTTTTTTTGTGTTTTTGTCGGCAGTCATTTATGTTTGTTATTATTATTATTATAAATTTATCAAAACCGCGCATCAAAAAATTCGATTTAAACTCACTTTTTGTTATATATTTTTTTGGTTATCAGTTTTAACTTGATTTATAAACATATTTAAAACACATTTATTTTACATGATTTTTGTGTTAAAAATTTTATGTTTCTATTATAGCAAGCCAACAAAAAAAATTCACGCAAAACGATTAACAACAAAAGGAATTTATTTTTATTTTTGAACAACTGGAATATTAAAAGGTAAGTTAAAAATAAAGTTAAGCTTAAGAGGTTGGACTGCAATGTTTGGGATGTTGTGGCATAAAAACAAACGAGTGGTTTTATTTTTAAAATTCTTGCATATCTTAAAACTGCACAATTTCAAGATTTATTCTTTGTCCCAAGGGGCCCCAATTTTATTGCTCTTTCCAATGGGTTAGACGTTATAATATATCCTAGTTTACTCGTTGAGCTATATTGTTCCATTAAAAAAAAAAATAATTCTCCAGGTACAAACTTTAACGCAGCTTTCTAAATCTAATTGTTTGGGTTGTGCGTTCATCAGTCAACTCTAAACAGTTTTATATAGGGTGGGCCGTCGGCTGCTTTGTTTATTAATTGCATTTTTCATATATTTTTCAATGAAATTGGTCAAATGTATTGACCAAATGCAAGCTTGAAACTATTTATTTAAGTATGATAAATATCATTGCCCAAAACCACAAATTCCCATATGCAGAGATGGCAATTTTTGATGATTTTTTTTTGACAAAAAATTATTTGGCTGCTCTTCTATCCATTAAACGAATTAGCGATACTAACAATAGTCTTTGGGCTTCAATTGCAGCGTCATTTGAAGCTTCGTGGTCCTACCTAGTTGTTCCCCACGACTCCTGGACACTAGCCTCAACAATGGTTTTTCACAGAACAACCATTTTTATTATACCCTGTACCGTATGGTCCAAGGGTATATTAAGTTTGTGCAAGCCGAAAATGTATGTAACATATAGAAGGAGACGTCGGAGACACCCCAAAGTTACCTAAAATATGATCAGGGTGAATAGAGAAGTCGATATACCCATGTCCGTCTGTCCGTCTGTCCGTCCGTCTGTCCGTCCGTGTGAACGCCTAGATCTCAGAGATGGTAAGAGCTAGAGTTACCAAACTTTCACATTAGATCCCATATTATTCCATAGGAGGCAAGTTTATTTTATTTTTTTGATATCGGGGATAAATTATATAGCTCCCATGGGGGTGTTTGAGACGACCTCGAAAAAAAACAAGCGTTTTAGATGAATAATTCGTTTGTTTATGAAGATATCGTAACGAAATTTGGCAATCGAAAGTTTTTTATAGTTCCCAATCACTGTACCAAATTTGATCAAAATCGGTTGACTATATCATATAGCTCCCATAGGACCGATCGGCCAAAATAACTTTTTTAAAGAAAAATTGGCTATATTTCGTTTTTTAATAAAGATATCGTAACCAGATTTGACGTTTGGAAATTTTTTAGACCACTTAAGCAATGTGCCAAATTTGAACAAAATCGGTGGACTATATCATATAGCTCCCATAGGTCCGATCTTCCAAAACATCGATTTTTTAACAAAATTTGTTGTGTTTCGTTTGTTTGTTAAGATATTGGGACCAAATTTGACATTTGTGAGTATTTTATAGTTCCTAAGCACTGTACCAAATTTAATCCAAATCGTTTGACTAGATCATATAGCTCCCATAGGACCAATCGGTCCAAAAACACGTTTTGTATACAAAATTCGATGTGTTTTGTTTGTTTGTAAAGATATTTGAAATAACTTTGGCGTTCATATCTTTTTTAAGGTATTTAAGCACCGTGTCAAATTTTATTGAAATCGGTTGACTATATCATATAGCTCCCATAGGAACGATCGGTCAAAAAAAATTTTTGCTTAAAAATTCTTCTGTTTTTGGTTTCTTGTGAAGAAATCGGACTTTATTGCAAGCTAGTGGTACAGGGTATCCTAAAGTCGTCCGCGCCCGACTTTACGTCCGCCATTTTATAATACTATTCCTGTGCCGATTTGTAAGCAAAAAAAAGAGTCGAGATTGTAAGGCGCATCCAAACCTACGTGGGTTAAACAGACCGTCTTTAACCTGAGATCAGACGCCTACCAAAGGGTTAAACGGCTTCCAGAAAGGTTCCAGGATTTTAATGTTGTGCCATGATGTAAGTCCTCTTTCGATGATTCACTGAATCCACATCTTCTTCACCGTTGGGGTCTATAGACACGATCACTATGGCTTGTGGCCGTGCACCTTGGACGCCCTAAGCTCTAATAGGAGATAGAGGAAATTATATACAGTACATATAATATATTCCTGAGCAACTTTTTCACGTTATTGGTTGGTTAAACGATCTAAAATTGAGTAGTTTTGAGCTTCACCTATGTCAAAGAGCATACACTTTGGTTGTATATGTTTTGGTTGATGAGTGTTTAACAACCCAATCAACAGATGACCCACCCTGTACACACCTAGCTGATTAACAGCCCCTGATTGTAGAAAATGCAGCTTTAGAATTCAAAACACGTTGAGCTTTTGAGGAAACAATAAGCAATTATAAAGTGCCATATCAAGACCATATACCCGATCACCTATCTATTCTCTGGATGCCTTAAAAGTCATTTATCTAGAAATATATATTATATTTTTAGCATATCTCTTTAATGGTATATTATACTAAATTTGCAGCTTCAACTTTGCTTTGATACCCGATTTTTGTGCTTCTGACTCCTCTTGGAAGATCCAGACTCTCGATTCTTGCTTAGTTTTGGACTTATGCACCTAAATATAGCTGATGTGAATTTTCTCAAAACAAGCTCAAGTCAAATGACTTTAGAATTTATGAGAAATTTTTTTGGTCTTGTTTTTTGTAAATTAACCCTCTAATGCCCAATAGTTGTTTGAAGCACTATTTTCAGGAATTATTTAAAAATAACGATTTTAAATCGATTCTTTTTTCCTGAAAATAAAATAGATTTTGTTTGTTGAACATCGATCTTTCAAGTACATTAGGACAGATCGATTTGTTTGAGGCTCTCAGCGATTTTGATTCTTTGTTTTTTTACATATATTTTTAATTTTAAGAGTTCTCAGAAGGTGCTTTCAAATTTCATTTGATTTAGCACGTTTAAAAAAAACCTAATTGTTTGAAATTTTTATGAAAATATTTATATTAAGCGATTTTTTTTTTTAAATTTAGTTAGGGGTCTTCCCTTTCATATATATTCATAGCAGCTTAAGAATTTATTTCATGTCTTTTATAACACGATTTTTTCTGATACTTATCTACCGTGTTTATTTGACTTTAGGACCTCATCAATCAATATCAGTTATCTTGTTTTTGAAATTAATTAAAATATCTTTAATTTCGTTAATAAGATTAAATCAGTTCGAAATCTACAAATATGAGAAATTCACAGAATCGCAGTACTAAGATTTTGCATCCAGAAAAAATTTATTTTGCTCTTAATAAGTAAAAAATCATTTTTGACATCGCCAAATGACTCGTTTTTGGATCGAAATTTGCAACGTTTTTTTTTCCTTTGAATTTATAAGAATTTATCGTTCTCCATTTTCTCTAAATTAACTAAATTGGGACATTAAGATTAAACATGAGTACATAATCCAAAAATATAAAAAATTCGTAAGAAAAAAAAAGTTTCCTTAATGAATCATTCGTTTTTGTAATCGAAATTCCCAACATTTCTCTTAGCTGATGCATTGCATTGCTTTCTTTCAATTTGGGGCCCTCTTTGGAGTGACCAAAAAACATAGCTCAACTGAAATAAATTCTAGTTTTAATTTTGTGTGCACTGATGACATATAGGAACGACTCCTGTGGTGGATACACGGGCGTGTTTTAAGGTACGGAGTTGGAAAAATAGGTTGATAGTCTTTTAAATGTGCACTTCGAAGTAAAGAAAGCCTTCCAAGAACAAATCCTATCCAAATTTAAAAGTGTTCTCTTCTAAGATATTCGCTGTCTACTTTTTTAAACGAGCTTAAGATTTTCAAACTCTCCAAGTTGGGTATATCAAAGGCAACCCTCGCATACAATTAACACTACCGTAGCAACAATAACAATAACAACAAGTGGCTGTCAGGTAGTCAAGTATCTTGACTTGAATGCAACAACTTGGCCGTTCAATGTCAATAACTGGCTTTCAAACACATAATTTGCTTTTACAATTGAGAAAAAAAAAACAACAACCAAACATCCCATCAAAACTATCCATCCAAAATCAATCGTCCCAAAGCGGAAAATATCTTTTCCGCCCTAATAATAGGCTTAGGCGCTGCTGCATGCAACAAATGATAAAATGCCTGAATACCCCAACAACGTAGACATGTGAGATAACCAAACTAGTTGACACATGAGCTAATATAGATAATGGAGCAGCTTGAACCATTCTTCAGTCAGACAACCCAGAGTATTTATCTCGAATCGCATCTCATTTACATATTATAAACCACTTGTATGCCAAAGAATGTTGTTAGCCCAGACCAAAACGAGCTGGAGGCCCCAATTTGTGTTGCTCGCTCGTGCCGATTCATTAAAATCCATCAATCTTAGACTTAAAAAAAAAACAGCTCCAACGACAACAACAACAACTATGCATAGACAATGAGCTGTATAATAAGCATTCTTTTCAAGATGTCTTTTATTTATAAGTAAATATCGTATTCAAGTGCGATAAAGACTTGAACAAAAGCCACAAGAAAAAAAGTGAAGAAAAAAAAGCGAAGCAGAAGAAGCTCTTCATATCAGCATATAAATTGAGTGCAAAAACGAAGAAGAAGCAGTTAAGAGTCGAGGGCACAACAACACAATTTGGCCAACAAGTTAGTCCAAGGTCTGAAACCACAGCCAAATGGAAATGGGTAAAAATTTGTGACAGTGGCCGCCATTTTAAAAACGATAAATTTTGATTTTCAAGCTTATATAATGATCTTCGATAAATAATCGTTATTTTGGGACAAAAAAAAAAAAAATCGGGGACTCCGCCACCTGCCAACTCCCAGTTGACGCTTATAATGGCTGCAGTTCGACTGTATTATAATCTATAGCTTTTCTATTTTCGATAATGTTCATAAGATTTGTGTCCTTATAAAAAGAAGGAGGCAGCAAAACTCTTTCTTTAAAATTAAATTTAGTTTATACCATAAACTCAGTCTAATGTTAATAAATAAATAAAAACTAGGGGCTTCCAACACCTGTCAACTTCCAGCTGAAACAACTGCAACATTTCGTCTGTGATCTGTAGCTTATCTATTTTCGACAATGTTCATAAGATTTGTGTTGTTATAAACAAAAAAAGGGGGCTTCACTACATGTCTACCCTTAAGGACGCCTACTATGTCAACATTGCGCCCTTAGATATCCTAGGGGCTTCTATCACTTGTCAACTTCCAGGTGACGCCTCCAATCGCAACATGTAGCTTTCATATTTTCAACAACGTTCATAGAATTTGAAGCCATTACAAAATAAAAAAGAATAGGGGGCTTCACCAGCTGACGCTTACAATGGCAACATTCCTACTGTGCCTTAACCTGTAGCTTATCTTTTTATACCCTGTACCGTATGGTCCAAGGGTATATTAAGTTTGTGCAAGCCGAAAATGTATGTAACATATAGAAGGAGACGTCGGAGACACCCCAAAGTTACCTAAAATATGATCAGGGTGAATAGAGAAGTCGATATACCCATGTCCGTCTGTCCGTCTGTCCGTCTGTCCGTCCGTCTGTCCGTCCGTCCGTCCGTGTGAACGCCTAGATCTCAGAGATGGTAAGAGCTAGAGTTACCAAACTTTCACATTAGATCCCATATTATTCCATAGGAGGCAAGTTTATTTTATTTTTTGATATCGGGGATAAATTATATAGCTCCCATGGGGGTGTTTGAGACGACCTCGAAAAAAAAAGTGTTTTAGATGAATAATTCGTTTGTTTATGAAGATATCGTAACGAAATTTGGCAGTCGAAAGTTTTTTATAGTTCCCAATCACTGTACCAAATTTGATCAAAATCGGTTGACTATATCATATAGCTCCCATAGGACCGATCGGCCAAAATAACTTTTTTAAAGAAAAATTGGCTATATTTCGTTTTTTAATAAAGATATCCTAACCAGATTTGGCGTTTGGAAATTTTTTAGACCACTTAAGCAATGTGCCAAATTTGAACAAAATCGGTGGACTATATCATATAGCTCCCATAGGTCCGATCTTCCAAAACATCGGTTTTTTAACAAAATTTGTTGTGTTTCGTTTGTTTGTTAAGATATTGGGACCAAATTTGACATTCGTGAGTATTTTATAGTTCCTAAGCACTGTACCAAATTTAATCCGAATCGTTTGACTAGATCATATAGCTCCCATAGGACCAATCGGTCCAAAAACACGTTTTTTATACAAAATTCGATGTGATTTGTTTGTAAAGATATTTGAAATAACTTTGGCGTTCATATCTTTTTTAAGGTATTTAAGCACCGTGTCAAATTTTATTGAAATCGGTTGACTATATCATATAGCTCCCATAGGAACGATCGGTCAAAAAAAAATTTTTGCTTAAAAATTCTTCTGTTTTTGGTTTTTTGTGAAGAAATCGGACTTTATTACAAGCTAGTGGTACAGGGTATCCTAAAGTCGTCCGCGACCGACTTTACGTCCGCCATTTTTTTTCAACAGTGTTTATACAATTTGGAGTCGTTGCCTCCGAAGGTTAGATTGGGCTGTATAGGCAGCTCAGATAGTGACTGAGATTACCCAAAGTAGTCCATTGTCTTGCCTAATCAAAAGAAGGGGAGGAAACGAATTGAAGAAAGGGAGGGATTGTGGAGGAGCATTAAAAACTATACATCCCTAATGGCCTAAGTCTCTCATGATGCAGAACCATTTTAAGAATCCGACGAAAGTAGCCACATCCTCTATGAGCACATAGGCTAGACTACCCAGATACTCAAAGAAAATAGCTCAAAAATAGCTCGTATCTTTTTCTTCCTCTGCTTTCCTTGACGCTCAGTGGAGCATATGGCCTTAATAACTCGTTTAAAGGATTGTTTTTTTAAATCTTTCCAGCACTCTGAAATTCTTGACTTGAAAGGTTTAAAATTATCCGAAATTTAGGAGCAACGATCAATTACTAGATTTACTTTACAAATCATTCATTTTAATATGTTGACTGTCTTGTCTATTAAATTCTAAAAACCAAATAAATACTTAAAAAATCTGTGAATTACAAGTTCTAGCTATAACTATAGATAGTGCAAGTACCCTACAGTTTTGTAAGCCCAAAACAGTATCTTGATGTTAGATCTAAACGTGTTAGATGCTGCTCTTATGATTAGATTCTCTAGAAGAAAAAGCATAAAACACGAATCATCTCATATTTTTTTTTCTCTTACCATATCAATAGATACCGTAGATGTTGCCAAACTGGATTGCTTTATAGTTTATAGACAAAAATAGTTATATAAATAGCTGCCTAGCTTATAAGCATATCAAAAGCTTATCAAATTCAGAACATTTATGTTACATAGTAACTTTTTTGCACTTCGAAGAGCCAGCTCTTGAGGCACACCTTATAAAAAAATGATATAATCATATTTATTTGGTTATAACTGAACTAATCATAAATCGAATTTTAAATGCCATGACTCTGTGAACTTGTCTTAAGTCTGACTCTAAACTGGTAAACTGGTTCTAAAGCCAATATTTGATTAATATCAAATTGCTTATAAATTAAATAGGAAATAAAAGTTGAAGGGCACTAATCGTAGACTTATCGGCGTGATCGTAACTTTCGAATGCAATTAGAGACCTGAAAACATTTTGTAGCTTAATTACCAACAAAAATAATAGGCCGTAGATTCTTGTTGCTTTCTTTTACATTTAATTCTCTTCTGTAAATAAAATTTTAGAAGATTTGTTTGGTCTTAGTTAAAATTCCAGGCACAGTAAACGACACAAAAAGTACCTGAGGTCATTGCTCAAACAATTCAGCTACATTATTTCTACATATACATAGGTACATAGTAGCAGTATCTATGTGTAGATCTATACTAGATGTAGCTGTAGATACTTCTGGCAGCTAAGCAATTGCGCAGATAGAGATGTCTACATTAAAAACTCAGACTGAGACAAAGTCATACTCTTTGAAGAGAGCTTTCGTTTACTTTGCTCGAGTTGCCAAAAATTATTTTTAGAACTAAATGAATTCTTGGGATAGTTGGAAATCTTCTAGTTTGACAGTCTTTTTTGATGTTTTGGAACTCTTTTGGCCATCTTGATACTAATTAAATGAGATTCTTCAAGAGGCTCTTTGAATCTAGGCTTGTTAAGTTAATACGAAAATGTTTGAAATTCGTGAAAAATTCATCAGATGACTTCATACGATGTTTTCTAATATGAAAGAATGAGCATTTTTATTGGATTTTTAAAAAACTTATCAATAAGAAAATTACCATTCTAAAATAGGCATATAAGTTGTGCAAAGCATACTAAAGATTTGTTCATCTGCTGTCTTCTGACAATGAAGGAATAAAATTAGGAATATTGAATGTACCTCTTAAGGCAGTTGTCCAGAACATACGAAAAAAAGATGACCCTATACGATGATTTCTAATATAAAAGAAAAGAATTTTTAAAAGAATCAAAAATCATGCAGTTTTAACTGTCATCTGATATGTAAGAAAATTAGGGAAGTTACAAGGAAGTTGTATTAAACATACTAAAAACTTGCTCATCTTGCTGTCTTCTGACAATGAAGGAATAAAATTAGGAATTATATTGGAATATTGAATGTACCTCTTAAGGCAGTTGTCCAGAACATACGAAAAAAAGATGACCCTATACGATGATTTCTAATGTAAAAGAAAAGAATTTTTAAAAGAATCAAAAATCATGCAGTTTTAACTGTCATCTGATATGTAAGAAAATTAGGGAAGTTACAAGGAAGTTGTATTAAACATACTAAAGATTTGCTCATCTGCTGTCTTCTGACAATGAAGGAATAAAATTAGGAATATTGAATGTACCTCTTAAGGCAGTTGTCCAGAACATACGAAAAAAAGATGACCCTATACGATGATTTCTAATATAAAAGAAAATAATTTTTAAAAGAATCAAAAATCATGCAGTTTTAACTGTCATCTGATATGTAAGAAAATTAGGGAAGTTACAAGGAAGTTGTATTAAACATACTAAAGATTTGCTCATCTGCTGTCTTCTGACAATGAAGGAATAAAATTAGGAATATTGAATGTACCTCTTAAGGCAGTTGTCCAGAACATACGAAAAAAAGATGACCCTATACGATGATTTCTAATATAAAAGAAAATAATTTTTAAAAGAATCAAAAATCATGCAGTTTTAACTGTCATCTGATATGTAAGAAAATTAGGGAAGTTACAAGGAAGTTGTATTAAACATACTAAAGATTTGCTCATCTGCTGTCTTCTGGACAATGAAGGAATAAAATTAGGAATATTGAATGTACCTCTTAAGGCAGTTGTCCAGAACATACGAAAAAAAGATGACCCTATACGATGATTTCTAATATAAAAGAAAATAATTTTTAAAAGAATCAAAAATCATGCAGTTTTAACTGTCATCTGATATGTAAGAAAATTAGGGAAGTTACAAGGAAGTTGTATTAAACATACTAAAGATTTGCTCATCTGCTGTCTTCTGACAATGAAGGAATAAAATTAGGAATATTGAATGTACCTCTTAAGGCAGTTGTCCAGAACATACGAAAAAAAGATGACCCTATACGATGATTTCTAATATAAAAGAAAATAATTTTTAAAAGAATCAAAAATCATGCAGTTTTAACTGTCATCTGATATGTAAGAAAATTAGGGAAGTTACAAGGAAGTTGTATTAAACATACTAAAGATTTGCTCATCTGCTGTCTTCTGACAATGAAGGAATAAAATTAGGAATATTGAATGTACCTCTTAAGGCCAGTTGTCCAGAACATACGAAAAAAAGATGACCCTATACGATGATTTCTAATATAAAAGAAAAGAATTTTTAAAAGAATCAAAAATCATGCAGTTTTAACTGTCATCTGATATGTAAGAAAATTAGGGAAGTTACAAGGAAGTTGTATTAAACATACTAAAGATTTGCTCATCTGCTGTCTTCTGACAATGAAGGAATAAAATTAGGAATATTGAATGTACCTCTTAAGGCAGTTGTCCAGAACATACGAAAAAAAGATGACCCTATACGATGATTTCTAATATAAAAGAAAATAATTTTTAAAAGAATCAAAAATCATGCAGTTTTAACTGTCATCTGATATGTAAGAAAATTAGGGAAGTTACAAGGAAGTTGTATTAAACATACTAAAAACTTGCTCATCTTGCTGTCTTCTGACATGAGTAGATAAATTAAATTTTTATATAAGGATTTCGTTGACGGTATCATTTATCATTGGAGCAAGTTGATCTAGAACATTTATTTATGAGATGATGCGCCATTGTTTTTTTAAGCAAGAATCCAGTAGAGTTTAGGCTGTACTATCTAATTTAGTCAATAACAAGATTAACAGAAGCGAAGACAGAAAGATGAAGAAGCATTGTATCTGCTTAAAACTGTGAAAGATTTGTATACTTTGAGATAAATTACCGATTTAATTTAATTAATAATAATTAATAATTTAATTTTTAAATAGAGCTTAGCTATGATGCTCAGCGATTTCGAAGTACTTTGCTTAGATGTGATTTTGACAAAGGAAATGCGTTGCCGTTCCATAAGATATCTGTCCCATCCGAGTATTGTATGTACCCAAATAGCCAGCTACAAGAAAAGAACTATCTTCTTTAAGTTGAAATAAATTACCGAATCGTATATTTCAGCTTGAGGCCCTTTGCTGCAGTGGTAGATATAGGAATTAATAATGATGACATTTCAGCCAGACACTTAAAAATCTCAGCAACGTTGCTCTTCTGAGGGATTCTACAGTAGTTTGGCTAAAGAAGGGATCAGTAAAAGAAATTCGAGTCGGCAACAGACAAAACTATGTCCTTTTCTTTCGTCAATTCAGATAAAGCCAAAAGATTAGCGTTCAGGAATCTATTTAGATTGAAGAATTCATGTTAAAATAGATGACCGAATTGTACATTTTAGTTAGATTCTAAATTATGCATAGCGATAAAAACTTATAAACTGCATGGCATCCTCGACATTTCAAGCACTCTTCTCTCATATTTCGGTCGTTAATTACATCTTTGATAAAATTGAACCAACTGGAAACTACATTTGGCGGTTGACATACTAAATCTTCTTTTGAACTCTCCTCGCTGTTGTTGTCATCTTCAAAATCGCTGATGTCTTAAAATTCCGGATACCTTGCGGTCTCATCTTCCACATCACTTGGGTTTTCATCTTTCATCAGTCGGATCAAGCTGTTAGAATTTTCCAATACCAAGTAATTGTGTTGTCATCTAGTGTGAAGGGTTTTCTTAATTAAGCTAGTCTTCATGCTAGCAATTTATATCCAATCTTCCTCCAAGTGTATTGTTCGAAAAAGACATTAAGATTTTATTCTCTTCTACCAATCTAGATAAGGCCATTTAATAGTATTATCCAAAAACTTCAGAAGATGTGTTATATAATGTTCATGCATTTTGAAGAGTCCATAACCAAATGGAACATTAGTTTTCCAATTTTATTAGAATTCTCAAGTCCAAATAATTGTGTTTTCATCTTGTGTGAAGGATTTTCTTAATTTACCTAGTCTTCATGCTAGCAATTCATTTCTAATCGTCCCCCAAGTCTTTTGTCCGACATTAAGATTTCATTCTCTTCCACCATCTGAATTAAGCCATTTATTTAAGAGTACTATCCAATAACTCCAGAAGATTAGTGTTCATGTTATTTGAAGAATTCGTGTTGATATAATTTATCGAATAGAATATTATTTTCGACATAGTGGAAAGTTTTCGAATTTTATTAGAATTCTCCAAGTCCAAATAATTGTGGTGTCATCTGGTGTGAACGATTTTTTTAAATTAGCTATTTTTCGAGGTAAGAACTCATTTCAATCTTCTTATTTGAAACGTTCCGCCTAGTGTCTTTTCCGAATCGGACATTAAGATTTCATGCCTTTTCATTAATTTAGATAGACAACAGATTAAGGTTCATGCATTTTGCAGAATTCATATTTAAATAGATGATCGAATTGAAAGACTTAGTTAGATTCCCAATTTTACATATCTCCGCCAAGAGTCTTTTCCGAATCAGACATTCAGATTTCATGCCTTTTCATTAATTTTGGTAGAAAGAAGATTAAGGTTAACACATTTTGCAGAATTCATGTTTAAATAGATGATCGAATTGAAGATTTAGTTTGATTCTACATATATACCGCCAAGCGTCTTTTCCGAATCAAACATCCCTTTTCATTAATTTAGGTAGACAGATGATTAAGGTTCATGAATTTTGCAGAATTCATATTGACCGAATTAGAAGATTTAGATTCTCAATTCCTTTTTATCAACTTAGAAAGACAGAAGATTAGGGTTCATGCATTTTGCAGAATTCATATTTAAATAGATGATCGAATTGACAGATTAGATTCAATATATCTACTGCCAAGCGTCTTTTCCACATCAGACATTAAGATTCCATTCCTTTTCATTAACTTAGATAGACAGAAGATTAAGTCTCATGCATTTTGCAGAATTCATATTTAAATAGATGATCGAATCGAAAGATTTAATTAGATTCTCAGTTCTACTTAGTCATAGGCAAAAAATTATGTTAAAATACAAAAACTCGGTACTCGCGAGAATTTCGCCATCAAAACAAAAAAATCATTTAATAGAGTATAGTATTCAGCTGTAAGTCCCATCATCTGTTCTCTTTTTTTTTTAAATAACCAAATGCTAGCTTTCAGAAGACAGAAAAAATTTCCGATCTCAAAACTGTCATCTTAGGGCATATAAAATTCGTCATGTGTCAAGTCTAATTTTCCGGCTGCTGGCAACAAATTGAAAGGTTTTTTTTTTTTGTTTTTAGAGTTTTCTGTGCCGTCTCACGAAATGACCAGTTCTGAATGAATGAGTATTTTTTTTTGGCTTAAATCAAGTTTGGACTTGAACTAATATTTATCTTATTGCGCCTTTGCTTTTTGGCTAAATGTTTAACTTAACTTGTTGGTTATTTGTTTTGTTTTGTTTTGTTTTGGACTGGGATCAAAATAAAAACAAATAAACAATATTTGTGGTGAAAGCGAGCTGTACTAGTGTGGTGTGTGTGTGTATCTGTGAGATACAAAGAAGCGTCTGGCCTTTTTTTTTTTTGCAAATCATTCCATGCACTTGCTGCAACTTGAGATACAAAAAACGAAACGGAAAAAGAAAACAACATTTGGCAGCTGGACGCAGCTTCGGCGGACGAACTTGGCCAGTCGCAAAGCAATTCACTTTTATGGCCTATTGGATACGTTAGTTAACTTGAAAAGTTCAAATGCAAAAAACTGCGAAAATAACAACAACAACAACAATAGCAACAACTCACTAAACAAAAGTGAAATTTGAAATCGAACGAGTGAGCCGCTGCCATAATTGGCGGAAATTACAAGAGTCAGTCAGAAGAAAGCAACAACAACAGCAACAACTACTCCAAGTAGGACGCTTGACTGCATGCGCCCGGAATCGAAATGAAAAACTAGTAAATAATAGTAAAAAAAACAACAAAAAATCGAAATTGAAAAACAAAAAAACAAGCCAAACTAACAACAATGGCCATAGACAAGGCAGCAATAATTGTTTAATCGAATTGAAATGGAAATCGAATTGAATCGAAACGCATAAAACTGGTAACAAATACCACCTAGACCCGTCGTCGTAGTCGTTCGTATAAGGCAGCTCCCCCCCATAAATATGCTTAAAAATTCACAAAGCGTGCAACAGGAATGCCAAAAGGCGTTAAAGCGTGGGTTGCCCAAGGCATTCTCGTCGTCGTCGTCGTCGGTCTTAATGATCTCCGCCAGCGTTGCCAGCTTTAAGTTTGCATAACTGCATTGTGCGAATTGATTTTAATGGTACGATCACGCAGCAATTTATGATCTATATTTGGGATAGCAACTAGTAATGCTGGAAGTAACATCGATGTTATATCAATGCAACGATATTTTTTCCCCATCATCGATATTTTTGTTTCGATAAATACCTCTGCATTTCGTTGATTCATTCAGAATGTATCTCAAATTAGTTTAAAGATTATGAGACTGCAAATCTGAGTGGAACAGAACTTTTTTTTTATAGCTTCCTGACTCACAAAAAAAAGTGATGTAATCTTTTTCGAAACTTTTATCGAAACATCGATGTATCAAAGCTAAAAATATCAACAACATCGATGTTGGCCAACAACACTAGCCAGAGATTAGTGGAAGTATGTGACATAAATCCATATTGAGGATAAGCCAACTTCTGTTCAAAAAAAAAACAAAATCAGGATTTTCCAGTGCGGGATCATAAAGCAAGGTGATTAATTTTAGGATTTCTGTTTTATAGTCCGGTCAAATTAGACATTTGAAGTTACATAAATTAACAGCAAGCTGAAAGTTGGTGTAATTGTTTAAAACATAGTTAAAAATAATATCTGAAAGTTCCCCAAAAGACAACGCGAAGAGCATGAAGCCAGTAGTGAAGTGATTCAGCTTTTTGTTTTACAAATCTATGCTTATTTTGTGGCAAGGAATTCAATGAAGAGCATGAGAGAAAAAAATCCGTAGATTCTCGCCGTCGAATTAGCCAAGTAAGTACTCTTGATTTTAAAGAGTCAATTTTGGAAGTAGCTCGGGCTCATTCCGATGCCACAGCGAAAGCCGTTATTGCTCGAAACGAATATGAATATGATTTGGTTGCTGCTGAAGCTAAGTATCATCGAGATTGCCAGGTTTCTTTCTTGAAACCTTACACTGGGGGTAAAGTTGGTCGTCCTCAAGACGAACCTATGAATCTGACAATGGATGAAATATTTACATTGAAAACAGCGATGACTGTCAGTTCACTTTAAATGAACTAAGTAATGTTTGCAAAACTACAACTTTGGATAATAGGACGATAAAGATGCGACTAAAAATTAAGTATGGGGATAAACTTATTATCACAGAAAAATCGGGAGCATCAACATTTATATGCTTAAAAGACAATCGTCATGATATTTTGAATAAAGCTTGGTACGAAAAAAAAATGAATATAAAAGAAGAACGATTCAGAATTCTAGAAGCAGCAGCGGCTGTAATTCGCGAAGATATTCAAGCCGCAGTGTTTGATAATTCTAACTACCCTCCACCAGGTCGCATGTTTGAAGATTTAAACAATGAAATTCTAGAGTCGTTGACATATTTCACGGAACGAGTGATTTTAAAGAATAAACGATGGAATTTAGATCATTTCAAATTAATATGGACAAATATTTGCCATAGTATTGTGACTGCTGTTCGACCAAGGTCTTTTAAGTCTAAATTACAATTAGGCCTCGCAGTTTTTTTCATCGACGATTCGGCTCTGAACGCCTCATACAAATTTTTTCGTCCTTTGGCTTGTGTGTATCTTATAATAATACAATAATGTACGAAGCAGCAGCAGATTTTCATCGTCCTCCTCATGTTTTACCGCCAGAAAGTGGAACACTTCTTAAATGCGTTGCAGACAATGCTGATATCAATGTCAATATCTTAGACGGTAATAACACGCTCCACATAATGGGTATTATTGAAATTGTTACCCCAAAACAATCGGTTTTACTGGAAGAAACGATGCCACGAATAAAAGAAGCTCTTTCAGCTAAAGATTTCAAGGCAAAAGCTCATGTGCCCATACAGATCTATCAAAACGATGGTGTAGTAGGTTACAGTAAAATAAGTGTCCAAGATTTTGCATATGGGACTGAAACGGTATCTTTCCTCAAAAAAACTGATGTTGTATGGTTTTATGGGGAATGGAAAAATGCGTCTTAATAGGCTTACTGGGGAAACCACGTTAAAGAAAACGCGCTAAGTACACTACCTCATAGGTGGCGTGGAAACGTGTGCATATTATGACGATTACAACTTTTACAATTATTTGACTCGCTATATCTCAGAAACGGTGGATCTAAGAAAAAAAGTATGCGTGCATTTTTTATAGAGAATTTTATGATCTACAATTATGTCTCGGATAATTTTATGATAAAACTTACCGTTTTGCTGAAAATCGCGAAAAACCAATTTTATTCAAGATTTTTGACCTTTGACCTCGAATAAAAATTTTAGCACACCTCGGAATGATGGGGAACTTTCAGATATTATTTTTAACTATGTTTTAAACAATTACACCAACTTTCAGCTTGCTGTTAATTTATGTAACTTTACCCTTCTTTTTTGGTCTAATTTGACCGGACTATTACATTAATTAAGTATAATTAAGTATGACACTGTTTATGGAAAAAAGAGCTCATGATTGTTCGATATTATTGAATTAAAGCTTAAGTTTAAAATATTTATATAATCTTAAAAAGTTTATATTTGTACCCTGTACCGTAAGGTACAAAGGGTATATTGAGTTTGTGCAAGCCGAAAATGTATGTAACAGATAAGTTACCTAAAATATGATCAGGGTAACTAGAGAAGTCGATATACCCATGTCCGTCTGTCTGTCCGTTTGAACACCTAGATCTCAGAGATGGTAAGAACTAGAGTAACCAAACTCTCACATTAGATCCCATATTATTCCATAGGAGACAAGTTTATTTTATTTTTTTGATATCGGGGTTAAATTATATAGCTTCCATAGGTGTGTTTCAGACGACCTCGAAAAAAAATAAAAGCTTTAGATGAATAACTCGTTTGTTTATGAAGATATCGTTACCAAATTTGGAATTCATAAGTTTTTTATAGTTCCCAAGCACTGTTCCAAATTTGATCAAAATCGGTTGACTATATTATATAGCTCCCATAGGACAGATCTGCCAAAATAACTTTTTTTTATGCAAAATTTACTATATTTAATTTTTTAATTAAGATATCCTAACCAGATTTGGCGTTTGGAAATTTTTTAAGCCACTTAAGCAATGTGCCAAATTTGAACAAAATCGGTTGACTATATCATATAGCTCCCATAGGTCCGATCTTCCAAAAAATCGATTTTTTAACAAAATTTGTTGTGTTTCGTTTGTTTGTTAAGATATTGGGCCCAAATTTGACATTCGTGAGTATTTAATAGTTCCTAAGCACTGTACCAAATTTAATCCAAATCGTTTGACTATATCATATAGCTCCCATAGGACCAATCGGTCCAAAAAAACGTTTTTATAAAAAATTCGATGTGTTTTGTTTGTTTGTAAAGATATTTGAAATAAATTTGGCATTCATATCTTTTTTAAGGTATTTAAGCACTGTGTCAAATTTTATTGAAATCGGTTGACTATATCATATAGGTCCCATAGGAACGATCGGTCAAAAAAAAATTGTTGCTTAAAAATTCTTCTGTTTTTGGTTTTTTGTGAAGAAATCGGACTTTATTACAAGCTAGTGGTACAGGGTATCCCAAAGTCGTCCGCGCCCGACTTTACGCACGCCATTTTTAAATCTGGATTATCTAGTCATATAATATTGTAGTTTCCATCTCTAGAGCTATAGCATTAGCTGCAAGAAGATGCTGCTCAGAATCTACTTGATTGTCATTAAAACCAATTTGATCTTTCAGTTAAGGAAAAGTGTCTATAAAAAAAAATTAGTTCTAAGCAGTTTCCGCCTCTTCCAGATTATTTCAGATAGAGTTATTTGAGCCACATAATACACTTCCAAAAAGTTTTCAACCAAAATTCATTGATTTGACTAATCGGCTTGGTAAAAACTAATAAATCAGTTAGTTGAGGGAAGGTAAACAGCTACAAGTTGTTTATTGATCTTTCCAACCTCATAAATACTGCTTTTAAAATATATTATAAAATGCTTTACTATGCACATATAATTTTATTAATTTTCATAGTCTTAAAAAGCCAACATCTTGCACAGCAAATGCATTTGGCTGCTAATAATTAATTCCTAATGGCATTTCAAGTTTAAAGTTTCTCTTTTCAAGCTCTTAACGCTTTTTGGCTATTTAAACAAGTTTTCCCAAAATGATTAATTTCCGATATATTATTCATTATCAGTTCGATGTTAGCCACGGGGCGTATGCTCAACATAACAAATGTTTTAAACAAAAGTAGCTTAAAATTTCTTCCCTTTGAGATTTGAAAAAAAAAAATATTTGAAAGAAAATAAGAATATTTGAGGAGTTTATTACAGTTTTGTTGCTTAAAGTTATATAAATACTATGACATGTAGAGCCTATTATAACTATGACAACATTGCGTATACTTTATAAACCCTTTTTTGTGAATCTTTTTATATCCTTAAAAAAATATGTCAACTCGGCGTATAGTTCATACAAAATTTTGGAGAATTATTGTAAGAAAATGATTATACAAAAAAATCATTCCTGCGTATACTTTATATAAGAAAGAAGGTAGTTTTATACTTTATCAACACTGCGTATACTTAATAAAAATTTTGTATGCTCTTAACCATATATCCTTAAAAATTCTGTCATATCAGCGTATACTTTGTATACGATTTTTGGGAATTATTCTAATGCTATGCTTTATTTTATTATAAAAGCTTTGCAATCCCTGCGCATACTTCATAAAAGATTTTTAAGAATTTATGCTTTTTATATCTCAAAAAATATGTCAACTTGGCGTATAATTTATACAAAAGTTTTGTGAATTCATGCTATGGCTGTACCTTTAATATTCTCAAGAGCTCTGTCATCTCAGCGTATACTTTATATACGATTTTTGGGAATTATTCCAAGGCTATTTTTATTTTATTATTTATCCCTTTATGATACTTTCTGGAGGTTTTTAAAGAATTTATGCGAAGGCTGTGCATTTAAAATCCTTGAAAAAATATGGCATCTCGGCGTATACTTAATACACGATTTTTGTGAATCATTATGATGTTTCAACCCTGCGTATACTTTATTAAAAATTTTAAAAAATTTATGCTAAAGCTGTGCTTTTTGTATCCTCAAAAACTCTGTCAAATCGGCGTATACTTTATGCGCGATTTCTGAGAATTACACAGGTCTACAAATACAGGGGTCATGTGACTTGTTGGAAAGCTAAGAGTCATTTCCGAAGTAATTTGGGGCGTAGAATCCGAATCCGGCGTCAGAACTGGTCCATCACGTCAGGATTTTGAGATATTTGAGGTTATGTACACAAAAAGCGGCGTTTTTCCTACTTTTGAGGTTATGTACAGGGCGCAAAAATTTTTGCGGTCTTTCTCTCCAGTTACATCATTTAGTACAACTCTTACCCTTTAATTTAAGGTTCAAGAGATCAATTACGATTTTCTTACGCAAAGTTATGGCTTTTCGAAGTTACGAGATATGGATATATCGAAGGGATCTTCGACGTCATTAGCATTTGCAGTAAGCCTTTCAGATAATAATTTTGTACTGTGTAATTTCTCTTGAAAATTTTGACTTGAGGGTTTTTGAGGTCACTAAGATATATGATATATATAATATAGAGATATTATTATGTAGTCGGAATAATGATATTTGCATTTCCAATATGGCGTATTCAGGATGACGAATTCAGATTTGCAAGAAACATGTTAATATTGAAAAATTTTTTGGGTACATAACCTCAAATATCTCAAAATCCTGACGTGATGGGCAGTTCTGACGCCGGATTCGGATTCTACGCACCAAATTACTTCGGAAATGACTCTTAGCTTTCCAACAACTGAACCATGTTGACCTGTGTTATTCAAAGCTTAGGTTTTTTTATATGTTAAAGCTGTGACATACTTCTTAACACTTTATAAACGATTTTTATTAAAATTATATCATATGTATGCAAATATCTTAGCAACACGCCGTATACTTGATATTTGAGAATATTAATAAATTAAGTGCTAATCAAAATTTTTTACGAAAAATCTAGTTTTGAAATAGAAATATAATATATATAATATAAAAATTCCATTTATTACTTTACTGGTGAAGCAATATTTGTTGCTTACATTGTTTATGACTTACATAATAGGGATTATTTGATATTTTATGTATCGAGAATATCGTAGTCGATACTGATTATTTGATACCGATATTTTGGTTGTCGATTAATCGTCGTTACGATACCACTTTGCTATCTTTTACATTTGGCGCTTACAATTCATTTTCCAAAAAAGTTCCAATAAGAAATGCGATATTCTCCAAAAAAAATTCGAGTGAACTTAGTAAGTAAAATAAATCGGAAACAGTTTCTATCATTCTTAGATCCATTTCAATTTATTATGAACATTAGAAAAGTGTTGTTAAATTTTTCTTAACTAAATTCAAAAATTCGATACCGATACCGTCGATATTGATTTCTTTTTTGGAGTAACGCATCCGTATTCCATTTTTTTTCTGGTATCGAGCATAACTATTACATAAAAAGAAGTAGAGTTATAAAGAGTGATTCATTAATACCTTTTTTTTTAATGATTTGGCTAATGCAAATTTCAAAGAAATGATGGGATCTTTATTTATGATTTTGAAAGGATATTTTATGGCATTTATTTTTATACCCTGTACCGTATGGTACCAAGGGTATATTAAGTTTGTACAAGCCGAAAATGTATGTTACATATAGAAGGAGACGTCGGAGACACCCCAAAGTTACCTAAAATTTGATCAGGGTGAATAGAGAAGTCGATATACCCATGTCCGTCTGTCCGTCTGTCTGTCTGTCCGTCTGTCCGTGCGAACGCCTAGATCTCAGAGATGGTAAGAGCTAGAGTTACCAAACTTTCACATTAGATCCCATATTATTCCATAGGAGGCAAGTTTATTTAATTTTTTTGATATCGGGGATAAATTATATAGCTCCCATGGGGGTGTTTGAGACGACCTCGACAAAAAAAAAGCGTTTTAGACTAATAATTCGTTTGTTTATGAAGATATCGTAACCAAATTTGGTATTCGAAAGTTTTTTATAGTTCCCAATCACTGTACCAAAAACGGTTGACTATATCATATAGCTCCCATAGGACCGATCGGCCAAAATAACTTTTTTAAAGAAAAATTCGCTATATTTCGTTTTTTAATAAAGATATCGTAACCAGATTTGGCGTTTGGAAATTTTTTAGACCACTTAAGCAATGTGCCAAATTTGAACAAAATCGGTTGACTATATCATATAGCTCCCATAGGTCCGATCTTCCAAAAAATCGTTTTTTTAACAAAATTTGTTGTGTTTCGTTTGTTTGTTAAGATATTGGGACCAAATTTGACATTCGTGAGTATTTTATAGTTCCTAAGCACTGTACTAAATTTAATCCAAATCGTTTGACTAGATCATATCGCTCCCATAGGACCAATCGGTCCAAAAACACGTTTTTTATACAAAATTCGATGTGTTTTGTTTGTTTGTAAAGATATTTGAAATAAATTTGGCATTCATATCTTTTTTAAGGTATTTAAGTACTGTGTCAAATTTTATTGAAATCGGTTGACTATATAATATAGCTCCCATAGGAACGATCGGTCAAAAAAAAATTTTTGCTTAAAAATTCTTCTGTTTTTGGTTTTTTGTGAAGAAATCGGACTTTATTACAAGCTAGTGGTACAGGGTATCCTAAAGTCGTCCGCGCCCGACTTTACGTCCCCCATTTTTTAAAAATAATCTAGTTCAAATGTTGGCCGCAACTGCGTTTTAAATGGTCCATCCTGAAGGTCCAATTTTCCATGACTCGTTCAAGCATTTCTGCTGGTTTGTCCACGTAAACTTTTGACTTTACGTAATCCCAAAGAAAAAAGTCGAGCGGTGTGATATCGCACGATCTTGGCGGCCAAGGCCCGTACGTAAACTTTATCGCTCACCAAATTGACCTCGCAATAGAGCCATTGTTTCATTGGCAATGTGGACCGGTGCGCCATCCTGTTGCAACCAAATGTCGTCGAGATCACGGGCAACAATTTCAGACAGCAAAAAGTCCGTTAACATAGTCCGATAGCGTGCGCCATTGATGGTAACGTTCGCACCTTGCTCATTTTTAAAAAATACGGACCAATGAATCCATCAGCCCACAGACCGCACCAAACCGTTGTTTTTCTTGGATGTAATGGCAGCTGGTGAACCTCTTTGGGTTAATCTTCTCCCCAAATACGGTTATTTTGCTTATTCACGAAGCCGTGGAGCCAAAAGTGGACCTCATCACTGAATCTGGATCTTTATCGATCTTACCAAGAGCCCATTCACTAAAACGGTGACGTGCAGGAAGATCATTCGGCTTCAATTCTTGCCTTAGTTGAATTTTGTAGGCTTTTAAGCCGAGATCCAAATGTAAAATGCGCCAGGTGGTTGAATACGACAGGCCAAGTTGTTGCGATCGGCGCCGAATCGATTCCTCGCGGTCATCGTGAACACGTCAGCTGCCGCCGCTATATTCTCTTCACTTCGTGCTGGATGTGGTCGATTTGATCGTGTATCATCAAACAATGAAATTTGGTGATGGTGTTATGAATTTTGGGTTCGGTGGGTCGATTATGTTGAGCATAAGTCGATCTCAGCGCACGAAAAACATTCTTTGCAGAACCCTGATTTTTGTAGAACAACTGTACAATTTGTAAACGTTGTTCGGGTGTAAGTCTTTGCATGATGATTTGCCAATGAATACTGAACAACTTTGCCTTTGACAGCTGTCATGGATCACGCGTGATCCACACGAAAATCCCTATTGAAAAAAAAGGTCTTAATGAATCACCCTTTATATAAGGTTGTCAAAAAAGTCTTGCGGTATTTCCGCAAGCTTGTCTTTGCAAGCGCGTAGTTCTAGTTGTATTCGTCGCATCGGTTCACGCTAGAGCTTTTTGGAAAGCTCTTTTCACGTGCTAACACGTGTTTGATTAATTGTTGTTTGCTTTTAGTCGATCGTGAGTTATAGCGTCGCAAACATGGAGCAAAATAAAGAGAAAATACGGCATATTTTACAGTACTACTACGATAAAGGCAAAACTGCATCTCATGCTGCCAATAAAATTTGTGCAGTTTATGGACCCGATACAGTTTCCATTTCCACCGCACAACGATGGTTTCAACGTTTTCGTTCTGGTGCAGAGGTGATCGAAGATGCGCCACGGTCCGGAAGGCCTGTTGTCGAAAATTGCGATAAAATCGCTGAATTGATCGAAAGAGACCGGCATAGTAGCAGCCGTAGCATCGGCCAAGAGCTGGGCATGAGTCATCAAACCGTTATAAACCATTTGAAGAAGCTTGGATTGAAAAAGAAGCTCGATGTATGGGTGCCACACGACTTGACGCAAAAAAGCATTTTTGACCGTATGGATGCATGCGAATCGCTTCTGAATCGCAACAAAATCGACCCGTTTTTGAAGCGGATGGTGACTGGCGATGAAAAGTGGGTCACTTACGACAACGTGAAGCGTAAACGGTCATGGTCGAAAAGCGGGGAAGCTGCCCAGACGGTGGCCAAGCCTGGATTGACGGCGAGGAAGGTTCTTCTGTGTGTTTGGTGGGATTGGCAGGGAATCATCCACTATGAGCTGCTCCCCAATGGCCAAACGCTCAATTCGGACCTGTACTGCCAACAACTGGACCGCTTGAATGCAGCACTCATGCAGAAGAGGCCATCTTTTATCAACAGAGGCCAAATTGTCTTCCATCAGGACAACGCCAGGCCACACACATCTTTGGTGACGCGCCAGAAGCTCCGGGAGCTCGGATGGGAGGTTCTTTTGCATCCACCGTATAGTCCGGATCTCGCACCAAGTGATTACCACCTATTTCTGTCCATGACGAACGCGCTTGGTAATCGGAAGTTGTCCACAAGAGAGTCCTGTGAAAATTGGCTCTCCGAGTTTTTTGACAATAGGGAAGCGAGCTTCTATAAGAGGGGCATTATGAAGTTGGCATCTCGTTGGGAACTCGTCATCGAACAAAACGGCGCATATTTGACTTAAATCGCATTATTATAACCAATTTTATGAACAATTAAAAATTCAATAAAAATACCGCAAGACTTTTTTGACAACCAATATAATTTAATGGGTAGCACAATGTTCAAGTAAAGAAAGTGCGCTGCGAATAAAATATCCAATAGACTTCTAAACACTCTGACTGATTTCATATACACTTAAATAAAAACTTTATAATTATTTTTATAGCTTTTTTTTATAACTTTTTTATATAAACTTAAATGTTATGCACATATATAATTATATTTATATGACCCTTAATTGACAAACATTTTTTGTTTTCGAGGTTCTGCCTAAGCTATCCGCTTATGACAATTTCGTAATTAAATTTCATTAATTTAAGGTCTCTCTGATGATCACACTTTGTGTGTGTTTGTTGGTACTTTTTCTGCCTTTTTGTTAAACAACACTTACAAATAAATCACCACAATTAAATAATGAAATTTTCCAACACACATTACACTAACACACTAACAAACAGTGAAGATGACACTACGCTGCCTAACACTAACACTGATAATAATGCCTTAATTATCGCATAACTTGCCGAAGCACTGAAACCAAATTGCACTCAGTTGTATGAGGTAACTAACATGCACACACACAGATGCACACACACACAGATACACAGATACAATTTGTACATATTAGGTCTATATGCTCGGGGGCCCTCACCCTCCCTTCCCCCTCTAAAGACAAAGTGTCGCGCTCATTTTCACACGCTCAAGTTGAGGCATTTTTTTTTTTTTTCGTATTTAATATTAGTTGCTTTTGTTTTTGTTTGTTGTTGTTGTTGTTGTCATATGTTTATGTTTTTTTTTGTGTCTTTTTTGTCAGTGTTGATAAGCTTGGCTATGTCACATCTTTCGGTTATGCCCAGTACAGTCATAGGATCAGGGCATATAGCAAAAAAATTATGAAAAAAAAATGGCGGACGTAAAGTCGGGCCCGGACGACTTTAGGATACCCTGTACCACTAGCTTGTAATAAAGTCCGATTTCTTCACAAAAAACCAAAAACAGAAGAATTTTTAAGCAAAAATTTTTTTTTGACCGATCGTTCCTATGGGAGCTATATGATATAGTCAACCGATTTCAATAAAATTTGACACGGTGCTTAAATACCTTAAAAAAGATATGAACGCCAAAGTTATTTCAAATATCTTTACAAACAAACAAAACACATCGAATTTTGTATAAAAAACGTGTTTTTGGACCGATTGGTCCTATGGGAGCTATATGATCTAGTCAAACGATTTGGATTAAATTTGGTGCAGTGCTTAGGAACTATAAAATACTCACGAATGTCAAATTTGGTCCCAATATCTTAACAAACAAACGAAACAACAAATTTTGTTAAAAAATCGATGTTTTGGAAGATCGGACCTATGGGAGCTATACGATATAGTCCACCGATTTTGTTCAAATTTGGCACATTGCTTAAGTGGTCTAAAAAATTTCCAAACGCCAAATCTGGTTAGGATATCTTTATTAAAAAACGAAATATAGCCAATTTTTCTTTAAAAAAGTTATTTTGGCCGATCGGTCCTATGGGAGCTATATGATATAGTCAACCGATTTTGATCAAATTTGGTACAGTGATTGGGAACTATAAAAAACTTTCGATTGCCAAATTTCGTTACGATATCTTCATAAACAAACGAATTATTCATCTAAAACGCTTTTTTTTTTCGAGGTCGTCTCAAACACCCCCATGGGAGCTATATAATTTATCCCCGATATCAAAAAAATAAAATAAACTTGCCTCCTATGGAATAATATGGGATCTAATGTGAAAGTTTGGTAACTCTAGCTCTTACCATCTCTGAGATCTAGGCGTTCACACGGACGGACGGACGGACAGACGGACAGACGGACGGACGGACAGACGGACAGACGGACATGGGTATATCGACTTCTCTATTCACCCTGATCATATTTTAGGTAACTTTGGGGTGTCTCCGACGTCTCCTTCTATATGTTACATACATTTTCGGCTTGCACAAACTTAATATACCCTTGGACCATACGGTACAGGGTATAATAAATATCCGGCGTGCTCGGAAAACTAGAACGAATTAAATATTCGAATTCGTTTTGATTTCACATGTTTGCTGCTACAAATGTTACCAAAAATAAAGTTTTCGAAAAAACGTAATTTATTTTTAAATATTCTTTAATATTTTCCTCTTCTTATAACCCAACCGATAACGATAATTTTGATAGAAGTATGCAAACCTCGCAACGTTCCTCTTCCTATAACCCAACCTATAAGGATAATTTTGATAGAAGTATGCAAACCTCGGAACGTTCCTTTTCTTATAACTCAACCTAAAACGATAACATTGGTAGAACTACGCAAACCTCGCAGCGATCCTATTTTTATAACCCAAACTATCACGATAACTTTGATAGAAGTATGCAAACCTCGGTACGTTCTTCTTCTTATAACCCAACATATAAAGTTAGCTTTGATAGAAGTGTACCAACCTCGCAACGTTCCACTTCCTATAACCCAACCTATAGCGATAACTTTGATAGAAGTATGCAAACCTCGCAACGTTCCTATTCTTAAAACCCAACCGATAATGAAAACTTTGATAGAAGTATGCAAACCTCACGACGTTCCTCTTATAAAGATAGCATGGAAAGTGACCATCTAGAGGAGGCACCAAATCGCCCAGATGAACAAAAAAGAAGCCCCACATCAATGGAACAACAGTCGACAATTGGTCCTTTGCTACCGTGTCGTTGCGCTGAAAGTCCTCCCACATATGTTCCGGGCAACAATTTAATTGAGGAACTTAAATCCGAGCTTATAGGCAGACTGAAGAGTGAGGAAGGTCTTAATGCACAGCTACTGGTCCAAAACCCGAATCCTTGCGGTTGCCCCTGTGCGGCAAGTTCGGCGCCATGCTGCGAATAGCTTTTCCCCTAGAAGCTGTCAATATGCGTTACAAATTCCAAGAGCGAGCCAAATCGAATATGAGGAGAAGAGCATTTTCTGGTATATGAAATACAAAATATTGTAATCCGTAAAAAAAAATATTTTAAGATTAGAATCTTTTCAAGTAATAATTTATTAATAATTGCATTCACAACCCAAAACAATTTTTACCAAACGCATTGTCATATCGATAACTCATAAAAATTTGTTCTTTTTCCCCGTTTTTGTAGAACGTCTGATTTTTTAAGATTTTGAAAAAATAAATATCCATCGTGATCCAGAAAACGAAAACGTATTAAATATTCGGATTTGTTTTGATTTCCAAATTTTTTAAATACTCTTCAGTATTTTAAGATTAGAATCTTTTCAAATAATAATATATTGATAATAGCATTCACAACCCAAAACAAATTTTTGCCATATCGAAAACGGATAATAAACTTGCTATTTTTCCCTTTATCGTTTTGCATAGAACTAGAGCTGGGCTCGATCTTCAATTTTCCAAAATCGATCTTTTCGAACGATTCTAAGAAAATATCAATTTAATCGATTAATTACACTAAAACGTTAGACTATCAGAGAAAAAGCAATCTATATAAAAAATAGAATATTTATGCAAAATGTACTTAAATTTATTTCCATAATTCATAATAACGAAAACGAAAATTCAAAACTTGTCGTTTATCGTTTGATTCAAAATTTAAAACTTAAGAGAAAATAAAACAAAGTAACAATTCATTTGATTTTTGTGAGATCTTAAAACAAAATTAAAAAAAAAACGCAGCGTCCTCTGGCGTCGCTCTTAATTAACAATAGAACTCAGAAATGGAATCCTCGAGCCAGAAATGGAATCCTCGAGCCCAAAAACGTTTTTTGGCCTTGAATAATTTGAAAAAAACCCATTTTGAAAAAATGGGCGACTCGAAATTATTTTCTTGTGCCAGAGGGCGCTACTTTTTTTTACTTTCATTTCATTTTTGTGAGATTTCTTGCAATTAATAAAAAAAACTGAAAATTAAAATTAAAAAAAAAAAATATCGCCCTCTGGCGTCGCTATAAATTAACAATAGAAGTCAAAAATCTTTGACCCCAAATTCACATTTGGCTAGTGGAAAAAAAAAAGTTTTTTGGCCTTGGAAAAAATGGAAGGTCCAAGTGGATGTTTGACTAATTTAAAAAATCATTTGATTTTTGTGAGATCTTTTGCTAATAATAAAAAATACTGAAAATTAAAAAAAAAAAAAAAAAAAGTAGCACCCTCTGGAGTCGCTCTAAATTAACAATAGATCTCAGAAATGGAATCCTCGACCCCAAAAACTTCCAAATTCACATTTGACTAGTGAAAAAAAAAAAACGCTTGTAAATGGAAGGTCTAAATCGCTTTTTGTATATTTTGAAAAAAAACGTATTTTGAAGAAGTGGGCGGCTCGAATTAATTTCTTGGGTAAAAATGCTACCTAAAAATTACCTAAAGAATCAAAATCGCTGAGAGCGCAGATTTATTCGTTATGAAAAACTGTGCATTGTGTAAAAATTTCATATTGAGAAAAGAATCGAGAATTTATTGCAACGATTTTTGTATGAAATTGTGGGGTCGATGAAAACTTTAAATGCATTTTTTGCAAAATTACTTTTTTTGAGATATGACGTTCTTCTTGTAAATGAGCGATGTGTAACTCCCAAAGTTACATAACTCAGAAAGATAGATTCTCAATAAAAAAAAATCGATAGAATCGGATAAATCAATCTTAAATCGAATCAATGCCCAGCTCTAAGTAGAGCGTCTGATTTTTTAAGATTTTGTAGAACAAGTGAAAGTGCATTGTTTTTTTTTGTGAAAATGTGTGTTGCAGATTGCGCCTTGTACTTGTGTAACTCTACAAAAAAAAAAAAACACCCTTTTCTTACGCCAAATTGGTGTAGCCTGAAAAATGCAATCCAATCTGTTTGTGGTTAATAGGAAAGTTGGTCTAGAAACTAAGGCAGTTTTATTTTCTATCAATTGGCTTATAATTCACAACTGCTTCAAACGATTAGTCATACAAGTTGTTAGTTTTTTTCGCCGCTAATCTTGAGTTTTGTATTGCTTTTGTTTATTTATATTTTTATTTATTGTACAATGATAATTTAAGAAAGTTAAACGATTTTTTGTTGGTGGCATTTTTCATCGCCTCATCACATTCTTCTGAAGTTCCTGGCGCCGCAATAGTACATTTTTTTAACTGTTTTGATAGCTGATAGAATAGCAAGTTTTTTTTTATATACATATATATATTTTTTGATTTTTGTATTTTAGTATTCTCTATAAGAATTTTAATAATGCCAACGTTGTATTATGGCATACAAGTCTGGCGAACAGCTAGCTGCCAAGTCAAATATTAAAAAAATTCAAAGTTTACAAAACAAAACCTTGCGCAAAATTGCTGATTCCCCGTGGTATATCCGAAATCGAAACATTCACAAGGATCTAGGTGTTGTGTTAAATTAACTTAGCGACCGGTATGCTAATCGCTTAAGGAACCATCCGAATTCACTTGCATGTGCCCTGGCCGGTCATAGATCAAGAAGACGCCTGAAACGACTTCACCCAAATGACGTCAGAAGGCTGCTACAACTACTTGATTTTTGAAAATATTGTATATATAGAGTAAATCTAGGCCATACCACACAATAAGTTATATTGACTGTGTAGTGATAGGATCATAACCTTTAGAATTATGAGTGGATTGGCACTAAAATAAATATTCAAGAAAAAAAATGTAGTTTATAAAGTCAATTAAAAAGCCCGATTGTTTATCATAAAAATGTGTAAAAAGTTTAAAAACCGCCATAACCATAGCTTGCAAATTAGCATTTATAAAGAACTTTGCTCTCAATCCCCCTTTCTACGTCACTGCCGCAAAGTGAGAGCTCGCTCTCTCTGGCATTTAAATGACAACAAAGCAAGGTTAGAGAGCACAGACAAAGCTTTCGTTTAGAATTAATGCACGCACGCAGGCGCACCCTATATACACATACACACACATGCATACATAATTGCTGGCATGCGTGTGTGTGTCAGTGTGACCAGACGGCCCAAAGCTATACAAATATTTAGCTACCTGCCGCCACCTAAGCTCATTTAAATATAAATGCAGCTCAGAGCAGACAAAATAAATTAAGAGAAATGAAATGAAATTAAAATTAAATAAGCGAAGATGAATAAAAGTGAGGTAATAGTTGAAATTATCAAATTAACAAATTTAAAGACATAACAACTTAAAGAGAGAGAGAGAAACAAAAACGCTAAATCAAAAGCGCAGTTAACAGCATTTATTAAAAATAAAAACAAATAGAAAAAGAAATTAGTCACAAACTGACAGTGGAATACGCTTATCCTTATAAAACAGACAGTTTGGACAGTTTCGGATACAAAACAGCTGACATTAAACACGACTTATGTAGATATTTGTCTTATTAGGGAAACCCTGTCATGTGTTCGTGCAAGATATTGTCACATAAACGAAAACAAGAAAAAATTCGTTTTCCGAAAACAAACTATCAATAAATATACAACTTAAAGTTGGCGTATTTATTAGTCTACAGTCTGTTACATAAGAGCGTGGTCACTGTTAAATAATAAAAATTGATTTTTCGAAAATTCTTGAAATTATTGATAATTTGGTCGTCGTCAATACTCAATGCAAATACCTCAGTAGCAAGTCCAATCTCCTGCATTGTCAATTATGGCCTGGCACCGTCGGGCCATACTTTCCACTAGTTTTTCTACATATTCTACCGGAAAAGACCTCCAAATTTTCCGAATTTGTCGAGAAAGTTGATCTAAATTACATGGCTTGCGTCTGCGAAGCTGCATTTTCATCAGAGCCCACACATATTCTATGGGATTTGCATCCGATGACTGAGATGGCCAATCTAAAGTGAGAACTCCGTTTTGCGCCTTCCACTCGCTACACGCGTTTTTCAACGTGTTTTGCACTCAACATTGGTTTTTCCAAAGTACTGCGATATTTCAGTTTATTGGCAAGCAAGTAGCTGCGAATCGTTCCGTAAGATATGTCAACACCTTTTGCTTTCAATTTCACAGCAGCTTCACGTAAAGTCAAAGTTGGATCTTTCGAGAACAATGCGAGAATCTTTTTTTCGTCTTTTTTTGAGACTTTGCTTGCACTTCCGCGATCAGGAAAATCATCAACATTACGGACCTTTTTATAGCGATTTATCCACTTGCTAACGAACTGCTTCGACTTTCCCATATATTTCGCAGCAGCAGTTTGCGTTAATTTGGGTCCTTTTTCATGCAAACAAAAAAATTGCCTCAAAGCGAGAGGCGTAAACAGGACTCATTTCGGAAAACCACTCAATTGAAGACTACATTTGACAGACAGCTGACTTTTTACAAAAAGCATGAAAGACTGAGGTGCCCTCTATGTCATAGAAAACGAAACGGGACGCTCTGAATTTTTTATCTACGTGTAACAGTGACCACGCTCTTATGTAACAGACTGTAAGAATATCAAAGAAAATTTAAAAAACCATATCAGTACGTATTCTGCAAACAAACATTCGGTTTCAAATCACATAAAAAATTCGCTTTCATGAAATTGAAAGCAGCAAACATTCGATTTCAAAAATAAAGAGTCCGAATAAATTGTTTGGTTTGGTCTTCCGGAGCTTTATTTTTAACCTATTTATCAGTCATGTTTAGTGTGACCAACTCAATTTTGAGCGAAGCCGAATAATTTTCTTTTTTTTTTGGAAATTACTTTATTATTCAATTTAAATTCATTAGACGATTATATGTTACGGTTAATTTTAATCAAACTTGTGTTGCGTTTTGCTTAAATCGTCTTGTGATGATATTTGCTTTGGCAGTATTGGAAGTTTCTTTCAAAAAATTGTAAAATTTAACGCATCCTGTACTATTAAAATCCCGGCCAACCAGGAGTAATGATCGGGGCAGTGGAACCTAGCATCCAATACCCGGTTTTTCTAGGTCAGTTTGTTACAGATAAACTGGATCTTTCCAGGGTTTATTTAACGTGACATGTGACTGCAATGGTCTTAAAATCACGGAGCCCGTGCACTCGAATTTGTTTCGACAAATGGACGGCCCTTCGGAAAATATTTGCGCCGGTACCAATACAGAAGACACTTCTGCTTGGTCATGTCTCCACTCTTGTTTTGAGACGAGGTCTTTCTAAAACCTCTGCCGATCTCTGGGTCCCTGTATCCGGTTGATATTGCCGCAACGCCACGCCAAGCAAAAAGCTTTACCCTCATTTGGGTAGTAAGCTACAGCCACCAAGATACTCCCCGAAGGGCCGCACCCAGCTGGTCAGCACATAACAAGTTCTGTGAGGTTTCTGACCACCCGTGGTACCAGATAAGCCTCTGACAGATGCTTCGTGGCATAAGACACTCCCAATTTAAGCTCCATGCACGGCTCAAAGATTGGTAAAGGGCGTTGTGTTGCTGAAGTATACTGCTCGGAGCTTCATGTAAGAGCTCAATAGTTACAGGCTTCCGGACCAATCCAGCATCTTCCAGGCATGATGGGATCTTTGCCGCAATGAAGGCGGCTAAGCTGGCATGCTACCAACACTTCAACTGGAACAAAGATAAACCTCGTTCATATGATAGCTGCAAGCCGCGTATCAAATGGTCCATCCTGTAGGTCGCAACTGTCCATGCCTCCTTCAAGCATGTCCATTGGTATTTGGCCAGGCAGTCATCCAGAGATTAGCTGTCGGCTTCGTAAGGCCTGCATATCGTTACTGGTGTGTCCTGGACATAAACCTTTGACTTTGCATAATCCCAGGGAATGAAAGTCGAGCGGATGCGATATCGCACGATCTAAGCGGTCAAGGTATGAGCTTCCGGAGGTGACAAATACACGACGTACGCCGACCGAATCAAACATCGCAATAGCGCCATTGCTGCAGTGGCAACATGAAGCGCAGAGCGTGAAGCTAGTTGGAACCAACTGTCGTCAGATCACGGGCACAATGTCACACAGCGAAAAGTCCATTGACATGGTCTCGATTACGTGCAGAAAACAATAGTAACTTTATAAAGCAACTTGCTCACGCACTGAAATGCAGGACCATCACGGGTGTGCTAACAGGCCACTGACCTCTTACCGAAGCGTGCGCATTGGATGGGACATAACGGCAAGCGAATTATGCTAGACCTCTGCAGGGATCCGGAAGTCCTCTGAGACCCCAAGCACGCCGTACTTTGCGTATTGCCCAGCCATCTCGTAGACATCGATTGACCTCATCTAGGAGAACCAGCGTTTGTCGGTCTAAAACGACGGATTGTCATCGATCTTACCAAGTTGAGCGGCTACTTAATTTCGCCAAAACGGCAAAATTTTGGAACCGACCATTCGACTTTGCGTAATAACCTGCAAATCTGGCACAGCTGAGGACCAAACGGTCTATGCCTAGGCTGCACTGCTGTTGTGGCCTGCCCGTGTAATCCTAACACTAACCTAAGCTCCTATTGCAGTAAAGGGTTGGTAATCCCTCTATGTTTCGCTAGTATATCCTGATGACCACCTAAACGTATCAATCCCCTACAGATATACTTTGAGAAGTTTTTGTTAGCCATCCTGTTCCAAGTCCAGTGCTCAATAAACACTGGCCTCTGTGGCAGTATTCTCTTCACGCCAACACGCGGGTAGATCAGTTGGTCACACTAGTCATATTGGATCTTTCTACGGAAAAGCCTCTATTAAAGTATAAAGGAATATATTTTTGGGAAAAATCTTAAGATTGTGCCGCCGTCTCAACTGATGATCAATTGGCGTTTTTTTCTTACAGACTGCATTATTAACACTTTTATTTGTTAGTCACGCTCATTTATTTACTCACGTTTTTTTTTTTGGGCAGTACGACAAGAGCTTTAATTGCAAGCTATAGAAAAATTTGTATCTATGAATTACATTCCGTCAGCCTCGGCGTAATACAATAATAAAAAAATAATAAGCACTTGGAAAAGTAGAAGGTACAATAATATAATTGCCAAATGCATGACACACACACACACATCACACACACATACTCTGAAATGGTCCAAGAAGCAAAGGCACAAGAAGAAGAAGAAGAAGCAGAAGAAGCAGACGAAGAAGAAGAAGGGGGAAAAAATACTACATATCGTTGCTTTGAAAGTAGCACAAAGTAATTTTAAAGCTGAATGGAGCGTTAAGTTTTTCAGCTGCAATTGCAATGTAAACAAAAACAAAGAAATAGAAGACAACAACAACAACAACAAAACGAAGTCTGGCTACAAAAAAAAAACTAACAATAACAAATGCCAATTATTTTACAACAATAAAAAGTATTGCAATATAAGGCATTTGTTTTGTTATTGTTATTGTTTTTGCTTCGAGCTTCAGATTTCATTTTGTGCT
This sequence comes from Chymomyza amoena, assembly GCA_037043745.1. Taxonomy (NCBI): domain Eukaryota; kingdom Metazoa; phylum Arthropoda; class Insecta; order Diptera; family Drosophilidae; genus Chymomyza; species Chymomyza amoena. The sequence goes on from JBAMAX010003141.1 coordinate 60,385, forward strand.
CTTGCAGAAATTGAAAGTGACAAATTCAATTGTTCTAATGCAAAGAGAGCGCGAAGAGAGCGCTTAAGAGAGCGCAGAGTGCAAGCCAGCTGCAGCTTTAATGAGCGCAGCGCTTTGCAAATTGAGCTTTCCAATAAGATGGCGCCTGCATGCTGGCTAAAAAATAAACAGAAAGATGAGGTGGCGCTAAATAGCATATTGGCGCGTGACGTCACACTATCTAATTTGAAAGCTAAGAGCCTGGCTATCATTATTGACAAACAAATTTGTTACCTATTTGATATGCCGTAAAAGTATATTCTTCTTATGTGGCCATAACAACGCGATTACCGGGCTACGGCCTGCCTTAAAACTTCTCTCTAGGCGCCTCTGCATTGCGCGCGCCTTCTCCAGTTGGTCACACCGAGCGAAGACAGGGCCCCTTCCACTTGGTCTTTCCAACGCAAACACGGTCGTCCTCTCCGCCGACGGCCGCTGACTACCGCATCGAACACACGTCTAGCTGGAGCATCCTCGTCCATCCTAACGACATGTCTGAGCCAGCGAAGCCGCTGGATGTTGATACGCTGAGCAACGTCCATGTCGTTGAAGAGCTCATACAGCTCCTGGTTGGTACGGATGCGGTAGTCATCGCCAACTCGAATAGGACCAAAGATCTTGCGCAGTACTTTCCTCTCGAAAACTCCCAAGGCAGCTGCATCAGTTAGCGACATGGTCCAGGCTTCCGCGCCGTAAAGAAGCACTGGAAGGATGAGTGCCTTGTAGAGTGATAGTTTTGTCGCGCGAGAGAGGTCTCTACTACTCAATTGCCAATTGAGACCGAAATAGCACCTGTTGGCAAGGCTGACATCGTTGTCGGTGGTAACGGCGGTGCCAATTCCTTGACAACATCGAAAGTATAACTGTCGGCCGTAATCTGGGACCCAAGCCGCCGCCCTCATTTACCGCCAGACCTATTTTCGCAGACTCCCGTTCGTAAAAGTATATAGGGAGACAAAAAAAGGGTTTAGGATACCGAGTACCAACACTTTGCAATTATTTTTAAATAGTTTTTTATTTATTTATAAAAAGTTATAAATTATGCATTAAAAATAATTTTGTAGACGAAGCAACAAAGGCCTTTAATTTGGTGTTCAAATTATTATAGATTTTATTAGATATTACGCAATATGTGCTTATATGAAGCCTTGAGCTAAGTTTTATGATAACTTTTCGATTAGGATTTAAAATTTTTAAGGAGATGCATAGAGTTAGGATAAAATGACAATTATTATACCCTAGTACCGTATGGTCCAAGGGTATATTAAAGTTTGTGACAAGCTCGAAACATGTATCGTAAACAATAGTGCTGAAGGAGACGTCGGATGACGAGCCCCATAGATGTTACCTAAAATATGATCAGGTGTGAATAGAGAAGTCGATATACCCATGTCCGTCTGTCCGTCTGTCCGTCTGTCCGTCTGTCCGTCTGTCCGTCCGTGTGAACGCCTAGATCTCAGAGATGGTAAGAGCTAGAGTTACCAAACTTTCACATTAGATCCCATATTATTCCATAGGAGGCAAGTTTATTTTATTTTTTTGATATCGGGGATAAATTATATAGCTCCCATGGAGGTGTTTGAGACGACCTCGAAAAGAAAAAAGCGTTTTAGATGAATAATTCGTTTCTTTATGAAGATATCGTAACGAAATTTGGCAATCGAAAGTTTTTTATAGTTCCCAATCGCTGTACCAAATTTGATCAAAATCGGTTGACAATATCATATAGCTCCCATAGGTCCGATCTTCCAAAACATAGATTTTTTAACAAAATTTGTTGTGTTTCGTTTGTTTGTTAAGATATTGGGACCAAATTTGACATTCGTGAGTATTTTATAGTTCCTAAGCACTGTACCAAATTTAATCCAAATCGTTTGACTAGATCATATAGCTCCCATAGGACCAATCGGTCCAAAAACACGTTTTTTATACAAAATTCGATGTGTTTTGTTTGATTTGTAAAGATATTTGAAATCAACTTTGGCATTCATATCTTTTGTAAGGTATGTAAGCACCGTATAAAATTTTATTGAAATCGGTTGACTATATCATATAGCTTCCATAGGAACGATCGGTCAAAAAAGAATTTTTGCTTAAAAATTCTTCTGTTTTTGGTTTTTTGTGAAGAAATCGGACTTTATTACAAGCTAGTGGTACAGGGTATCCTAAAGTCGTCCGCGCCCGACTTTACGTCCGCCATTTTTGCATTTAAATCTGGTATATTGGTTAAGAAATATAAAAAATATTTATTTGACAAATTTCGGTAGCATGTTTATCATAAACAATAGTGCTGAAGAAACTATCGATGTTGAGCAACATAGACTGTTTTGCGATATTATTTATAATATTGATATTTGAGAATTCGATATACCGATGTTCCTTCTGGAGCGGTTTTTATTTTTCAATGTGTAACATCAATTCGTTTGGCTTATATATAGATAAGTATTTGCAACTAAGAGTACGGGGGAAGATTAAAATGGGAATTCTCTGGGGCTCAAAAGTTCTCTAATGTGTCCGTAGGTTTAATTAAAAAACAAAATACGATGCAAATAAAATTTCACAATTTAAATTCCTACCGTCGACTTGTTCTTTCTTAGCGGTTCTAAGCTTAGATGGCAGCATCTAGGATCTATGGTAGTCGCCGGGAATGTATATAAAATGAAATTAAATGTTTCGTATTAGAAATAGCTGTGAACGAAATTCTTTATGCAGTTTTGACTCCATGAATCTTCTGCACTGTAACAGAAGAACAGATAAAAAACCCTGAAAAAGCTATATCAAACTTTAGACAGTAGTTCTTGCTGTATATATTTTGCTCTTACCCCAAATCAACATAGCCTTTACTGAATAAATCAAACCACCAAGTCTTAAAGGGTATGAGGACCTCAACATCTGTTTTTTTTTATCACTTCTTTTTAATATAGACTCAATTTGGAATCGAATGCAACAAGCCGCACATTTTTCCGATAAATAAAAGGGGTCGGAATTTAGCGTCAAAGCTAGAGAGTACGCAAAAAAAACAATGCAACGTTGTTTTTCATGTAGAGAAGAAAATATCGATTGAAAAATCATTTAAATCAACAAAAACATTATGTGGACTTTAAATTTAGTTTTTTCTTGGCTGGGCTACACAAAATGTATACAAAATTTGGTTTATATTGGTTCAGCTGTTCCAGAGATAATGCATCATTTGCCCTCCATAAGAAATATATGGGAACTCGGCTGAGTAAGTGATTTAAAAACTAATTTCTTACTAAAAATTTTGATCTGGAATGTAATATATATTATAGGTATATAAGAAATTTAATCGTTTGAAGGCAAAAGCAATGCTAAGGCAGTAGATTTGCTAAAGATTACATTTTTAAATGTTAATATATTGGGCAAAAATACCCAACTAAAGCCGGGAGCGGAAATGCACAAATGCCAGATAAGCTACAAGTAGCTACAAACTGATACCAAAAACTGTATTGAACTGTAGATATTGCCATTTTTTACAATATTTTTTTGGGCAGAAGTGCCCTACTTCATTGGTCAACAACAAGACTCACATTACAAGTAGGCACTAATCGATACCAAAAACTGTTTTATCTACAGACTTTCAGATATTGCCATTTTATACAATATTTTTTTGGGCAGAAGTGCCCCACTTCAATGCTCGGAGTAGTGCAATAAAAAAACGCATAAAAGCTATCAGTCAAAATAAAAGTTTGTTTTACGCGCAAAATTCGTATATGGAGCTAAAAGAGAAACTTTCCTTAGATTTTTTTTTTGCAAATATCATAAATCTTTCTAGATCTTTTCTATAAATTATGTTAATAAAACCAACACGACGCACACCCAAAACTAGAATCTAAAACACGAGCCATATGTGGAAAAAGAAATTCAAAACCTTTTGTTTTTCCCGCTTATGGAAGCGTGAGCTGGATCTCTATAGTATTTATAAGATAAATATGAATAGTAGCCCAACCCAAAAACAATGCTGTCATCTGCCATGCCGTCATCTTGAATTCCAACAACAAACGCCCGCGCTTCAATTTAAAAGCTCGAGTTAAGATCTGCCAACAGTTAAGTGCGATGATCTAATACATTGTTGTTGTGGTTGTTGTTGCAGTTGGGGAGGGAGGGCTACAGGAAAACCGCAAACCTAATATATATATTATAGCCATGTACATAGCTATCTATGTACAACCATTACAGTACTCTGGCAATATGTTTTCATCTTATTGTTTACATATTTCACAGCATTTGAACTTGAAAATGTGCAAAAGTTTTCATCTCTACTTCTCTCTCTTCCTACTCTGCTCTTTATCATCTCTATCACCTCTCTGCTTGGTGTTTTGCAGAGGAAGACAATGTGAATGCGAAGGTGACGTTTGTCGCAAAAAGAGTTCAATGCACTCGCCGGAAAATTGCTGACTCTTGTTGATAGCTCTTTTATTTTTTGTTTATTGTCATCTTAGTAGTAGTTGTTGGTATTGTTGTTGTTATCAGGGCCGGATTGAAGTAGGGACGGGCACAAATTGTTGTAGAAAGTTATCAGAAAGGCCGGTTTCCTTAAGTACCCTTTAATATTTGACAAAAATATTTGAAAGTTTGGGTAGCATATGATACTTTTGAAAATAAGAGCTTTTAAGAGTTTGTGACTGTTTTGTTGCTTAAAATAATAGAAATATTATGATATGTATATTATTTTATCATTGTAGACATAATATTAGTCTCGCTGTTATTGGTATTGCATCGAATGGTTTTTTTCACTCAGTGTTGGAGTTCACTGCGACCATAAGATCTTTCGTACCTTGCCCATAAATTACGGCAAAAGACTTTCCGCTTGCCACATGAATAGCAGTAGCTCTTTTGTTGGCATTGACCTAAGATGGAGGGGACTAATCCGTTCCTTTCCCATGTGACAGGCTCTTTCCCATACCAGCGCTGAGCAGTCACAGAGAATATGTCTGGTGGTTTCATCGTCTTCGAGACAGAGTCTGCACTCTGAAGAGTCCGATAGGACATTTTCTGCAGATGGTATCTAACAATATGGTGACCAGACAGGTATGCTATTAGGAGTTTTAGGTCCGCTTTGCCAAGGCCTTTTGTCTTGATCACATCCTAGAGGTTTGACCAGCGCTTTTGCTTGACGACAGCCCCGGTAAGGAGGAACTAGTATCTCCTAAGTTCTCCTGCAGCCCATTTATTTATCATGGCCTTGGTTATGGACTAATCAATACCACAGAACGGCGCAGGAGATGTAGATCAAGGTGGCAGGCACCCTGTCACGCTAGATCGTCAGCGATCGTGTTACCATCTACTCCTGAGTGTCTAGGTGCACAACATAGAACGACTATGTTCCGGGAGGACAGGGTTTAGAGGCGACTATGGCAGTCTTCAACCGTCCTGGACGAGATGCTTCAAGATGATAATGCCTCTGAGTAGGTACAGATGTTGTACTATAAGGGCGTAGATCTCTATGGCATGACCATCTGCTTGAAGGACGCTGGTCCAGATGCCCACTGCAGTAGAGATTGTGGCTTTGGCTGACTTTAAAAGCTTTGAGTACATAGCTGCAATACCTTAAAATCCCTTATATAGGGTGGGCCATCTGAAAGTTCGTTGTTAATTGAGTTCTATTCGTATATTTTGCAACCAAATTGGGCTAATGTATATAGCCTAAGTTTGAAATAAATATGTCAGTGCAGAATTGATCTTTATTGGCTTTATTTTCAGTTCAGCCCCATGTTCCCTGTAGGCGCAAAACTGTACCTATAAGATCTGTAAATTTGTACCGATCAGAATGTCAAACGATTTGGCTAAAAACCGCAGAGATCTACTGCGGGGGAACGAAGGAAGATATCGACATTCAGCTTTTCTGAACTTTATAAGTCTCCGAGATTTAGTTGTTCATACAGACGGACATGGCTCAATTGTTACCCGTGGTTATGATAAGCACCTTGGTATAGGGAACTTGGGCCATCTGCCACGCCTTCGTCTGTCCGTTACATACATACAGTTGCTCAAATCTCGTATACCCTTTGTAACTTCTAAGTACAGGGCATAACATCTTGTTAGGGCGCACACATTTCCCGCGGACCTTGGGCCACCCCATAGTTTATAATCCGTCCCTGCTTGTTACTTTGGTCTTGGCTTAACACCAGCAAATTATATGCGAGTGGTAAAGTAAAGAAATGTGGCAGACGGTTTTAAACAACCATTTTGTTTAGTCAGGATTGTTTTTCAGTAAATGTTTTGCAGTTTTGGAGCTGCGCTTTTTACTCGAGAGGTAGACTTTTGGAAATGTAACCAAGTAATTTTCTGTCTGCCCATCAGACAATGACAATGACTGACTGAACTTGGTCACGAAACATGTTGAAGATCGGATCGAGTGGGGAACTCTTAGCATGCAATGGCACATAACTTAACTTATGGGTACGGGTACTGGGTATAATGGTCAGAAAGCGAAAAACAAAGCACGAATATTGAAATTTATACCACTTGACGTGCCAAATTCAAATAAACAAATAACGCCAGCCAAAAACAACAACAACAACACAACAACAACAAATACACACCCACAGTCTAAAATAAATATGTACCAACCTATATACCATATACACATTAAACGATCGTAAGAAACTTGCTTCGAATACGATACGAAGATATCTGCATATTTTCACCTTAAACGAACGAATACATTTTTGTTTATTGGCCACATCTTCGGTATTTAGGCCAATTTGTCGATGCGATGGTGGGCAAAAAGCCAAGCAAAATTAGCACTTGAAAAATCGGCGGCGGCGCCTCAAATGGATTATAATGGCTTGAATTGATTTGGCTTGGCGCACCTCAACTTGGCCAAGTAAGTAGAAAAACGGCTTACTTTGGCTAATTGAAACGTGTGAATACCCTAACAATGCTGCTTGATTGTTTGTTGGAGCTCAAGTGAAGATTTCAGTGTAAAGTGATTGTAAGATATGATTATAAAGATGTCAAGAGGTGCCATCTTGCGCTCTGGAGTCAGAAACTAACAGCGGAGTTGATAGTTGTTCAAAATGAACAGGGGACAGAAGAGCAATCTTTAAGTCTTCGAGCAATGAGTAGGTTTCAAAGAACGCGTATTTCCATATGAGATGCTTTAGGCTCGAAAATTCCCTCCCGAAAACTGTGACCATAGTTTGGGTCAGCAAAAAAAATGTTATGCAACATTGCATTCTTCACTGAAGTGGCTTCTTCCGATCTTATATCTTTTAAACACCCTTATGCGGTGAGAAACTAAATTAAAGGCCACCCTGAATTTTTTACAGACCATCCGATCTCATCATTCATCTGTTTGACATGCTGGTATGAACATTGCGGAAGAATTCCTTTACATCTAGAAACTATATTATAATCCGCCCCGAATTCTTATCTGACTTGGCTGCTTCCGATTTGTATATTTTCGACAGCCTATAGACTCATAGAGATGTCAACAAATTTTTAGAGACGCTTCAAACGCTGAAAAAGAAGATGCAGAAGAATTCTTTGACATTTAGAAACTAAATTTTAAGCCATCCCGAGTTCTTCCCTGATTTGGCTGCTTTCGTTTATCTTCTTTTCTACGCCCTGAAGAGTCAAATATGACATCTACATCTCTCTATTGTAACTCAACAAAAATTGTTCCGATTTTCATCTTTTCGCCGCGCTGAAGACTTATTTAGATGTTAAAATATTTTTACAGACGAGTAGGTCTACAATTGCTAAACTGGTAAAAGAAGATGCGAAATAATTCTTTGACATTTCGCAACAAAATTTAAGTCCCTGATTCTTCACTGACTTTGCCAGCTTAAAGATTAATTTGCTTGCTCCGGATTATATTCATTTCACCAACCTGAAAACTGATATAGATGTCAAAAAATTTTGCTGAACTGAAAAAAGAAAATGCGGAAGAATTATGTGACGTTTAAAAACTAAATTTTAATAGACTCTGATTTCTTCCCTAATTTCGCTGCCTCCGATTTTCATCTTTTCGCCAGCCTGAATATTTGACATCTGAATGCTATATTGTAATTCACATAAAATTCTTCCTTGACTTGGCTACTTCCAATTATTATCTTTTTACCAACCTGAAGGCTCATATAGAAATCTACAACTTTTTAGCTGAACTGAAAAAGAAGATGTGGAAGAATTCTTTTACATTTTTCCACAGAAACGTATCATACAAGGCGAGCTTTCATCAAAGCTCAACCAGCTAAAACAAAAATAAAATCACCAGTGTTGCCAAAGTTAAAAAAATATGCAGAAAAAGGCAACTGAAAGTTGAATTGTCTGAACGCACCGCGTAGAATGCTTAACCCTCTAATGCCCATTTAAAAAATGTTTGTTTAAGGATGGCTGAAAAATTTTCACCAAGTTACTTTTCGGCTTTTTAATTCAAAAATAGTCTTAAAAATTATGTGAGATTGTTCGTTAAACTGAGGAAATCTAAAATAGATGCTAAAGGAGTTAAGTCAAAAATAAGTCGCTTATGAAATTTTTAGACTTGGATTTTATTTATTTATGAACAGCTTTCTGATTTTATTTTTTGTTATCTAATCAATATTGGATAGCCAATAATATAAATATATATTACAAATAAAAATAATATTTTTTGTTCTGATAAAGCATGCAAGATCTAAAAGGAAGAAAGAGTTGAGTTAAGGTATAAAGCCCAAGCCTATACAATTTGTCGTGCAAAAATGCTCAAAAGCAAGCGTGAATACCTTTAGTTTGTTATTGTGGAATTTTGTATATGAATTTTGATCACATATATATATTGGCTCATTGTTTGTATACTAAAGACATTATTTACTTTGCAGTGTGACCGAATTCTGCGAATCAAAGTTTGGATCACTGAAATTCCATTGCATTCGAATTAGCTTCAATTTAAAAAAACACAAACTAGATAGAATAGGGTTGAGTTGAGGGTTAAAACCCAAGTCTATATAATTTGTCGTGCAAAAATGCTCAACAGCAAGCGTGAATACCCTTATTCTGTTATTTTAGAGTTGACATGGAATATTGCTTTTGAATTTTGATCACATGTGTAGAATTGCTCATTATATGCCTATAAAAGACTTTATTTACTTTGCAGTGTGACCGAATTCTGCGAATAATAAATAGTTTGAGAACCACGTTCACCAGATCACTGAAATTCCATGAAATTCGAATTAGCTTTAATTTACAAAAACACAAACAAGGTAGAATAGGGTTGAGTTAAGGTTTAAAACCCAAGTCATATATCAAGTTGTCGTGCAAAACTGCTCAATAGCCAACGTGAATACCCTTAGTCTGTTATTTTACAGTTAACATGGAATATTGCTTTTGAATTTTGATCATTGGTGTAGACTTGCTCATTATATGCCTATAAAAGACATTATTTACTTTGCAGTGTGACCGAATTCTGCGAATAATAAATAGCTTGAGAACCACGATCACCAGATCCCTGAAATTCCATTAAATTCAAATTAGCTTTAGCTTACAAAGATAAAAAAATGTCTGTACTCTTGGTAGGGTATTAAATTTTAAGTACATACTACTCTATATATATATACTTGCCTGTATATATAGGTATATATATAAAGTATGTCTGAGCTGTCATCGCCAACATGAAACCAAACCAAAACAAACTGCAAATCGAAAGATTTCAAAATGCGAGTACAAAATCGACAAAAAAAACAGAAACAATCCAAATGGGTTATATGTAAATATAAACCAGACGAAATACGAGCCGAGTTATCTGAGACTTGGCCTGTCCAGACGTTCCACTGGCTCATTGGCACCTGCAGCAGTACTAGATACTTGGATACTTTTTTTTTTTGTATCTTTAAGTTTGTTTTTCATTTTTTTTTGCGTTTTATCGAGTTGCAAATTAATTGGGGCTTCATGAAGTTTTTTTGTTTCGTTTGCATTTTCTTTGATTTTGTAAAGTTTTTCTTGATGAATTTTTTCAAGTATAGCAATTAAGCTTAATAAGTTTTCGCATGCTTCGAAATTGAAGATAATAGTTTTTCACTTTCCACATAGTATTCGCCAATTCGCATTTAATGGCTAATTTACAGCTGCCGAACAGGCTAGAAAAATCATCATCTCGATGATATACTAGTTGAAAGTAGATGAAAGTTTTAACTAACCAAAGTGTGTGTGTGTGTGTGTGTGTGTGTGTAGTTTATGTTGATTTTTAATTTAGCGTATACGTAATATTTGCGAATCTGAGCTGCATTAATAATTAACATTGCACGACTGTCCATAAACATATAGCAGGCACTACTATGGCGGCCATTTTGTTTACCGCTGACATATTTAGGTTGAGCACGCAATGCATGTATGTATATAGTCTGTATATGTATATATATACTTATATATATGCATTTACTAATCTATAAAATATGTATATACACTGAAAAATATTAAGTATATGTCGAGTGCTTATAATTCACAACTGAAAAGTTAAGCAAAGGCAACGTTTTAGTTAAGTTAATTTTTAGTGATGGGTAAACACTTAGAAACGATAAAGTAGCAGATATATTAGGTTGTCAAAAAAGTCTTGCGGTATTTCCGCAAGCTTGTCTTTGCAAGCGCGTAGTTCTAGTTGTATTCGTCGCATCGGTTCACGCTAGAGCTTTTTGAAAGCTCTTTTCACGTGCTAACACGTGTTTGATTAATTGTTGTTTGCTTTTAGTCGTTCGTGAGTTATAGCGTCGCAAACATGGAGCAAAATAAAGAGAAAATACGGCATATTTTACAGTACTACTACGATAAAGGCAAAAATGCATCTCATGCTGCCAATAAAATTTGTGCAGTTTATGGACCCGATACAGTTTCCATTTCCACCGCACAACGATGGTTTCAACGTTTTCGTTCTGGTGCAGAGGTGATCGAAGATGCGCCACGGTCCGGAAGGCCTGTTGTCGAAAATTGCGATAAAATCGCTGAATTGATCGAAAGAGACCGGCATAGTAGCAGCCGTAGCATCGGCCAAGAGCTGGGCATGAGTCATCAAACCGTTATAAACCATTTGAAGAAGCTTGGATTGAAAAAGAAGCTCGATGTATGGGTGCCACACGACTTGACGCAAAAAAACATTTTTGACCGTATGGATGCATGCGAATCGCTTCTGAATCGCAACAAAATCGACCCGTTTTTGAAGCGGATGGTGACTGGCGATGAAAAGTGGGTCACTTACGACAACGTGAAGCGTAAACGGTCGTGGTCGAAAAGCGGGAAGCTGCCCAGACGGTGGCCAAGCCTGGATTGACGGCCAGGAAGGTTCTTCTGTGTGTTTGGTGGGATTGGCAGGGAATCATCCACTATGAGCTGCTCCCCTATGGCCAAACGCTCAATTCGGACCTGTACTGCCAACAACTGGACCGCTTGAATGCAGCACTCATGCAGAAGAGGCCATCTTTGATCAACAGAGGCCGAATTGTCTTCCATCAGGACAACGCCAGGCCACACACATCTTTGGTGACGCGCCAGAAGCTCCGGGAGCTCGGATGGGAGGTTCTTTTGCATCCACCGTATAGTCCGGATCTCGCACCAAGTGATTACCACCTATTTCTGTCCATGACGAACGCGCTTGGTAATCGGAAGTTGTCCACAAGAGAGTCCTGTGAAAATTGGCTCTCCGAGTTTTTTGACAATAGGGAAGCGAGCTTCTATAAGAGGGGCATTATGAAGTTGGCATCTCGTTGGGAACTCGTCATCGAACAAAACGGCGCATATTTGACTTAAATCGCATTATTATAACCAATTTTATGAACAATTGAAAATTCAATAAAAATACCGCAAGACTTTTTTGACAACCTTATATTTCCTTTGTTGGACTCAACATTTTTTAGATTTTTTTTTCGAAATTTACAAAGTGAGAGCTTCGGTTTTTTATATGTTATTTATAATGCATGGTAGGGATAAAGGCATATTAATTTAGAACAAAAAAAAAGAAAACGAAACATATTAATACGAAAAATTCTCAAGCTAAGTTCTGGGTCTTTCCAGTGGTTAATCCACGGGATCTTTCGGGTCCCCGGATAAAATTAAAAATATATAAAATAAAATTTGAAATTTTTAAGCCTAAGTTGATGTATTTCGTGATTTTAAATCGTTAAGAAAAAAAGTTTAAAATAAAAAGTGTTTCACGGATATTTCAGATAAATATTTATAGTGTGATAAATCTAAAAAAAAATAAAAAAGATTTTGCCAAATGAGACAAAATTTTTTCTTTAATAAAATTATATACCAAAGGAATTATTCCGAGCATCTCACTTCTATATATTGTAACGTCACGCCAGGCGGATTTTTGCGTTTCTTTTTAAATCGATTTTTGTTGCAGAGTATGAAAAACACTTTTTAAGAATTTTAAAAATTTTCTTGTCATTTGTTATTGTACAAATGTAACGTCACGCTAAATTGAAAATTACCATACGCAAAATTATTAAAATTATTTGTTAGTCTCTTTGTAATATTTGAAGTAACCAAAATCTTAGCCCCCTGCCATTTTTGTAACAAATATTTTATAGGATTTTAACGTTACGGCTTCTGAAACTACGAAAAAATGTTGCACACCCAACTTTTTTTCCAAATCAAAGCCCACTTCCATTTTTGTAACGTCACGCCAGGCGGCTTTTTGCTTTTCTATTTTAATCGATTAGACCGATTGTTGTCACGTTTTTAGCTTTTTTTCGGTCCGTACATATGACAGAAACTTTTGAAGAATTTTAAAATTTTTTCGTCATATATTATAGTACAAATATAACGTCACGCCAAAATGGAAATTGCCATCCACAAAACTGTTAAAATATCCACTATCTTTGTAAAAATTGAAATCACCAAAATCAGTGTGGTCTGAATAATTAAAAGTATGTTTACTTTTTGGAAATATCAATTCACAATTGCCGTGATAATCAAGAAATTAAAATACTTTATCTATTCTGATTTCATAGCCTTTTAAATAATTAAAAAAAAATAGAAGACTTTTTAATATCGGTCTGAAAAAAATTTTGTAATTGATTTTGTGTAGAAATTAAATCATTTAAAGAATCGCAGGCAAAAATGTTTTTAATAAGCCGATTTTTATGAGCTTAAATCTTGAATAACTTAAGATAGATTCATTGTATTCTGTGGAACATTTAAAGCTTGACAAAAAGAAAAAGTTCAGCAAAATCTGCTTATCCCACAACAAAATATTTCAAAATTGATGCACATTGTAAAATCGTTACACAAAAATAAAACCTCCAAAAATAACACCCTTTATATATTATATACATAAGCAAGCTCATATATAAGCTAAAGAGCCATAAATCAACACATTGTAGCTTAATTAACATATTTCAAATGTGTATGTATGTATTTGTTTATATACATACATATGCATATGTATGCAGCTATGGAACGTTCACTAATACATAGACAAACACACACACATGCACATACTACACCCTGCATAACATGACAGCCGTGAGGCCATAAAACAAATAGCCAAGACACACCACATACCAATACATATACATATATTCATGCATATTCATATGCATATGTGTATACACTAAGACAAGAAATTATTCGCACACTTTGAAATTTTAGCGAAAGATATGAAGAAACTTGAGAAAAATCATTCATAATATGATAAACGATTAACAAAAGTATTCGTACACTCTTTAAATTGTAGCTAAAACTATTAGAAAATTAGAATTTGTTGGCTTTAACAATGGCAAGCCAATTCAATCTTATAACCAAGTTAGCTGCATTGCTATTTTTGTTAAAAAAAATAAAATATAATAATCGGAATATATAATATACTAGCCGGCCTTCGGCACGCTCGCTCCGCTCGCTCGTCTAGAAACACGTTGACTATTTTCTAGATGAACTGCTAAATGGACAACGGTTGGGTGTCGTTCGTGAATTTGGAATGAGAAAATTCGCCATATTGCCTCGTTTCTGCTAATGCAACATCCTATTTCATATTGTGAAATTTGTCATTCACATTGTCGGCTCTCACACCCAAAATCGCCATATCGCTTCCCTTATTGACGTATTTGCAGATATATTTTATTGATTTTACTGAGTTGCAATACTCGACGTTAATGTGGGCTTTATACGTTTTTGATAATAATGGCGAAAATGGAACAACCCAACGATTGTCAATTTCAATTTCTTGTTTTTGCACTTTGATTGTGGTTGATCTGCCATTGTCTTCTGTTGATCTACGGCGATATAATGGGTATCCATCGTAGCCCGTAACAGTGTCCGAAGTCAATGCCCTTGGATATCTTTTGAAGCATTTGCCGTCGATCATGCATGGTGAAGTTGGGTTGAGCACACCATATGGTCCGTGGATCATATTCTTTGTGATAACCTCGAACAATTCTGGATCATTTGTTTGAACTGGGATTTCCGCCGATATCACATCATCAATTTCATGCGGTAGTATTTTCTGAGGTAATCCTCTCTTCTGCCATTCTACCGAATACATCCAGCAGCGAACCTCTCCGAATACACTGCTTTTGATAATAAGCAGGCCTGCTGTTTCATTGGGAAATTTCAGTGCTTGGCACTGGTCACATACCTTGTTCATTGTTTCAATTACAACAGATTGACGCGAGCTATAATCGGTCGTATTGTTATATTCGAATGCAGCTCTGTGCAGATTGGATGCAATGCGCATTTGCCTGAATGTTCTTTGGATTAAATTCTGTTCTGCATGGATTTCATCTGATTGATTCTGATAATCCCGATTTCGTCTCATTCTCATTCGAGCATGTATGAGCAAAATGTGATCTTGCTTCTCTTAATCGATTCAACTCATTCCTTTGTAAACGTTGTTCCTCAGCTTCAGCTGTTCTTCGGGATGATTGCAATTGAGTTCTACGCGAACGTCTCCCAATGTTACGTCTTTTTGGCGGCATTATGTGCAAATATTGATCTGATCATATGTATTTTACACAGAAATTAAAACATGAATCGTTTATAATTTTTGTGTTTCCTTTCGACAAAAACTATTAACTAAAAAATATTAGTTAATCTGACAATGTACACAATGCCAACCTAAATTAAAAAAAAAATTGTATTGGAAAATCAAATTGTCCTTTTTAGTATTTTCGTCGCAATTTTGTTATATTTTCTCAACCCTAAACAATCCTTGGACTTCCACGAACATTTCAAGACCAAAATTAGCTAAATCGGTTCAGCCGTTCGTGAGATCCTAAGCTTAGAAGGAACATAACATTGTGACACGAGAATTTTATATATAAGATATACATATTATAATAATTATATTGATATTATAATTTGGAATATTTTTTTTCTGACTCAAACCAAAAATGTCGTTCGTTAAGTCGGGCGCGGACGACTTTGGGATACCCTGTACCATTAGCTTGCAATAAAATCCGGTTCCTCCATAAAAAACCAAAAACATAAGAATTTTTAAGTACAATTTTTTTTTGACCGATCGTGTCCTATGGGAGCTATATGATACTAGTCAACCGATTTCGATCAAATTTGCCACAGTACTTTAATACCTTAAAAAAAACTGACGAAACGCTACGAATTTTTTATAAAAAACGGTTTTTTGGATCTATTAAAAAAGTTATTTTGGCCGATCGGTCCTATGGGAGCTACATATATGATATAGTCAACCGATTTTAATCAAATTTGGTACAGTGCTTGGAAACTATAAAAAACTTTTGAATACCAAATTAGGTTACGATATCTTCATGAACAAACGAATTATACATCCACAACTTTTTTTTTGTCGAGGTCGTTTGAAACACCCCTATGGGAGCTATATAAGTAATTTAACCCTGATATCAAAAAAATAAAATAAACTTGTCTCCTATGGAATAATTTGGGATCTAATGTGAAAAATTGGTTACTCTAACTTTTACCATTTTTGAGATCTAGGCGTTCAAACGGACAGACAGACGGACATGGGTGTATCGACTTCTCTATCACCTGATCATATTTTAGGTAACTTTGGGGTGTCTCCGACGACTCCTTCTATATGTTACATACATTTTCGGCTTGCCCAAACTTAATATACCCTTTGTACCATACGGTACAAGATATAATAAAAATTTGTTTTCCGAACAGCCAAAAACGAGTTCGAATAAAATGATTCGATTTGGTTTTTTTTCATTTTCCGGATCACGGCTGAAAATTGAAGCTGTTATACATATCCTAAATATTCAAATATTTAAATGCCAAATAACAAAGTACACCATTTGAGACTTGAAAACAGTTGATTGTTTTTACTCTGGCACTTTTGCATTTCTGCATCATACTTAGATCTTGCTCATATCGTTAGTACTGCATTGCTGCATTTCTGCACAAAAAAGTAAATAGCAGCATTTCTTAACACTTTTTTTGTCCATGACAACTTGAAAAGTGTGCGCATAATTACTAGCCTGACTGTTTCTACATAAGTGTGTAACATTTAGACAAAAAAAAAAATACATTTTTGTGTAAAGTGATTAGCCTCGGGGCATGCCAAGCAATTGTTAAGCTATTGGTATGCTGCCCCCCCTCCCTCCAAGAGCAGGCAGGTGGGGTGTGTTAGTTAGTTGCCTTTATTATTAAGCCAGTCAGCAACTGGCCAACGTGAGGTGTATCTTTGTATCTTTGTATCTATGTATCTGCTCTTGTGCCTATATGTAAGCACATATGTATAGATATGCCTACATATTGCATTTAAAAAACTTGACTATAGCTCCAAGTTATGCTTTGGTCCGGCCCATTTATGGACCGCAGCTGCTATACGAGAGAGTCAACATCCTGAAGATCAATAAGCCGTCATGCCACATGAAGCATGCAACATGTGCTTTTATAGGTGCAGCATCATTAGCTACGGAGAAGGTTGCGATGCAAGTTTACAACTTTTTCAAATTTGCTACAAATCGAGTTAGCCACAAATCTACTGTGGATTTGATTTAATTTGTAAAACTATTTCTCACAGAAAAAGGAATTTTTTTCAACGATTTTTAAATTCATTCCGTATGGAAATGCAGTAAGCTCTTAAAATGTCATTCGTTTGGTCTAAACCAGCTTTGAAATCTTGCTCATAATGTTCAAGTGAACTATTGTACTATCTAGAGCTCTGCAGCTAGTATGACTCCCGAAAAATCGAAATTATTTGGTGTGGGACTATTGTGCCTGTACTATAGACTCTATCGATAGGCATCGAGTTTTGAGATACTATGTCTGTATGTCAACCTCATCTCATAAAAACTGCGGGTGTTACCCCATCTTGCTCAGAACTATCTTGTTTCCTGAGTCCGTAGTGTCCCGTAGATAACCCAGTCAGTATCTCAAGGAAATTCTTACCTCTTCCTTAATCTATGACAGGAATCGCCTTAGCCTAGTAGCCTTGATTCAGTCTTTCTGTATAGTCTTCTAGTAGTATCAATGTGATCATATACTAAGTCTATGTCAGACATCGCTATAGCCCAGCTACCTATGTCTAGTCTGCCCAGATCGTACCATATCGTCTGGATCTCTCATTCTCTCGTAGTATCCCTTTAGTCTATGAGTCTGACGAGACATCTAGCTAGTTAAGACCCAGCCACCTTTGTCCAGTCTGTATGCTATCGATCTCGCATCTTCTTGTCGTAATCCTTAGGTAGTATGCCCTGCCAAGAGTACTATTGGTCCTGTGTCTCTTTATCGTCTGGATCGCTAATTTTTTCGTAGTATCCCTTTGGTAATGTATCTGACCAAGCATGCACAATGGGTTAAGACCCTAAATCTATGATAAAAATCATTTTAGCCCAGCCACCTTTATCTGTCTGTATCGGCTGGATCTCTCATCTTCTAGTAGTAACCCTTTGGTAATGTGTCTCGACCAGACAACTAATAGGTTCAGATCCTAAATATTTGAAAGAAATTGCCTTAGTCCAGCCACATTGGTCTAGCCTGTCTGTACCGAGAAGAGATCTTGTCTGCCAAGACATTTCGTTCGATTTGAAGTTTGTATATCAAGAAATCTATCTAATAAAGATCTAACTCATTTTCTGATCTTCTAACTAGCGTCGATGTTATTCTTTTAAAAGAAATTTTCCCAAGATAGTTATGCTTGGCCATGAATACACACTTGGTTTTAGAGAGTACATCCAGTAGAGAGAGAGGCATCCAGTTGTTTGTCGCTTTATCCGTTTTTGGGTATTTATGTACAGCCACCATGATGCTTCCCATGCTTCCATGCCCCATGTCCCACAAGTTTTATTTGTAGTCTGACCACCTGAGACGTTGCCAATTTAAATTCCGAAGCAGTTAAGTGCCGGCCACTCTATTAATGTTGTTCCAATAACATATGGAAGCAAAGCTGGAATATACTTTGTTTCGTTGAAGTGATAGTTGATAGTGTTGGTTGGCCTCATTTGATGCTGGCCAGTTTGGGTTTCCGTTTCCAAGGGGAAACTGGTCAGAACAGCTTGTTAACGGATAACTGCTTGAAGTAAAGGCTTCCTCGAGGTGTGCTATACCGTCCAGAATATGCTCAGCATTTTTCTTGGTTACTAAGAATTTGGGAGTGCTACAAATAGTGTCTTTCCGGCTTTAGAATGCCCTGAACCAAATGGCAAAGAAGCTCTAATTTGATCATTTTTGACTCTAACTTTTGAAGTTGTTATAGGATTTTAATGAACGGAAGAAGCTAATCAGCGAGTCTTAACTTGTTTCTTGGGAAGGTTTGGAAGTAATTGGTAAAGACTGAGGGCTGACATTCCCTTAACGTAAAATACAATTTTGTATTTGAGTCTACCGGTTTTGGTCTCAAAGGACAGGAATGGTTGGTTTCGCAGCGAAAACATCGATCGCCGGGCTTGAATCCCATTGAGAACATAAGGGGGATGACATTTTTAAAAAAGGTTAGATTTGTCTAGAAGTTATTACCTACGTGGCGAAAGCCTAACCCCACCCTATTGTGGTACTTTGAAGATACCCCCTTGACCGTCAACCTCTTCCGGTGAGAGTAGTCTCTATTTCTCAATAAGACCCAAATAGCATTAACCCATTGCTCTCCACAGCTGCAAGTCAAATACCTCAGACCAAGTCAGTATATGCTTAGTCATCTACAATACATATGTGCTGCAAGGTCAAAAACACTTGGCTTAGCAGGTTAAATCAATAGCACATAAGTTGAAATACCAAGAGTAATAGATATTTTCATATCTCTCGAAAAAAAAGTGACTTGTTTACAGATACCATTTGGCTGGCATGCCGCAGACATCGTTAGTTGAAAATTTTTATACCCTGTACCGTATGGTACTAAGGGTATATTAAGTTTGTGCAAGCCGAAAATGTATGTAACATATAGAAGGAGACGTCGGAGACACCCCAAAGTTACCTAAACTATGATCAGGGTGAATAGAGAAGTCGATATACCCATGTCCGTCTGTCCGTCTGTCCGTCTGTCCGTCCGTGTGAACGCCTAGATCTCAGAGATGGTAAGAGCTAGAGTTACCAAACTTTCACATTAGATCCCATATTATTCCATAGGAGGCAAGTTTATTTTATTTTTTTGATATCGGGGATAAATTATATAGCTCCCATGGGGGTGTTTGAGACGACCTCGACAAAAAAAAGCGTTTTAGATGAATAATTCGTTTGTTTATGAAGATATCGTAACGAAATTTGGTATTCAAAAGTTTTTTATAGTTCCGAATCACTGTACCAAATTTGATCGAAATCGGTTGACTATATCATATAGCTCCCATAGGACCGATCGGCCAAAATAACTTTTTTAACGAAAAATTCGCTATATTTTGTTTTTTAATAAAGATATCGCAACCAGATTTGGCGTTTGGAAAT
Source organism: Chymomyza amoena (assembly GCA_037043745.1). NCBI lineage: Eukaryota > Metazoa > Arthropoda > Insecta > Diptera > Drosophilidae > Chymomyza > Chymomyza amoena. The sequence continues at coordinate 80,227 of JBAMAX010003141.1, forward strand.
TTTTTAGACCACTTAAGCAATGTGCCAAATTTGAACAAAATCGGTTGACTATATCATATAGCTCCCATAGGTCCGATCTTCCAAAAAATCGATTTTTTAACAAAATTTGTTGTGTTTCGTTAGTTTGTTAAGATATTGGGACCAAATTTGACATTCGTAAGTATTCTATAGTTCCTAAGCACTGTACTAAATTTAATCCAAATCGTTTGACAATATCATATAGCTCCCATAGGACATATCGGTCCAAAAACACGTTTTTTATACAAAATTCGATGTGTTTTGTTTGTTTGTAAAGATATTTGAAATAAATTTGGCATTCATATCTTTTTTAAGGTATTTAAGCACTGTGTTAAATTTTATTGATATCGGTTGACTATATCATATAGCTCCCATAGGAACGATCGGTCAAAAAAAAATTTTTGCTAAAAATTCTTCTGTTTTTGGTTTTTTGTGAAGAAATCGGACTTTATTACAAGCCAGTGGTACAGGGTATCCTAAAGTCGTCCGCGCCCGACTTTACGTCCGCCATTTTTTAACTAGCACACGTTCCACGATCTCACACACGCACAGACATTCGGATACCTTTGGAGCTGTACGTACCAGTATTCGTTCGGTATTATTTCAAAGTCAAACCCCTCTACCAACTTAGTGCCGCCTTCTGGGCTCTATCGCACATTCTAAATCAAAAGCACAAACAACAAAAAAACGAAAACGAAACGAACGAAAAAAACTTCAAAACTGAAACTCACAACTGGAAATCAAACCAAGTTACTATAGACTTGAGATATATGTGATTGTTGTGGTACGGACATATAAGTGGTATTTGTATCTGGTATCTGGTATGTGGTCTGTATGCTGAATTTACCTTTCCCTAAAACTGTGCTTAAATGTTAAACATACGAGGGCAGGCTGAAAAGTAAGGCGGCTAGCTGAGCTGGTATAGGAATTTCTATCTCAACCGAATTCGAAAAAAAAAGCTCTTAAAATTAGCAAGTTTCTGTAATGACAATATCATATATAAATGGGTTAATTCGATAAGTTCGTGCAATGAAGTCAGTGAATAACTGCCGCTTGTCTCTGGAGGAAATGGCGAAGCAGTTTTCAATTCACCTCGTATGCGTCCCAGAGCATAGCGACATAGAGAGCAACTGTATTGCGGATGAACTGGCTAGACAAGGAACTACCAGCATCCTCCTTGAAGACAAGGAGGGCCTGGTTATACCCATGGACAGCTGCAAACTGAGAATACGCAATTTTTTCGACCTCTGTGCTAACCAAAGGTGAAGTCGGACATCGAACACGTGTAGGATCTCGCGGCAAACCTGGCCGACATACTGCAGTAAATGAATTAAGGAACTTTGCTGTCTGAAAGAGCCCAGTGCCCAACGACCCACTTGCGCCTGCGTGGGAAATCACGCATCCAGGTTGAATGATTCCCACCATGACTTCTGCAGAAGGTATGGCGATGAGGTGGAGCTGGAGACAGTGGAACACTTCTTCTGTCATTGCCAGGAAATGATACCGGTTCCTAAGGTCACACTTTCTCGATGAATTATCTCAGCTCGACGAACAGTGTCCAAAATGCCTCTAAAGGTTTATTCAGGCTGCCGGATGGCTAGTCTCACCTCATTTAGGGGACCTCTTAAGTGAGGAAGAGTGGTGTATGGCTCACTCTAGCGGTATCACAATGGGCCTATTCTTGGCCTATGTCAGTCCCAACTGTCGCCCTAACCTAACCTAACTAGGTCAAAGGGTTCAGCTGGATAAGGTACTGGAAACTTAACGCAGCGGTCCTTAAAAACTAATAATACAGATCCTTCTTCCCAACTTTCGCCTACTTAAGATGTTGGCATTTCTTCAATGTGGCAACACTGAACACAATCAGCTGATAAACAAAATGGCTGCCAAGAAGATTACTTTTGAGACTGCCCTCGTTTAATTACATTTATACCGACTTTACCATAGCTTCAAATTAATTGCAGTTTTTTTTTTTTTTTTTTTTGAGTTCGCATGCCTTGACTGTAATACACACACACAAACACACACACGCTCACACAGATACAGACACACTTATTAGTGTATATAAGTCGTATAATGTGTTTAAAAATTTGGAATGTGTCTCTCTGTTAAGAGACTTGTGGCTGTGCCTCGGCGGGGGGGCTGTGGGTCAAAAGTAATGCCAAAAACAAAGCTCCATACTTATAAAGGTTTCCATTTTTCTGTTTTTTTTTTTTTGTTTATACGCCAGCCAAATGACGACAAGGCAATGCACTGTTGGCCAGCAATTGATTGGTAGGCCATGGGGCTACTAGAAATGTGTCGTGATTCGTGATCAATAATCGTGAATGTAAAATTTGTGACAAAGAAAATAGCAGAAGGGGATCAACATGAATTGGGAAATGAATGTCTGTTCGTTCGTATTATAATTATTATAATATACTATACATATAATTCCCTGACTGACACCTGGGAGCGGCATGGAGATCTCTATTAATAACTGTCTTTAATTAATAGAGACTTTCTATGGCGTCTATTATAATATACCTAAGTTTAATAAAACTCTAAAGAAATTATTAATTGCTTTTGTACAACTTAAATATCGGCAAAATTTCCAAAAAGCGCATGAATATTTAAATTTAAAAAAAAAAAAAAACGCTTTTTTAAATAGTTCCAAATAAAGATAACTCTAATTTTAAACGGTAGATACGTTCCAAAAGAAGCGTTCAAAAAAACGCGTTAAGCTGCTATGAAAATATAGTAAATTAAAAAGGGGAATTTTCTAACTAAATTTCTAAAAGACTTTGTGAATAAAAATATATTTCTTTAAGACTTCAATCAAATAGCGATTTTTTATCGTGCTAAATCAAAACGTATTCAAAAAACATGTTCCTGCACGGTTGATAATGGCGGACGTAAAGTCGGGCGCGGACGACTTTAGGATACCCTGTACCACTAGCTTGTAATAAAGTCCGATTTCTTCACAAAAAACCAAAAACAGAAGAATTTTTAAGCAAAAATTTTTTTTTTGACCGATCGTTCCTATGGGAGCTATATGATATAGTCAACCGATTTCAATAAAATTTGACACGGTGCTTAAATACCTTAAAAAAGATATGAACGCCAAAGTTATTTCAAATATCTTTACAAACAAACAAAACACATCGAATTTTGTATAAAAAACGTGTTTTTGGACCGATTGGTCCTATGGGAGCTATATGATCTAGTCAAACGATTTGGATTAAATTTGGTACAGTGCTTAGGAACTATAAAATACTCACGAATGGCAAATTTGGTCCCAATATCTTAACAAACAAACGAAACACAACAAATTTTGTTAAAAAATCGATGTTTTGGAAGATCGGACCTATGGGAGCTATATGATATAGTCCACCGATTTTGTTCAAATTTGGCACATGGCTTAAGTGGTCTAAAAAATTTCCAAACGCCAAATCTGGTTAGGATATCTTTATTAAAAAACTAAATATAGCCAATTTTTCTTTAAAAAAGTTATTTTGGCCGATCGGTCCTATGGGAGCTATATGATATAGTCAACCGATTTTGATCAAATTTGGTACAGTGATTGGGAACTATAAAAAACTTTCGATTGCCAAATTTCGTTACGATATCTTCATAAACAAACGAATTATTCATCTAAAACGCTTTTTTTTGTCGAGGTCGTCTCAAACACCCCCATGGGAGCTATATAATTTATCCCCGATATCAAAAAAATAAAATAAACTTGCCTCCTATGGAATAATATGGGATCTAATGTGAAAGTTTGGTAACTCTAGCTCTTACCATCTCTGAGATCTAGGCGTTCACACGGACGGACGGACGGACGGACGGACGGACGGACGGACGGACGGACGGACGGACGGACGGACGGACAGACGGACAGACGGACATGGGTATATCGACTTCTCTATTCACCCTGATCATATTTTAGGTAACTTTGGGGTGTCTCCGACGTCTCCTTCTATATGTTACATACATTTTCGGCTTGCACAAACTTAATATACCCTTGGACCATACGGTACAGGGTATAAAAATCTAGAAATCAGACAAGTTTTTTTTTAATCATAAAATCGTGACGAAGATTAAAAATGTCGGTTCTTGATTTACGACTTTTATTTCTTTATACAAGAATTTTAATCGTATTTCTAGTTTTTCTGGTCTTATTTTAAGATTTTTTGTGGTCTCAGAACTAAAATCAAGAAAGCAAAAATCTTGATATAAGATTTTATTTATGAGTGTATAGGCATTCACAAAACCTAAAAACTATTTATGAATGTTTTTTCGAAAAACAAAAACAAATTTTGAATATTGAGCGCTAAGCTATGACTTCAATTCAAGTTTTATTTGATTTGATCTATAAAACTTGTTTCTACGCATAACTTGGCATTCTAGCCTATGACATTATAATATACAAAGCGAAAAATAAATGATGACGATGGGCACGATGATGATAAAAAGCTTTTTTGATATAGTAGTGAAAAAATAAAAAATTAGCCCCTAAATTTGGCTTAGCTATAATCGAAATCGTGCCTAAGAAGTGAAACATCAGATAGTAACTACTTGAACAAAGCCTGTAAACTGTCCAATTAAATAAAATCTTCAACAAATATATTTTTTTAACTACTATTTCATTATTATTTGTGAATTTCAATCCAAAATCCGATGCTTGTTACCGAAATCACGAAACTTTATTTATCAATTCAGCATTATCAAAATAATCTTTTCAATTTGTATAATAGATGGAATGAGTGCCTATAGTGAATTTTGAGTAAATGCGACTTTGAAATTAAGAGTATATCATTTTTTAAAGCACTATAAGCCTATAATAAGTTCGATCATGCCGAATTTCTATGCGAAGCGTATTTGACTTTTGTTAAGATCTTGAGCCAATTTTTGAATTCGATATGTTAAAAGATCTTGAACAGAGCTGCCATGTATTAATATGTTGTAATTGCAATGTTACGTTAACATAGCCTTAACATAAATTGAACACAGCTATCATCCATTTAACATAATTTAACCAATGCTTACATTTAGTCTTTGTTCAGCTTACAATTCACAACTCGTTTAAACAGTAGTAGCGTGACTACTTTTGCATGTTTGGTATTCTGAATTCCATAATTAGTTATTTTTTGTATATTCTTAGTACTCTATAATTAAATATACGTTTTTAGGTTAGGCTAAGTAACTTAAATTTTTACGCATTATTACAACAAAATTACCCTTAATTCAATTAAGAACAACCATTTATATTTAACAAAAGAAATATATTTACTTTTCTCTAACAATGTCGGCAGCTTTATTTATATTTTTTTGAGAACATTTGAGTGCACCGAGCTGATTAAATTTTTATATAGTCACCAAAATTTTGATCAAACCAATTTTCGCCTATTTTTTTTTTATTAAAGTATAAAGACGCAAAGAACTGGTTCAACTTTTGTATGCTAGCTATGTGAAATAGTGATCAAAATTTTGATCAAACCAATTTTTGTTTATTTTAATTTTATTAAAGTATAAAAACGATTCGATTAATTCGTGAGCGCCACATCGTGCTCGCGTGCACAACTCTAGTTTGGCATACAAACGCCAATCTTTCATAGAGTTGAAACCAAAACAATTTCGCAAGTAAAACATTTCAATTAGCGTTGATTTTTTTAGTGTCAATCTTGACATTAGCATAAAAAAAGATCAAGTATTGTTTAGCGAGCAAGTACATATGTACAAAATAAACACTATCTATGTACACAGTTGGTATGTGAGCATATCTCAGCTCGGGTTTCCGCAAAGAATTTGTAGAACTTGTCGAAGAATGTCGTACAAAAACAATTAAGAGTTTGTTGATAATCAAAAATATGAAAAATAAGTCACGTTTTTGCCATCGTATCATCGTATGGAAACGATACGATGTGCAGTTGTTTTGATTAGCACTTAATTCAGTTCATATTGGTTCAAGTCAGCTTCAGCTCCCAGCCAGGTGAGATAGTTATAGTATTTAAACTTAATATGTTAATCATGCGCAAGATTGACTGACACAATTACTTGGAACTCCGCTTTATGTTATGGTTTGCTGACCGGCTGCACTGCACCCAAAGTTCAATGCTTGTCCAATGATTGATTCAATTCATGCCATGATTGTGCTTAATTGCATACAATCGGTTTATCTATCGACGAGTAGACCGAACGAGTGTGTGACTAATTTGCATATGTATGTACATATATGTGCCAGCATGTACATATAGTATGTATATAAAATAGTATATACTTACTATGTATAGTCGACAAGACATGGCCTGGGATAGTCATGATGTGTGTGGCTTCTTGTCAAGTCATCGTCATGTCTTTGTCGTGCCGAGTTCTCTACGAACCAACCGTTCATTAGATTAAGTATTATTATAGAACAACATGGAGTTGACATAATCAGCGCGTATGTAATTAGGGAAATGGCCGTACTTATGTAATGTGTTATGACTAACGGATAACAATTATTATATATTCTACATAGCTGGAGTGTTATGCTAATGTGAACGAACACCCGGTCAAGCCCCAGGCTGCTGTTATTGACATAGTTAATAGTTGGAGACATACATCATAATATATCGACTTTTGAATTTACAAATCAGTTCGCTGAGCCCCAAAATAATCCAGATATCCATCTTTTCCAATTAGGTCGGTCCCGGAATCTCTTCTCATCTCTACCAGGGCTCTGCCCCTCATCCTTTCCACATCCTGGATGAGATTTTCACCAAGTTTTTCGGGGTCTTCCTCTCGGTGCATTGCCTTCCGTTCTCATTTTCAGTACCTGTTTGGCTTTTCTTGACTCGTCCATCCGATGTAGATGTCCGAACCATTTTAGCTGCCTCTCCTTGATTTCTTGTAATATCGACTTCTTCTGCCCTACTTCTGAACGTATTCTTTCATTTCTGACCATATCTCTCCTGGTTTTTTTTGCGACCATTCATTTCTGTTGCCTGAAATTTACTCAGATGTTTTTCTAATAGCGCTTCATCTGCACAGCTTTAATAGGCGTGGGAGTTGAAGACAAGCACAATGTTAGCCATATGGATGATAAGATGCTCTGCTTTCTTAGAATTCCTATTGACGAATGGTGTTTCGGTGAAAATTCACAAGCTTCGATGTTTGTCCGCATAGCTCCGGATATTTAACAACCAGACGCCCGAACCTGAACAACAATGTGACCTAGCGTCTAGTTGTCAAATTTTCGGAGCTATGTGGACGAACATCGAAGCTTGTGAACTTTCACAGAACCACCATTCGTCAATAGGATCCGGGTCTCTCTGATCCATTACTTTCATGGTATCTTGTATGCTGGTATAGGTGGCAACCAGAGGATCAGGTGTCAGATGGCCAGCATAGATTCTAACATCAATAGTCTTTGAAGAATAAAAAGGAGTTTTCCCGACTCATACCATTCTTACGGTGTGTGATCCCTCTTTGCGGGTATTTTGGTTGGTAATCTTGTATGTTGGATTGGGCGGGCTACCAGACGAGCAGAAGCCAGATGGCCATTATGGATTCTAATATCTATGGTTTTTGGAGAATTAGAAGGGGTACACCTAACACAAGTCATATTTACAGAGTGTGACACTCTTGCTAGTGGAGAGGCGTCCCTCTTTGGATTTATCTTCATGGTATCTGTTATGTTGGGATAGGCGGGCTGCCAGACATCAGCTAAATGGCATTTATGGTTGCTGGAGCATCACAAGAAATTCGAGATCTAAATCTAATAGGCAGCACAATAGAACCCAGGAATCGCCCTCTTCGGCGGTCACAGAATTTTGATGCACCGTGTCAGAAGACAAAAATTAAACCAGATAATTAAGTTTTATGGCAGCGCAATAGATGCTAAGAATCTTGTTGGACCATCTCACCAGACACGAATATATATATAAGTTCCTCTAACTCCGGGTGGAGCGTAGGGCCAGACACGAATAGTCCCTAATAATTAAACTATGAAATTCGAAGTCTAGAGCTAACAGAGTTGCTCTCTGATCTCTGATAGATCTTACGGGTTGCAGTGCAGTTGGCTTCTCTTCCTCTTTGACGATTACAGAATCTTGATGCACCATATCACCAGAAACGAATTGTCTCGGAGCATTAAGTTTATCTATGAAATTCGAGTTCTACAGCTAGTATGGAGCACAAGAGATCCTAAAGGTCGCAGTGTAGTCTTCCACAAAATAATTGCTATTGCATTGTGTCTACTGTTCCTTGGAATTTTGTTCAAGATAAACAATACACAAGTTCAGTTATAATATAATTTCCTTTCTTTTCGAGCCGTCCTTGTACCTCTTAAGATCATACTACCTAATGAGGGTTTCCAGCTCTCAGAAAAAGCTTTTCAAGGTTCTCACTTCAGTTGTTGTAAGCTCTGCTACGTCCAATATTTATACCGCGATATGAAATATTTACTAGAAAAGTTGCAGCTTTTAGAGTCTTAAAAGATTTTTAGCTCCCTGAGTTACTTCCAAAATGTCGTTGGACACCCACCAAAGTTAACTAAAATAAGATAATCATATACCTTTATGACCTATTGGAGAATAGGGCATCAAAAGTACGATTAGATAAGTCGATATGCCCATAAATCACCTTCTTACACTTCTTACAAACTGGGAATTTTTTGTTTGAGGACTCTTGAACCCTCTGCACCGCTGTCAGTTTGTTTTTTATTAATTTCTTGCGATATTGTCTTTGGTTACTAAAAATTTTAGGTGTACTACAATAGTGTCTTCCCGGCTATAGAATAACCTGAACCAATGACGTTTATATCTTAGCAAAGAAGCTCTAATTTGATAATTTTTGGCTATAACTCCTTTTAATGAATAAAACAAGCTAATCAGCGAGTCTTAACTTGTTTCTTGGGAAGGTTTTGAAGTAATTGGTAAAGACTTAAGAGACTGAGGGGTGATATATCCTTAACGTAAAATATAATTTTGTATTTGAGTCTACCGGTTTTGGTCTCAAAGGCCAGGCGTAATTGGTTCCAGAGCGAAAACATCGATCGGCGGACATGAACCCCTTTGAGAACAATATAACAATTTTGATACCAATGTATTGATGCAGCGTATCACAAAGTCGTACATACGCCATCGTACGAATGATTTCAGAAATTTCCGTCAAGTGGTTCGCTTTGGATCAGTTCACCCACTTGGCATCTTTAACGGCACTTGAGTAATATTTTCGAAAAACTGTTTACAAAAAGAAACAGAAAATGAAGAGGGAGAGGGAGACGAAGAAGAAGAAGAAGAAAAATGCAAGCATAAACTTGCACATTTTCACTTTAATTGTTAACTTGTTATTATTTTCAACGCATCGAAATGGTATTCGTATCATATATATAAGAAACCTAACCATCTACCACAATATATAACCATACTATATATCATATGTTTGCATTTGTTTTTGTTATAATTGTTTGTTATTTTGATACACTTAATTACTTTACGTTTGTATATTTATTTAACGATTTATGAGCATGGTGTGTACCCCCCTCTCAAATACCCCGCACTTAATCCAAGTAAATTGTCCAAGACTTCACAGTGACTAGTATACCATATGGCAGAGCACAGTGCATCAAATAAGTTTATGCATAGCGTTTTTGAAGAAAGAATTGAAGAAAGGGAGGGATAGTGGAGGAGGATCAAAAATTGTACATCCCTGTTCGCCTAAGTCTCTCCTGTTGCAGAACCACTTTGAGGGTTCGACGAAAGTAACCAGATCTGCTATGAGCGCCATGGCTAAGCTACCCAGAACCTCAAAGAATGGTTTGCCCAGAAGTTGGATTCGTCTTCTAAGAATCGCCGGGCAGTCGCATAGCAGGTGTTGAATGCTTTCTGTCTCTTCCTCATCTTTGCAGCTGCGGCAAAAATCGTGATGGGGAGCGTGCAACCTCTCAGCCATATTGACTATGGTGCAGTGCCCCTGTACAACGCCTACCACCATTCTTATCCTGATTTTATGAAAACGCAAGAGTTCAGATGTTCGCTTTGCATCATATCTCGGTAAGAGTGCTCGGGAGATGCGACAACCGGACACCATGTCCCATTCTCTTTCCGCCAGAGCTCTAGCTGTCTCCCTGTTTTGCGATACGACGTCCTGGAATGGTCTTTCTACGTCCGTAACCGCAAGTTTAGCTGTCAGCGCCAAGCAGTTTCAGGCACTCTCGTCTGCCACCGCGTTACCAGGAACACCTGCGTGACTTAGAACCCCGCAGAGGGTTATTGAGTGGTGATGGTTACGGCTGAGCGCTAGCGTCGTGTTACAGATTAGTTTACGCTTTATGATGTGCGATGATAGAGCTTTAATAGCAGCCTGACTATCGACAAGAATTACAAAATTCCTTGGACTTCCGTCCTAGGTGCCAATAAGTCTAGCCGCTTGCCAGGCTGCATACATCTCCAGTCGGAGAGATGGCATGAAAACTTCGTCGAAAGCACTTCAGAGAAGATGCCTGTTTCTGTGCCCTCATCCATCTTCGAACCATCAGTATAGATAGTCAGCTTGTTCCCTTTTAAGGGGGTTCTTTGCATCCATTTTTACTATCTTAAATAAACAGTAAAAAATCCAATAGTTTGTTTGCCATAAAATGACGCTGTGCACAAACTTTTCGTGCACACTGTTTGTAAGTCTAAATATATGTATGTATACCTATAACTATATAGACATGTCCATGGCAAGTTGTTGCACGTGGGCAACAGTGCGTGTCCATTTATTTCATGCATTTGGCAATAAATTTAATGTCTAAGTGGGGGTCTACGTGCTTCTAAAGTTTTCACTGTACATAGCATGCTCCATGGTCTCCCCTAACCACTCCACTCCACTCGTTGTAATAACAAGAAGCAGAGAGTCCAACACTTTCGAGACCTAGCCTCCAAAGTCGCAACTCAAAGACAAAGTAAAAGCCAAAAATGTTTAAACACTCCTCCATAAGCTCCATGGCTTGTGCCTTATGGGCATATCTCATCTACATAGTTTGACCTGCATATGTTAGTACATAGGTACTATGCCCTGATTTGTATATATGTACAGCAATTGGCCCACGTGGTCAGCCAAGTGTGCACAGGCGCAGTTATCTTCATCGAGCTGGAGCTGGAGCTAGAGTTGGAGCTGCTGCTGTCTCCGCTGTGAACTGCATTGCTGCATAGCTGCACAGCAGAGACCTTTCTTTGGGCATTGTTCCGGTGCCTCCTCAAGCATTTAAATGAATTTCACTGCAACGCATGGTTACCTGAGACCACACCGCAGACCCCCAGCGTGAGTGAGCGGAGCGGAGTGGTACGGATGCGGGCAAACCGCCGCTGCCAAGTGACGTTGACATTATGCGGAAATGTGTTTGTCCATAATTGTGCTGTTCGGTGGTTCGGTTTGACGTTGTCTATACTTCGAAAAACAAAAAAAGCTCCAAAACACCCGCAAAGCACTCAAAACACTCGTTTAGCTGCACATATGTACGATTATTATATACGTATGTACATATACTATATATGTACATAAGTAGCAATGTATATATCCGCATGGGTTGCGTAATTGTGCGAAGAGGCGCACTGCAAGTCCAAAAACTGAGTATGTTATGGCATAGAGCCGGAGGAGCTGCTTAGGGTATCAATATACCTACTAAAAAAAAATAGCGATAGTTAGTAGCGTGCCGCCACCAGTACCTTGTGCCCTCGTAGCTGGTCGGCTCAAAAAGACAAATAGATTAGTTACATGGGCTTGTCTAGGAGTTTGCCACAAATACGATTGTCTATAGATTCCCTATGATCGCTATGATAAAAGCTCAACGACGGCTTCATATAAGGGTCACTTTTCTCTACTATCACGTCACGAGAATTTACTTTAAGTTAAGTTCATACGATGTTCGAGTCTGTATCTGCATTTCAGCCTCTTCTTAAGGGACATTCTCAAAAACATGGACTTGTCTAGGAGTTTGCCACAATCAAGATTGCCAATAGATTCCTGTCCACAAAATTAATCGTGTCACGAGAGTTTTTCGAAATGAATCTTAGCTAATGTTCAATTCTGTGTTTCCTTTTTAGCCTTTTTTATAGAAGTATACCCTATTAAAGATTGCGAAGAGTTTCCTGTCCACAGAGTTTATCTTGTCACGAGAATTTATTTTTTCAATTCTGTGTTTCCATTTCAATCTCTTGTCTAGAAGTATACCACATTAAATATTGCGAATAGATTCCTGTCCACAGAATTTATCGAATCACGAGAATTTTTATACCCTGTACCGTATGGTCCAAGGGTATATTAAGTTTGTGCAAGCCGAAAATGTATGTAACATATAGAAGGAGACGTCGGAGACACCCCAAAGTTACCTAAAATATGATCAGAGTGAATAGAGAAGTCGATATACCCATGTCCGTCTGTCCGTCCGTCCGTCCGTCCGACCGTCCGTGTGAACGCCTAGATCTCAGAGATGGTAAGAGCTAGAGTTACCAAACTTTCACATTAGATCCCATATTATTCCATAGGAGGCAAGTTTATTTTATTTTTTTGATATCGGGGATAAATTATATAGCTCCCATGGGGGTGTTTGAGACGACCTCGAAAAAAAAAAGCGTTTTAGATGAATAATTCGTTTGTTTATGAAGATATCGTAACGAAATTTCAATCGAAAGTTTTTTATAGTTCCCAATCACTGTACCAAATTTGATCAAAATCGGTTGACTATATCATATAGCTCCCATAGGACCGATCGGCCAAAATAACTTTTAAAAGAAAAATTGGCTATATTTCGTTTTTTAATAAAGATATCTTAACCAGATTTGGCGTTTGGAAATTTTTTAGACCACTTAAGCAATGTGCCAAATTTGAACAAAATCGGTGGACTATATCATATAGCTCCCATAGGTCCGATCTTCCAAAACATCGATTTTTTAACAAAATTTGTTGTGTTTCGTTTGTTTGTTAAGATATTGGGACCAAATTTGACATTCGTGAGTATTTTATAGTTCCTAAGCACTGTACCAAATTTAATCCAAATCGTTTGACTAGATCATATAGCTCCCATAGGACCAATCGGTCCAAAAACACGTTTTTTATACAAAATTCGATGTGTTTTGTTTGTTTGTAAAGATATTTGAAATAACTTTGGCGTTCATATCTTTTTTAAGGTATTTAAGCACCGTGTCAAATTTTATTGAAATCGGTTGACTATATCATATAGCTCCCATAGGAACGATCGGTCAAAAAAAAAATTTTTTCTTAAAAATTCTTCTGTTTTTGGTTTTTTGTGAAGAAATCGGACTTTATTACAAGCTAGTGGTACAGGGTATCCTAAAGTCGTCCGCGCCCGACTTTACGTCCGCCATTTTTATACATACTATGATGAAATATTAAGAAAAAAAGAAAACTTTTGTTGTAGTGCATCTAACTTGGATGAAAATAATTTGGATTGACAAAAATATGATGGTTTGCGGAAAATCGCTAATGATATAGAGTCGGCATGCTGCTTGCGGAATACATTTGTCAAGAAGCAGCTGATTTTGCAGCAATCAAAAGCAAAAGTACAATTAAGGGGAATACCCGCTTTCGTTTCTGTTTCCTTTTTGTGTTTTTTTGTTCGTTTCTGCGCGAAAATGCTTTTAAAATTTGGTTCACTATTTAGAGATTTTCGATTGATCACTAAATACTTAATAAATATAAAAATTTAGGGTGTTCACTATATCGCGGTGTTCACTATATCCAGCCACGACTGAATTTTCAATCTGATTAAATATTTGAATATATCAATTATTATCGTTTAAAACGATAGCCTTATCCAAAAGAATTTTCATTAAATTTTTAGAATAAATGCAGAATATAAATGATTATATGCACGATTATTTTATTTTATTTTATTTAAAAAAATACTTTTAGGAAAAAAATAAAAAATTATGTCGACTTACCTTACTTATTATTTTATTAAATTAAATTATTATTTGCTCTTAAAACAAAATAATAACTAGTCAACAATATACCCTTTATATGACATAACCAATAACAAATTTTCCTACAGGGCATTACAAAAAATAACACTGCTTACACACACTTCAAAAAAAGCATAAAAAAAACACGCACACTAAAGTAGAATTAGCTGCTTTTAATTCAACACACACACACTTATTGACTTTACTGCATTGGAAAAAGAAAGTAAAGAGAACAAAGAGATCAATTTTTGCTCTCTGTGCACACACACATGCACACGCGCTTACATTTATTACACTCAAAAAAATAGCAACAAAAAAACGAAATTGAACGACAGTATCGCGCACTCTTTCACACCCACGCTCATTATACGGACAATTACAATTTGCCAGCCTTTTTGCACTTTTCGCTGCCAATTTTTTTGCGCATTTTATTAATTTTCTTATTTAAAACAATTGCGCGTTGTAGTTAATTATTTAGAAGTATTGCTAATTATTTCACTAACTATTTTAAAACATTGTTACACTTTTTTGGAACGCGTAAACTTATTAATTTCGCATTAAACTGCAGCGCGTGACCGACCGTGTCAAAGGCTCGACTTACTGATTTTTATTCTCTTTTGTTTTGGTTTTCTTTACTCAGCAAATCAGCATGATCCTGCATTAGAAGGTGGCGCATTGCGCAGGTCCCTTTTTTGTCTCTCTTAAAATGGGAGGGCCTGCAGTTTGTTATACTGACTGTTAAATTAAATGCAAGATTTAAACGATTATTGTCACTCTTCTATATTAACGTTTATTTTACACGATTTAAAAGTGAAAGGAGAAAAAAAAAGTCAAAGAAGACATCCCTAACCCACTTGCCGTCAGCAGAGAATATGCTTGTGGGAAAAATACGAGAGGGTTACGCATGACGTCATAGTTATGTATGTACATGTTTTTAAGTCTTTCTCTCTTTCCTTTTTCTTGATACATGTTATTGCGAATTTACTTTTAATCAGTACTTTCTGTGTATTTATTAATAATTGGAAGAATGGTATATTAAAAAAAATATAATCAAATTGCTGCCATACAAAAATTGCATCAGTTTTCTGTGCAGCCTCACTAGCGATCTGCTTTGCGTCATCCTATTCATGGTTTTTTAATAGAACTTTATTTATTTATGGTTTTTTAAAGTTTGTTTAATTAAGTTAGTATATATGTATGCATATATGTATGTATATATGTATGTATATTTATATGTAAGTAGTATCTGTGTATGTAATTCAGCTGCTGCGACAAAACTTAAGAACTTTATGTAAGCTGAAAAAAAAGCGGCCAAGGCAGCTTGGGCTTATTTTTTCAGCTTTAGTCAGCAGCTTTAGACCCCCCCAGCTGTTGCTGTAAGAAAACCCACCATACATATATTTGGTCTTATATTCTTGTTTTTAGTGTTGGGTAAAATTTTGGACAAGATTGCACTAGGGAGCGTAACTCTTATAAAATAAGAAATAAATGAAATAATTATTATTTTTGGATAGGGAGATATTAAAAAAAAAAAAAAAACTGTAGAGAAGTGTTGAAAGTGTTTTTGGTGCTCAGGGAATGGTTAAATATTAAGGTTAAATGAATTGGGCGGTGTACGAACGATTTGCATAGACGCTATGGGGACCAGATATCTGGTTTTTGAGATTTGTTAAACATTTAAGAACATAGAATGATTCAGAGCATATTGCATCCTTATCAGGCACCTTTACCACTAGCTGTAATAAAGAACTAGTGGATATATGTAACTATGCAGTTGGTAGCTTTAAAGTTACTTAAAAATTTCAATGGATGCGTCGTTTTTGTGACGTCACAACTCAAACTTTGATAAACATTTTATGAAATCGACTGTGCCAGACATACGAAAATCCATCTAAAGCTTTTTTATAGAACTCGTATTATCTTCATGATAAGACTGCCCATTAGACGTCTTACTATGGAGCTCTATCGATTCATCTGGCATACCAATGTAATCCGCTTAATACAAATTTCTGATTACAACAAAATGGTAATCTTTAAAAACTTGTTGTTGCTTTACAACTTCATTAAGTATTTATTGCGTTCAATATAAAAAAGTTGATCGAAGTTTTGTTTGAAACCCCACAAAAGATTCAAGACTTAGTTTCAGGTTTACCAGCCCAATCCAGTCCAGGCCAAACCTGTTTGCCCGCCCGTGCCGCCTTGCTCTATATACAAACCACCACCACACTGAAATGATATGATTAAATGATTAAATAATTTATTTTTGTACTCTTCTGTGTGTTCTTGCAGCGATGTCATAATGGAGCCAATGACCATGTTGGTATTGGCCTTTCAGCTGCTGGCGCTTTTCTCTATAGCCGGCGCTCTGCTCATCTACTTAATATGCAAGGTACGCGAGGATAGCCAATCCTGCACGGCCGAGGCGCAGCCCAGTCGCGTGGTGTTGGTGACGAGCGCCGATACCGCACTGGGCCTCCAGCTGTGCACACATCTGGCCAACAAGGGTTGCCGCGTGTTTGCGGGCATGAAGGAGGCACAAGATTCGTTGCCAGCCAAATTGCTATGCGGCTGGATGAAGATACGCGAATATAGCGAGGAACCCATTAGCGGCAGCATTATACCCATGAAACTGGACGTGACACGTGAGGATGTGCTGCGTGAGGCCACCATAGCCATGGGCGCACATCTGAATGCCAACGAACGTGGCATTGCGGCGGTCATTAATACCAGCGGCAGCGTGTTTCGTGGACGTGTTGAATCGCAGGATGTGCAGCAGTGGGAGCACATGTTGAAGACCAATATACTGGGCACATTGCGCGTGGCCAAGGCATTTGTGGGCTTCTTGCGTCCTACACGTGGTCGCTTGCTATATCTGGGTGGCAGCAGCGCTGGCGCCAGTCTGGGCGGAGATGGCCTGGTGGCTTTTAATGCATCTCGCGTGGCCGTAGACAAGTGCGCCGAAGAGCTGCGTAAGGAGTTGCAGCCATATGGCGTCAGCGTTGTGGCACTAGACACATGTGGCATGACTGCAGAGTCGCTTTACAAGCCGCCCGTGGCACAAAGTGAGTAGATCAAGGGCTAGGAGCTAATGAGTCTAATCTACATATTGCCAGAACTTTCACTAATTCCTCACTCTCTCTTTTACTACTCTTTGTAGCCATGTCAGAGAGCGCAGGCGCGCCCACTCAATACACCGCCGATGTGCTCAGCGCCAACGCCTTACAGGTGATCGAGCGTGCTCTCTGGGACTTTGCACCGCAGCAACGCTACAGTCTGCTCTCCCACAACAAATACCAATTCACGTTGCCATGCCGCTCCTCGCTGCGCGGGCCCAAGACCAGTCCGATCAGCGATAATACCGGCTCTACGTTGGCCCTCAAACATGTGCAGACCGTTTAAATCGTCGCGTCGCGTCGCGTCGATCGATCCCAGCGGGAACTAGTAACTTTCTTTGCTTGTGTTGGTTGCTTTAAGAGGCGCCAGTCAACTTTCAAGTTATACCGTGCCTTTTATTTTACTCCCTGCCCCCCAACTCGCGGCCTACTCCCTCCAGCCCTGCCCCTCAGCCCCCATGTACATACGCAATCTTTCTTGTTTCAACGCGCTCTGCTCCGTGTGTCTCTCTACGGCTTCGTTGTACTATGTATTACTTACATACTATATATATATATACCTTATATATAATGTTTTTTTGTGCGAGCGCAATTTGGATTTACCTTTGCGGCAAGTCCTGCGAAATTCTGCAATTTTTTTTATAAGAATTTTATAAATGTATATGTATTTTTTTATACACCATTCAGTGTTATGATAAAAGTTACAAAAACAAAAATAAACAAAAAAAAAAACACTTGTGCTAATCTAAAAATAAAAGTCTTTTAATATTGTTTATTAGTTTTTTAAATGTGGTAAGGCTTTGTGGTAAGTATCGGGTTTTTCAATAGGGACGCTACAAAGGTTTTTTTAAATAAAACAAAATCGGTTTTGGATATCAATGAAATTCTTTATTCGATGCCATTATGTATGGAACTTGATTTCTTTTTTATGGCCACCACGAGCACGCTTGCAGAAGTCCAGGACGCTGAAACCAATTTTCGACGGTTTTCAAGCATAAATCGATAACCGATACTGCTGCAATTTCACGTTCGATATTCGTACGAAGTTCATCAATCGTCGCTGGCTTGTTGGCATAGACCATAGACGTGACGTAGCCCCACAGGAAATAGTCTAACGGCCAATTGACTGGGCCATTTCGTGAGATAACACATTCGCCAAACTTGGTTTTCAATAAATCAATTGTGACATTCGCCGTGTGGCATCTGGCGCCGTCCTGTTGAAACCACATCTTGCCCAATTCCATATCATCCAATTCGAGCCAAAATATTCGGTTATCATTGAGCGGTAGCGATTCCCATTCACAGTAACGTGCCGGTCTTCATCATCACGGAAGAAGTACGGCCCAATGACGCCGCCGGCCCATAAGCCGCACCAAACCGTAATTTTTTCCGGATGCATTGATGACTCATGGAGCACGTGTGGATGGCTACCTGACTAATAACGCATATTTTGCTTATTGACGAAGCCATTCAGCCAGAAATGAGCCTCATCGCTGAAGATGATTTTTCGATGAAAGTCCGAATCATTTTCAAGTTGTTGCTCAGCCCAATTCACGAACAAACGACGGTTCTGGTGGTCAAGCGGCTTCAGTTCTTGCGTCAATTTGATCTTGGAAAGATGTAGGCGAAGATCTTTTCGCAAAATTCACCACAACGACGTCACAGAACGCTTGAAAACGACTTGTGAGAGATTGATTTGGTTCTTCCTCACGGACACTACGGGCATTTTTTGTCTCACTGGCACGGTAACATTTTGTACTGTGCCTGTGGATTCAAATTTTTCCACTAGACGCTTAATTGTTGATCTGGCAGGACAATTATGACGACCATAAATTGGACGTAGCGCTCTTAAAGTTGAGGCCACTGACTCCGAATTTCGGTAGTAAATTTTAAGAACTTCGACTCGTTGTTGGATCGTATATCTCTCCATGATGAAATGGCAAACCTTAGTGAAGAGAAATGTCAAGAGAGCAGGCAAAAATATGGCGTCGTTTGCTGTCCCTATCGGTCTACTTTTGTAGTGTGCCTATTGAAAACCCGATATTTATAGTGGCCAAATGGGCATGCGTTAGCCAAAATGTATCAAATGAAGGTTAAAAGGTCATGTACTAGGCTGCCGATACACTTAATGGTGAGGCGTATGAGGCGTGCCACCTGTGACAACCAAACCCTGATGTCCCCTTTGATGTCGCCTTCTCGTTGTTACAAAGACATTCGGCTTGCACTAACCGAGTACGCCCTTTTTATTTTGCAACATCAAATGAAGGTTAAAAGGTCATGTACTGGGCTTCCGATGCACTTAATGGTGAGGCGTTTGAGGCGTGCCACCTGTGACAAGCAAACCCTGATGGCCCCTTTGATGTCGCCTTCTCGTTGTTACAAAGACATTCGGCTTGCACTAACCGAGTACGCCCTTTTTATTTTGCAACATCAAATGAAGGTTAAAAGGTCATGTACTGGACTTCCGATGCACTTAATGGTGAGGCGTTTGAGGCGTGCCACCTGTAACAACCAAACCCTGATGTCCCCTCTCGTTGTTACAAAAACATTCGGCTTGCACAAACTAAGTATGCGCTTTTTATTTTGCAACTACAGGGTATTATATATAAATATACACAGAGAGAGATTCAAAATAACGAAAGTAGTTTTCCTTTAGTGATGTATGTATGTCCTTTTAATTGTACACTGTCAACTCAAATTAGCTACATTAGTCAACATATTTCGATATAAAATCATAGCGCAGCACGTAGGCCGAATAAATTTCTCCAGCTTTGGCCTGAGTCTTGTCCGGAGTACGACCGGGCAAGTGTATCAAGACGTCGGCACCAACTATGCTCTGCAAGCGGCTGCTGACCTGCAAAGTGAAATCGATCGATGAGAAGAGTTGGGAGTTGTGTGCTGTGCGTGCATGACTTGACTCAACAACAACAACCTACCTGATCCCCATTGATGCTGGCACAGAGCTGACCACTCTTGCATGTCACTGAGGCACGCGCGTATTCAGGTCGCGGGTCCAGTTCAATAGCGTCATTGAGTAGCTGCAGAGAGTGCAAGAATATTAATGGGAATGGTAGCAACTTTCATTTAATTTCTAATCTCGGCTAGCATAAGCATTGAGCAAATGTTTACAAACAGTCAGTGCGAGTGTTGCTTATCAACTATCAACAATGGTAAGGCATAGCCACAGATAAGAGCAATAACATGGTGAAGTGTACTTGGAAGTCCGCAACAAATAATTAAAAGAAATGATAACAGATCCAACGAACTAATTAAAAAGTAGGAAGTCTTTCAAATTATGCTATTGTCATCATCATCAATCAAGGTACATTATTGTGGTGAAATAGTTTAAATGCGTTTGGAATTACCTTTACATTGACAACAGCCAATGGGCATCTGGTAAGCTCAACACCGCTGGCTGAACGCAGCGCGGGCAGAGCAAACAAATGAAAAGTCACAAAAGCCGAGACAGGATTTCCAGGCAGGCCAAAGAAATACTTGCAAGCTCTGCTCGCAAAAGTAAAGGGTTTGCTGCAAGCAAAGAGAATCTTAGTTAGTTTGTTTATAAATGGAATGGAGTGCAGTTGGCTTACCCTGGCTTCATGTTTACGCGGCCAATGTGAATGTCAAACTGAAGCTCAAGCAGCACTGGTTTGATGTAGTCCTTGTCACCCATGGAAACGCCGCCGCTGCATATGATAAAGTCCGCACGATCTAAGAGCTCCACTAAAGCGTTTTTAATTTGCTCATAGCTGTAAAGAAACAACGCTTTAGGTTTTGGGGTAATGGTTTATATGTCAACACCTACTCATCGCTGAGCACCAGTTTTTCCGTGCACTCGAAGCCAAAGTAGAGCACCAACTGCTCCAGCATGGTGGTATTCGAATCAAAGATTTTATCATCGGCAGTTTCGGCTGTGGGACTTATCAACTCGCTGCCCGTTGAGATAATTGCCACACGGGGTTTGTTGTAGCGGGCAACAAGGCCCGCTGAGGCCATCAGCGAGTGGACCACAACTGGCGATGAGTCAATAGCTGGAAATATCTTCTCGCCTTCACTCAAATCACAGCCAATAGATCTAAGAGTGAGTGTTTAGGTTTAACAGCACTTGGCTTAGGTATGTGTTGCCTACCTTATGTCCAGATTCGCTGTGGGCTCAACAAGTATTTCAACCAAACTTTCCTCGCCATATTTGTCACGCTGCAGCAGCTTAGTATCCTCAATTTGCACGACACAATCGGCGTGCTCGGGTAAGGGCGCGCCTGTGTTAATCTTAAAGCATTCGTCCTCCTGCAGCGGATGTACAGTGGGCTGTGGGCATAAAAGTTCGAATAAGTAATAAGCCACTGAGATTGTTTTCGACTCACCTTATCACCCGCAGCTATGGTCTGCAGCACGCGCTTGCTGCCAGCAAAACCTGTGGATTTCATGGCATAGCCATCTTTGATGGACGCACGAAAAGGTGGAATATTTACAGGCGACAAGATATTAAGCTGCAGCTGCTCTACATATTCATTACGGTGTACAATCTTGAATATCGTTTTTAAGACCGTGGGCACCTGCAGCATCTCAAAGGTTGAATTGCGATCGGTGTCATCGCCAGCGCCAGTTTTATGCGGACAAACATGACCACCACGTTCGCCAGTCTGCACCTGGGCATGTGTTTGCTGCACTAGTGCCAAATCGTTGTTTAGTAAGTTCAAGGCATGCGGCAGCAGATCGCGCACGTACTCAAAACATTCGGTCACAGCTTTTTCGCTGCCCGGAAAATTGAGCACTAGTGTTGAGCCAGCTATGCCGCATATGCCACGCGATAGGGCCGCAAATTTGGTCTTTTGCAGCGAGGCCAATGCAATGGCAATTGTCAGCTGCGGGCAATCTTTGTCCAGCAGCGGTTTTGTAGCCTCAGGCGTGACATCACGCGGCGCAAAACCAGTGCCACCTGTTGTTATTATAATGCCCACATCTTGGCGATCTATCCATTTACGCATTTCGCGCTGTATAAGATCACGTTCATCGGGTAGTATTGCGGTTAAGACACGCGGCTTGTTGAAACTGCTCTTTATAAGCTGTACGAGACGTGGGCCGCTGCGGTCCTTGAGAGGCTCCTGAAAACAGCTGTCGCTAACTACAGCGCAACAGCGCAATTTCACAATTTAATAAGGCACACAAAATTATGCATAATAATGCTTACTGGTTAAAACGCCAAAAGTTACGGAACTCATTGCGTATTAATTAATACGTCTAAACACGTAATAGTTAGTAACTTGGCATTAAGAATTAAATTGTTTAATGAAGTGTTTAGCACAGTACAAGCGATGACAACTTAATCGCGCACAGATTGAATAAACGCGTTTTGTTATTTTTTAGCGCTTTATCTAACAAACGCATGTACACACTGCTCTAGACGTTTTTGTTTTTGAAAACCTGCACAATACTTCGCAATAATTAATTAATATTGTAACAAATTAATGGCTTTGAGCATATATATAACTTATTTGTGATTTATTTATACAACACTACAACAATATATATATATGTTAGGTAAAAAAAAAAATGTGTTAACAATTAAGCTTGCTTTCACTTCGCCTGGTTTTGTGCCTGCTGCTTGCGCTCCTCCAGCGGATCGTAGCCACTGGCCATTTTTTCTTTAAACTGTTCGTAGGTGCGCTTGCGATCAAAATGTTTCACCCACTGACTAGGACAGGTTTGCTCAAAGACCTTACGCAGTTGTTGACAGGCTGTAGGCACTTTTTCACCGCTGGTCGAACTATGCTTGGGCGCATTTTCATCCAGGCACTTCCAGAACTCATCACGATTGGCCCAGCACTTGGTGCGTTCCGCTTTGTCCGGAAAACTCATTCTGGCAGTTTTGGTTTAACTGGCTGGTGCAGGTTTTGTTTGTTGTTTATGGCAGCCGCTGCTTAAAGACATGAATAACAAGCTTTAGTTAGCCACCAGCGGGTGGCGCTTCTATTGTTTATTTGGCTATTTATGCAGCTTACTTGTTTTTGCGCCAATGCCGGCAGTTTTTAGTTAATATAATTAACGCAAAATAAATTGCAACTAACTTGCATAGAAACTACTTCCAACCTCAAAATTATAAAACATCTAAACAGCTGTGCTGTAGCGATAACGATAAAAGCAACCAACGAGTTGGCAGCTCCAACAAACGATAGGCAATTTATCGCAATAATAGACAGCTTTTTGAATCAAGTGCTTAATTTAAATACGCTTTATTGTTTATGACATTTTTGTTGTTTTCGGCCATTTGACGCTTGCAATACTTATATATATACAAATTTTATTGTTTATAACTTAGTTGCTAAAGCCTTAAATTAGTGCAAACAAAATGCGCCACCATTTTATGCAATAAAAACAATTTTTAAATTCAACTAATTTGTGTGGGGCTTAAAAAACCAAAACAAACTTAAACTTATTTCATTGAAAATAACGAAAAAAACAAATCAAATTTAAATCCAAAAAAAATACATTGCATGATATTTTATTAAACATGCTAATAACAATATTATATATTTAATATTAAGAAACCATTATACGGCATGTACACACATACACAGTATTTGACTAATATTTATTACATTTATGTATATAAAAGTGGCTATAATAGTATATAATATATGTATATATATTTTATTTGTAAATGCCCATCAAGCGAGTGGGAACGCAATAGTTGTCCTTTGCTCAATTATGGCGGCTTGTAATTTATAGAAAATAACTATTTTTTTATTTTACTATTTACTATATGTATATATATATAAACATTACGGAATTGCGTTCTATATACCTCTAACAATTACATATAAACGTATGTATGTTATGTACTTAGTTACTATGTAACCGCTAATCGGCTTATGCATTTGAAACTAACTATAGAATAATGTGATATAAATCGTTAGACGCCAGGATATGATTAGACATTAAATGAAGTTATCCTTATTATTTTGCTTTCTTTTGTTTATGTCAAAATGCATTCCAGTATATTTGGTCAATCTGTATGTGTGTGTGTTTGTTTTTGGGTTTCATATGTTTCATCCTGTAGTACGTTGTCCTGTTGTTAGGCAACCCCACTTACCCACATCACCCCACCTCAACACTATCCTAGCAGCTTGGACTTCTACTTTGAAAGCTTTTTCGAGGCACTTGTGGCTTGTACAGCTACGCTCAATAGAGCGAATCCTTTGAATTTCTAGCTGAAGGTTGCTTTTAAAACTGTTTTTGTTTTATAGCTTATTGTTTCTAATTTATAATAGTGCAAATCTTTTCTAACAATATTATTACTATATTTTTTAACTAGTATGTATTACAATATTTGGGTTTTTATTTTAGTATGCGTATTTATGCTATATATACCAAAGTAGACGCTTGCAAATTAGTTTTAAATAGTTCAGCAAAATATTTTCAAGTTTAACGTTTAAAATAAATAAAAAATATTTAATATTGCACAATTATTGCAAATATTTACAAAAATTTGATATGTAAGTATCAATTTACTTTAAATTCAAATAATAGGCGCTAAAATCAATAACTATTTCATATTGTAAAATGATTATATAAATTTATACTGCTTTGAAAGTCTCTACTAATTATAGACACCACCGTTCGGATTCGGCTTTAAGCTGTAATATAGAGATCCCCTATGCCCCTCTAAGGGGTCAAACAGGGACTTATTTCTACTGCTTTTACATAGACTTTTCAAAAATATGTTATATTGTGTATTGTGTTTATTTTACTTAACATTCATTTCGCCTATTTGCGTTTGCTGCTTTAACATTTTTTGATTAAAGTTTAAGTTTTGATTATTTAATTTTGATTTGAACATCTTTCAAAATTTCGCATAATTTATTTTAATGCTATTTTAATACACTGCACATCAAAAAATACAAATTTCAGTGTGCCCAAATATTATTTTTCTGTTTGACTTATTTTTATTTGACATATTTTCTATTTCCGTTTCCGCGCTTCTCTAAACATATAGCCAAGTGCTAGTGAATGTGCGTAATTTTTTATGTATGGAATATATTTTTGATCTGAACCGATTTTATATACCAATCTAGTTTAGTTTTCTAAAATGCAAGCGTTAATTTTCTATTTGGGGCCACACAAAATGCTTTTCAAAACAGCTTAAAAATTTAATTACAATTTACAATTGTTGTTATGTATACATATATGTATGTATGTGTATGTGTATGTACGTACCAATACAATACAAAAACATTTTAATGACTATCAGTACTTTGCCCTGCACTCCATATAATAATAATCTTCATCTTCATCATATACGTACGTACATTGGTATAAAATGTATCTACAATATTTTCTTTTTTTTTTACTATATACTCTTGCAATGGCTTTAAAAACTATTTTGATTTAATTATTTAGCGTGATTATTTGCTTACATTTTGTAGTAATATTTTTAATTATTTTAATTAGCTCTTGCAGTGCAAAAGCATAGCAACTTTGGTGTGCCAATGTTTTTATTTCTACATTTTTCTAAAATTACATTTTTAAATCTATTTTATGCTTAAATTAATTAATTTCTATGCTCTATTTGTATTAAAACTGACAATTTTATTTTTGCTAGAAAATTTCTAAAACAAAAAAATTTATTACTTGCCGCACTTGCAGAAACTGTTGCCTAAAAATGGCGTACGTAAAGTCGGGCGCGTACGACTTTGGGATACCCTGTACCACTAGCTTGCAATAAAATCCGGTTCCTTCATAAAAAGCCAAAAAAAGAAAAATCGATCGTTCCTATGGGAGCTATATGATATAGTCAACCGATTTCGATCAAATTTGACACAGTGCTTTGGTACTTTAAAAAATATCTGAATGCCGAATTTAGTTCAAATATCTTAACAAACAAACGAAACTCAACGAATTCGGTATAAAAATCGTTTTTTTGGATCGGTTCGTCCTATAGGAGCTATATGATATAGTCTACCGATTTTAATAAAATTTGGTACAATCTTAAGATCTGCAAAAAACTTACGAAGTTACGAGATATATCCCTTCGACGTCATTAGCATTTGCAGTAAGCCTTTGAGATAATAATTTTGTACTGTGTAATTTCTCTTGAAAATTTTGACTTGAGGGTTTTTGAGGTCGCTAAGAACGGATATGAAGTCGGAATAATGATATTTGCATTTCCAATCCGTATTCAGGATGACGAATTCAGACTTGCAAAAAACATGTTAATATTGAAAAATTTTCCAAGTTTACATTATATAACACAGGTCTACAAATACTGGGGTCATGTGAGTTGCTGGAAAGCTAAGGGTTATTTCCGAAGTAATTTGGCGTGAATCCGAATCCGGCGTCAGAACTGGCCCATCACGTCAGAATTTTGAGATATTTGACCTCAAAAGTAGGAAAAACGCAGTTTTTTGGGTACATAACCTCAAATATCTCAAAATCCTGACGTGATGGGCCAGTTCTGACGCCGGATTCGGATTCTACGCACCAAATTACTTCGGAAATAACCCTTAGCTTTCCAACAACTCACATGACCCCTGTATTTGTAGACCTGTGTTATTCATCTAAAACTTTTATTTCTATTCGAGGTCGTCTGAAACACTCCTACGGAAGCTATATAATTTAACCCCGATATCAAAAAAATATAATAAACTTGTGTCCTATGGCATAATATGGGATCTAATGTGAAAGTTTGGTTACTCTAGCTCTTAATATCTCTGAGATCTAGGCGTTCAAACGGATAGACAGACGGACATGGGTATATTTTGGAGTGTCTCCGACGACTCCTTCTGTATGTTACATACATTTTCGGCTTGCACAAACTTAATACACCCTTTGTGTACCACACGGTACAGGGTATAAAAACTTATTTTTAAAAATTTACAAATTTTACACTTTTGCTTAATTTAAATAATTATAATTTGTAAATGACAATGGTTTTCGCATTCTTATAAAGTTAGTGTAAAAAGCTTTTGTGTGTAGCTTTAATTTAAAAAATAAATTTAAAATGGCTGCCCATTATGTAACACTTTATCTTTATCTTTACATCGAGCTGCTATATTCAGAAACAGAATACAATATAAGCAACTAACTATCCTTCCTACAGTACGGCAAGTTTTATGCTTAAAAAATAATTTTACAATTTTTTTTTATATAATTATTTTTTAAATCAAAATTGTTTCATCTATTTGCGTGTGTGTGTGTGTGTTTTTCTTATACTCTCTATAAAAGAGACTATAATTTTTACAAGGTATAAAGGGTGACTTATATATGACTAGACTAGATCGATCTTCTCATTCTATACACATTTGGCGCCACTATTTACTTACACAAACACACGCACACAAGTTTATATAAACAATTATATATTGCACATTGTAGAATAAATGGTTCCATAAGTTTTAACTCTCTTTTTTTCCTATTTAACAGCTATATAATATTATTTATAGTTAAAGTTTAGTTTATAGAAAACAATTTAAACAAAAAACTTATAATCGTAAAAAAAAAAAAAAATTAAAACATTTGGCAGTCAAAACAACAACAAATAACAATTTTGCAAATATTATGCAAAAATTTGTTGCTATTTTTATTTATTTTAAAATTTATGTATGGCGCTCTTTGCATGCAAAATTTGGCTTAGCCAAGTTAGTTGCGGCGATACAGTAAACGTACAGAAAGAGAGAGAGAGAGAGATAGAGAGAAGGTTAAGGAGCGCCATCTCGTTTTGGCCGAGTTGGCAACGTTTTGTAGGCACATTAGAGGGCTGGGGTACACATTTAAGATGACACTGCATTTTTGGTTTAATGGCACTAACTCACACCTATGGCGGCGGCGTTGTTTAAACGTAATCAGGCTCATCCAAATTTACCGCATACGCATCTACTCCGGGCATAAAAGTTGTTAGCAGGCCAGCATTAGCTACACTAGCTACAAGGCCGCCGCCCGTGGGCGAACTATTATTGCTGTCTGTGCTCGGGTTGGAATATTTGCAGCTTGCGGTCAGACAGCGGCAGCCAGCGGAACGCTGCTCCGCGCGCCAATACTTTTCGCCATAATCGAAGCTGCAAGAAAAAACCGAATTAGTTACAGTTTCAGTGTCAGGCTCAAAAACGTACCAAATCTCCTCGCCCGCATCAATATCACGACAGGCAAAAAAGGCTATCTTGGGCACACGGTAATCTTGATGCTCATAAAAGACACGCACGGGCAATATATTTGGTTCGCACGAGTGATTAAAGAAGCGGCTGACATTGCCAAAATAATTGGCATCAATGTAGTGTCCATTGTCCAGGTCAAAGTAGTAGCTATCATCGGTGCGACGGTCTGCCTCGGGTGCTGTGAGTATTTCGCCTGCATAGATGGCCACAAAAGTGCCTTTGGGCACATTTGCTAAAGCACGCACACCCCAGCCCTTGGCGGGATCCTCGCACTCCACAATTTGTAGCGGAGTGCGTAAGCCATTTTGCACGACGCGGTTTTTGCAAGAGAGCTGAAACCAAAAGCGTTTTAAGCCCAGTCAATTTGTCTATATATAGCAAGGCATATACCTTATTGCAGCCGCACACATCGTTGCACTCAAAGATTACGGCCGGATCGTCGTAGTTAAATTCGCAGGTAAGACGACTTTCGGCTGTGTACCAATTTTGAGAGGAGGCGCCATTGCACTGACAGACATCGCTGCTACAGCTGTTAATAGAGGAGAATCATTAAATTCGTTAAACATGCTACTAATCCCAACCACAAACAAACAAACCTATCCAGACAGGAGCAAATTCTCATTTGAGAGACACGCGTATCAATTTGCAGTGAGTTTTGTAATATAATGGTACTTGTGATGTATTTAAAATCTGGCCACATTAGCGCATCAGCTTCATCCTCCTGCTCGGACATGGCCAGCTCATTGCGCACCGCCTGTATGGGACGTAACTCACGTCCATTCGATGCATCGGCGCACACAACCCGCGTGCGCAGTCCCAACGGCCGAAAGCTACGCATTTGCATATTAAATCCCACAGTGCGACCGCATTCCGACTCCTCATTGGGTATGCAATCATAGGGCAGCTGCTCGGCTTTATTTTTTATCATCAGGTCGGCTCCATTGGCAATCAAGGCAATGCACATGCGAGTAACCTCATGACGGCAGGCAATGTGCCTTAAAAAAAAAAACGAAACAACGTTAAAACGTTTGGAGCCGGACATAGGCCAAGTAAGTTTAACTTACAGCGGTGTATCACCTTCGACATTTTGCACATTGCAATCGGCGCCAGCCTGCAGCAGCACTGTTATGGTGTCCAAGCCATCGTTATGCAAAGTGGACCAATGCAGCACCGTATTATTATCATTGTCACATATATTCGGATTCGCGCCATTGTTAATAAGCAAGCTGCAAAACATGGTCAGAGTGCATAATTTTGGCCAACTGATTTGGTCAACGGTTTAGCTTACCTGACAATCTCTGTATGTCCCAGCTCTGCAGCCCATACCATAGCCGTCCAGCCGCCCTCATCCTGTGCATCAATAAAGTTCAGAAAATTGGTGATATTACGCGAAGCACGATAGCTTTCGACAATAAGTTGTGTGGCCTCCAGATTGCCCAATTTGGCAGCAATGTGCAGACTCGTCTTGCCATCGGGACCCTGAAAGCAATCAAAACAATTAGCAATTTATCAATCAACTCTCTGCTTTGCTCTGCTTACCTTGATGGCCACATCTGCGCCACATTGTACAAATAGATTAAGTATATCGCATTTATCATTCATTACGGCACACATTAGGGCCGTGCGCAGCTCACTGTCCAAAATATTTACAAAATCCTGCGCTCCGGAACCTTTGTACAGCAATAAATAGGCCATTTGCAGTGTGCCCGAATGGGCAACCAAATGCAGGCAGGTACCATTGAGAAATTCGCTCATTCTGGTCAGTACATTATAGTCGGCAGCTGTAAGCCAAGCAGCAAAGATTAGAGATTGGAACCAATCTAATTTGTGTTAGCTTACCAAGAATTTCGGCCACACGCTCCAGATCATCATTTTGCACAGCAAAATACATATCTCGCGAGGTAAACTCCGCATTAACGCGTCCATTGGCAGAAACCATGCCACCACGCAGCACCACATTCATCACCGACTCCGGTATAAGCTGCTCAAAGTTGATGGTATTATTTTGGCCATGCGCATGCCCAGCAGCACTTTTGCCACGTGTACCATTCGACTTGGAGCTGGATTTGTTGCGTGAGCCGCCGCTGCTGCCGGCTTTGGTAACGACGCTATTGCTGCTGCCACCATTCGAGCTGGCCGAGAATTGTGAAAGATGAGTTGAGGTAGTCAACTTAGCGGGCTTGCTGCAAAGCAAAAGCAATTGTTTAGATTAAGTTGGCACAATTGGTCCTGGTCTACTTACATTTTGGATTTCTGTGTGGGCATAAAGACTGGCAATGTCTGACATTTCATGCTGACCGTAGAGGTGCGCTCAGGCGTGTCTATGCCGCAATGCGGACACTTAAGCACCAGTATGGGACTTGAATAATTGCTACCACTCTGCTGTGCATCATAGGGACTGTTGAGTATAAAACGCTGCGCGCAATCCGGATGAAAAAAGTGCTGTTGCTTGCAAAGCACAAATTTACCCTGCAAAAAAAAAGTTCATATTAAAACAGGGTTTAAGTAAAGTGTTCCATGATCCCACCTGAGTACAAAAGATGCCGCAGCCGGCGCAGCAATTGTGCGATTGTAAACGCTTCTTGTGCTCATCGCAGAGTATCATATAGCCGACACGTTGACTAGGACGCAGCAGATTATGCACCTCGGCGGCCAGCTCATTGCAGCAGCCAATCTTTTGCTCGTCGATATTATCGATGGCACAGCAATAGGTGGCATCTGGCGCATTGCGTGCATAGTAATGCGAATTTTTCTGGCACAGACAAATATACTTGGAGCCATCCTTGCCAGATGGCAACTTACCACCTCTCGAAACCTCTTCATCTGCTGCAGCAGCTGCCAAAATGGCACTATTCAGCGTATGCAGCTGACTATGTTCCAAGGTGCCAGCGGCTGGCAGCGACATATCCGCATACTTGGAGCTGCGACTGCCGCCGGCTTGCGCTCGACGCTGCTGCTTGTTGGCTGCCGTCGGCGGCGGCGGCAACGTGGTCTTGGCCAGCTCTTTGCTGGTATTACGCAGACGCAACGTCACACTGGGCTTGCCCACATGCACTCTGGTGGTTGGCACAAACTCCTCATTGTCCGTATTGGAGCTATCATTGTCGCTAGCTGCGGTGATATTGTTGCGCCGCAGACCCAAATGCCTTAGATGTTTCTCCTTTTGTTTGGCCAGCTTGCGCTGCTGCTTTTTGTTGAGCTTGCGATCTTCGGGCGAACGATTACCATTATATTTGGCAGTCTTAATGCTGCTAAGAAACTGCTCGAGATCTGGACCAACTGGCTGCTTATTCATGGCACGCAAAGCTGCGCTTGAGTTCTCTAAATCGCGCTGCGACTTGGAGAATAGACGCTTCTTGATGGCATTGCTACCCGCCGGATGCTGAGTGCTATCGTTGGGTCCACTGCCATCTGATTTTTCGCTCTTTTGGCGTGAGTTGGAGAAACTAGAAGTGCCAACGCCACCGCCACCACACGCATGCTGTGGTGTCTCGAAAGGTGTATCGTCCGCAGCACCAGCCACATCCGCAGCTTCCCACTGCGTCATGCGTTCAATATGCTTGGTCTCAAACTCACAGCGCAGTTCATCATTTTCGAGTATCTTGGTTGTGGGTTTGATGCGGCGTTTCGAGCGCTTGGGCAATTGCAATCCTTCGGCTGCAGCTGTGGCATTGGCGCGTTTGTTGCCATTAGCCAGTGCCGCACTGGGTGCTGTCTGTGCAGGATCTGCTTTAGTTACCAGCTGGCCAGTGCTGGCGGCTGCTGGCTTGTTGTTGTTGTTGCTATTCCCTGTGCCTGCCGCTGTGCTGCTGGGCGGCAGTTTGGCCTTGCGTCCACGCTTTTTACAAGGAGCCTTCTCCTCGTTATTGAGTATAACATTGCCCAGCATTGACTCGCTGCCGGCGGCGACTTCATTGACGGCAGCAGGTGCGGCGTTTAAAAGCGGCTCGCTTTTTACCTCATCCCAAATGGACGATTCCTACAATAGATACAAACAAAAAATTGGTAAGTCTTTGTCAGCAATAATCAAAGCGTAGTCGGTCTGGTCTTATCAGCTAGCCGAGCTGTGAGCAGCTTATCAACTATAGTTTTTTTTTCCACTTTTTTTAGATATGCTAGTGGCAACGTGGGGAAGTACTAAAGTAAAAACTTTGCTCTACAAGCTTCAATGAACTTGGAAACTGAAGCGTGGAGCGGCGAAAAAAAAATCTGTTAATCTTCTTGATACTTGTTAAAATTTGTAGCTTATTTTCTTTAGAGGATTGATTGACAAGCTTCGTTATGCTGAACTGAGGCAAATGATTAGAAAAAGGTTTTTCCCAAGAATTTATTTTGCAAAATTAACAA
The DNA here is from genome assembly GCA_037043745.1 of Chymomyza amoena. Classification (NCBI taxonomy): domain Eukaryota; kingdom Metazoa; phylum Arthropoda; class Insecta; order Diptera; family Drosophilidae; genus Chymomyza; species Chymomyza amoena. The sequence continues at coordinate 112,783 of JBAMAX010003141.1, forward strand.
AATTATTTGTTTGCATTAGAAAAGGGTCCAGGCCCGATCGTAAAAAGAAATGATGAGTTGTCTTAACTGAAAGAATCGCTTCTCTTGAAAAATTTGTCTTAATGGGTGAAGTCAGCGCAAAAATTTTAAAAAAAAATTCGTACAGTCGATGCGGTGTCCGACAGCGGAATACCCTGTACCTTTTTCTCGGTAACTTCAAACTTCAAAAGATATAGCCAAAAAAAATTTTTTTAAAACCTTGAAGATACTTTAAAAACAAGATATTAAAACTACAGTCGTGGCTGGATATAGTGAACACCCCGATATAGTGAACACCAAAATTTTTACATAGTGTACTCTATTAAGTGAACAGTCGAAAAACTCTAAATAGTGAACCAAATTTTAAAAGCATTTTCAAGCAGAAACGAACAAAAAACACAAAAAGGAATTTGTCATATCGAAGTTTCACTGTAAAAGCACAAGTAACCTTTGGAGTAAAGGGTATAAATATGTCGGAAGTTAAAGTCGTGAGCCATCAAATAACAACAAATAAATGGTATAATAATATATGAAGATTGGGAATAGAGTTCCCAATGCCAAGTTTTTTTTTTTAACCGATTAACCCTATAATAATATAATATAAAAAAACTACTTTAATAAAATTTTTAAAAAAATTTCCGACGCCAAAATTGATTACGATATCTTTAAACGGATATTGCATCTAAGACTTTTCGTTTTTTTTTTCGGGATGCTCAGACTGTAGCAAAAAAAAAAAAAATAAAGCTAAATTGTTTCTCGTGAATAAGACATCTAAGGGATATTTTCCAAAAGTTTGGTTGCCCAAGTTCAAGCCATCTCTGAGATGTAGACCATAATCGACTGAAAACAAACTCCAAATATTCGAACGTAAGATCCAGCGAAAAAATTTTGCTGGAGTGCAAGAATACGGAATATGGCGACAACGATATAACCATGAGTTACATAGCCTATACGGTCACCCCGACATAATTTCAATTACTCAAAACAGACCGACTACAATGGGCTGGCCACATAATTATAGCGAACGATAACTATCCTCCTAAACGAATAATGATTGGACAGTGTGTAGGACTGAGATGTTGGAGAACACAAGCCCGAGATCGCGACGAATGGAGGCGAAAACTACAACAGGCAAAGACCCGACCAGGGTTGTCTCGCAAAATATGATGATGATGACAAACCCTAAACACCCTAAACCCTTCGTTTCTTATATGTTCAGGTTTCAAAAATTTGGAAAAACTTTTTATGTTTGGAAGGCGAACCATATGTTATAAGATAACCCGATGTTGATAGTCCCTACACTACTAAAAACGGAAAACTAGAACTATTGTTAAGATACCCTTAACCATCAACACACCCCAGCAAACAGAAATCGCTGAGAACTTTCCGAAATGTAATGATGTTGGATTTAAATCTGCGGAAAATCTTAGAAATATCGTTCCTAGTCTAATCGATAGAGTGATTCGTTTATAGGCAGAATTCTACAAGTTATTTATATCTCTGAGCAGGGTCAAACTATTTTTGCTTTTTTTTTAGTATAACCTGTTTGGATTCGGGTCTGAACAAAATAAATTTAAAAGTTAATTTTTAATAGGGAAGTCTTATTTATTTTGTACACGGTACAATTTCTAAAATTTCTGATAATTTTTCTAGATTTAAAATTTTTCTTTTCTAAAAGTTCAAAAAATTGTCACGTCTTTTAGACAACGTAATCCCAATCAGTTTATTTCGGATTCTCTTATACACAAGAAAATATAAACACGCATTTGTTGTCAAACATCTTTTCCAGCAGCTAATTCTTTTGCTTGCTAGATTGATCCTAAGATATCCACAAAAAAAATCGTTGAAATTAATTTCAGTTAAGGGTTATCCAAAGAAAATAGATTGTCTTTTTGACATATCAGAGTAAATCCGAACTTACCGTGGGCTTTAAGTGATCTCGATTTCCCAGCCGCACGCTACGTCGCATTTTTTTGGCATCACCCAAATTGGCATCCTCGTCCTGTTGCTCTGTTTTGACTACAATATCGGAGGAGATTTGCAGCGTCGCAGCCTCCTCTTCCGCCTGCTTACGCTTGCGTCCTACTTTGCGCTCAGTGGGCGAGGCCGAGGACAATGCTGCAGCTGGCTGCGTTTCATCCACAGACGGCGGCGTTCCATCATTACTGAATATGGTTGCATCAATATTAAGTGACTCCGTTTCCGGCTTTGTCTTTTTGGCACGTCCACGTCCACGTTTAGGTGCTGCTGTAGGTGTAGCTGCGGGCGTTGGTGATGTCGATGTTGCAGTTACTGCAGTTGAGTCATTGCTGTCCAGCTTTTCGGGTTCCTTTTTGACATCGATGGCTTCATTTGTCTCGAGGGCATTTGTCTGATTTATTTGAGCTTCTTGTAAAGCATCTGCACTAGCCACAGAAGTTGTAGCTGTGTCCGTTGGTCGGGGGGTGCGACGTAAACGTCGTGTATTGCTGGCAGTATTTTGTTCCTGCAAGAGGGACAATAAAACGATATGGATTAGTCATTAAAAAATAGTGTCTGGATTTGACAGAGTCATGACTCATGTGCGGTCTTGTTATTTTGCACGATCTAAATGAAGCTAATCTACAAATTCGCGCAAGGGATCGTGGACTAAAAGCACAAAAATTTGGGAGTAAGGTGAGGTCGAAGTTTAATTGCTGCCGTCAAAGGCTTGATCTCTACAGCTCATGGATTGGAATACCATTGCTTGAGAAGATTTCAATTTAATACCAACTATATGGAAGAACCTCTCGGGGATCGTCACCTTGACGTGGTGAGGGGGCTTAGTAGCTGCAATGACTCTAAGAGCAACGCCGGCGGTAGCATAGTTACTGGTTGGGCCACCCTTGCCGGTAAGGTCTTTGAGAAGCAGTTAAGCGACGAGGGATTCACAATGTAGCGTCTGTACTCAGAATGAGTGTCTGCAAAAGGCGTCTGCTCTCCAGTTCAGGGGCGGTCTATTTAAAAGTGACTTGTCATTGCGAGCAGTCAGGACTGACTTTGAGCTTGTAACTTACTGTCAGAACCCTGTTCCCTCACATATTTCTTCATAAACATGAGAGCAAATCCGAGGAATATTTATTCTACCCCGTGTTCCTGTGGCTAATCCACCTGCTTCGGCATGCTGGCCTGATGGATTTGGAGGTGCAAACCCCATGTTTTAGAAAAAACAATATACTGGAAACCATAAGGAAGATGCCAGTTATTCAAGCATGGAGATATCACGTTCCGCTGGAACCCAAAGACGTTCCGGTTTGTTTAGGTGAAAAAAGGAACGACGCTTTTGTCAGTTTAGGTTAGGACAGATAACGCAATTAACTGATTTTAAGGGAAGCTATAAAATTTCAGAAATTTTCTTTTCATTAATGTTGGCCTCTAGCTCCGAGGAAGAGCTCCTAGTTTCGGACGGCGATGACAATGTGAGTGTAGTCTTGGACAAGTCGTTTGGCACCTACTGGTATTCAGACCCTCAATCTGGAGTCAGAGCCTCATTTCAAAAGACTTAGCTCTCGGGAGAAGAGACGGCTTAAGGCCGCTCTCGTCAAAGGACTTTCCGGACACGCTAGCTTCCCGATCTGATGATAAGTCATCATTATTGATTAAGGCACATCTTCAAAGATTTCATGCCATAAAATATCTATCGCACTTGGTAGGTTCAAGCTCAAGAGTTGTATTTTAATTTGAAGAAATCGATCAGCAGAGATTGATTTATCTGGTTTCAACAAAAAAATGCTGCCCTACCAACTTGAAGCGTTTCCGCACCAGGGGCAAAGTTTAAAGATCGAAAAATCTTGTTTCGCCTAAGGTAGATTCGAGTGAGGCGAAATTACGTGCGATAAACTGGCGCTGGCGATAGTAAAAAAAAGTTGGGAATTTCAAATCCTAAATGTAAGGGTTCTAGGATCCAGACGCCTCGCTAAAAATTAGCAAGATTATTTCGGGAATCCTTTGGGCAAGAAATACAAGGCCTTTATGGTAACTAGAGGCCAGATAACTCTCTCACATTATCTTAGTTTATTTTTACTTTTTAAGCTTGTGATGACGTTCTTAAAAGGTAACGTCACCTTCTAAGCACATTACACCATTATATACTATATACATATATACTATGTCAATACTATTGCACGCAATAAACACTTTTTTTTTTGCATAAAAAACACACACACACAAAAAGAAGAAAAAAATCAATTAACAAATGAATTGAAACAGTTAAACCAAAAAGTTTAGTAAAGCTGAACAAGAACTGTAAAGATTACGCACACACACACACATAGACACACACACACTTACATTTTTATCAGCACATAAGTTGACTGCGCTTGTTGTTGTTGGTGTTGCTGCTGCTGCTGCGACGTCGTCATTGCTTGAATCTGTTGCGTCAGCGCCGCTGGCAGCAGAGTTGACAACAAGTGGAGCCGCTGCTGCTGCTGCTGCGGCTGCTGGTGCATTCAAATGTAATGCTGTGGATGCTGCTGCTGCTTCAATAGTCACAGCGTCTACGTCAGCGTCAACTGCGACTGTTGACTGTGCTGCTGCTGGCTGAAGCTCTTCTACCAAAAGCTCTGCGTGGTTTTTTGTTTTCGACTCTGCTGCTGCTGCTGCGTTTTCGTGCTCAGTCTTAATGATTTCCATTGTTGTTGTTTTTGTAGTTGTCGCTGCTGGAGTCGTCTCAGTTGTTATTGTTGTTGTAGCTGCTGCTGCTGTTGTTGCATTCTGCAAAGATTCCTGCTCTAATTTTAGAGGCGTTATAACTGTTGTCTCTGTTGTTGTTGCTGCTGCTGCTGCTTTTGTTGTGCCTGCGGCGTTGCCATCGTTGCCGCCATTGCTAATGCATACGGGTTCGGCAATTTGCACGACAATGGCGGCAACGTTGTCGTCGGCAGCAGCATCGTCATCGGCCAAGACATCGGTAAGCTTTGACGCAGACGTTGACGCTAGCGTCGCTGCTGCTGTTGTGTCGTTTGCTTTGGTGTCTGTAAGTGTAGCTGTCGCTTCCGCTGCTGGCGTCTCAGTCGCAGCTGCTGTAATTTCTGCACTTGCTGCGTTGGCGTCAGCTTTGTTGCTGCTGTTGTTGTTGCTACTCGCTTGGCCTTGAGGCAGCAGTAAATCGTTTACCGCTTTAGTTGCCGTTGCCGTTGTTGTGGCACTTTTTTCTTCTTCTTCTTTCAACTTAACATCATTATTATCATTAACAACATTATTATCAACAGCAACAACATCATCATCAGCATCAACATCATCCAACAGCTCTTTGAGTTTTTCAGCAACAGCTGCATTTACAACTGCTTCAGCTGCTGCATCTACTTCCTCCCCCCCTGCTGTTGCTGCTGCTGCAGCTCCACTCTCCAGCTTGTTCTTTGCTTCCAGTTGTTGCGCTTCTGCTGCTGCTGCTGCGCCTGCGTGCTGCAGCGCTGCTGCAGTTGGTGCTTTTGTTGCGTCCTCCTCTTTTTTATTGTTATTGCTTTGCTTTTTATCCTTATCCTTGCAGGCAAATTGATTATTTGTCAAATTGCGCCACTTTAGCGTTTTATCTTCGGCCAAATCCAGATTCAGCAAAGTTCCACCCTCCGCGGTGCTTGTGGCACAGTCCGAGTTAAATTTACTCGACATGCTGCTCAACAGCTCCGCATCCAAATAGTCCGTCATCTTGACGGACGCACGGACGGACGAACCACAACACAGCCGCGTTTAATTTGATTAATATTTGATTTTTTTTTGCACTTATATTTTGTATTTGATCTAATTTTATTTTTTTCGTTTTGATTTAATTGTTTTGATTATTTGTTTTTTATATATATATATTGAGAGTATATAGTAAATACTTCAGCTGCTGCCTGCTGCTGCTGGTGTTGCTTATGTGCTAGCTGTTGCAAATATGGGAATCAATATTCATTTTCACCACGGCGCACAGTGGCGCAAAAACGCACGCACGCATACACACTCACACACGCACACACACACTCGTACATATATGCATACATACATACATGAACTCAAAGCTAGCCAAAAGCTGCGACAGCCTGCTAAGTAATATATATATATATATATACATATTAACTTGTATACACTTGCCCACACAAGTCTACGTACGCTGACAATTTTGTATTCCTTTTGCATTTTCAGAAGCAATAAATTCAAATTGTTTAATAAAAGAAGAAGAGTTACTGGATCTATATATATATATATATACATATTAACTTATATACACTTGCCCACACAAGTCTGCGTACGCTGACGATTTTTATTCCTTTTGCAGTTTAAATTCTTATTTAAAAAGAAGAAGTTATTGAAGTTATTGTCATTTTTTTAAAAAAAGTAGACAGTTTTAGTCTGAAACTACAATGAATGTTGTAGGGTGCTCCCAGCAGAACTAAGGGGCGGCAAAATTTGAGTCACCTACTACTTAAACTACTATTTTTTAATAAAGCACAATCACAATCGCATTTAATATATTTTTTCCTTTTTTTGTGAAAAAAGGGCGGCATGTTATGGATTGCCTAGGGGCGGAAAATATTTAAATCCGCCACTGGGTGCTCCACAAGGAAACGCGCGCATGTTTGACTTTGCCGAAATCTGGCTCAATTTTTGTATGCTAACTATATGAAATTGTGAATAACTTTGTAAAGTTTGATCAGAATTGAAGCTCTGCCTGTCTTTTTAAGAGTCACAAATTGAAGCACTGGATGATGATACAATATTGCATCAATATGTAGATCAAATGAAGCTATCACTGTTTGAGAGGCAGTCTGAGACAGACAAGCGGATGAGACCAAAAAAAAAAGTCAAACCTAATGATTCCTTCAAAGAAATCAATGCCGAAAAAGACTTAAATGCGTACGCCAGCAAAAAAAGAGGGAATGGTTATCATGTAAATTATTTTGAGGCAGGACGTACGAATAAAAATTAATAAATTTCAAGGGGTTTTTATAACTTTTTCCCCGCCTCTTATGACTCCAATGCTATTGTATAAATATTTTCATTATAATCTAATAACACAGTAGAAAAGGTTTTTAATTAAGCTTGAACTCTGTATTTTTATAAAATTAAACGTCACATGTATTCATAATGCCTAAGAATTATTGAATAAAATTGTAATTGAATTAAAAATAAATAAATCGCATTGCTAAAGATTCGTGTTATATTTTCTTTACTAGTTCTAATTCTCTGCTTTTTTGTGATGGCTAAATTATTTGTTTTTGAATAAATAACTAAAGATTAAATATTGTCTGCGTCCAGCATGTGGTGGATAAAAATAACGTGTGCTCAATAGTTAAAAGCAAAGTGTGTGCAGAGACTTATGCGCGCCAGTGTATGCATATAAAACTTTAAACTGTGTTAGGGGCTGCGCTTGTGGTAGTGATAAGATTGGGGTTCGTTCACACACCTTAATACCAAAAACCAAACTTATTTGTACCACTGTGCGCTTGAGTTTAAGTTTTGTGTAAAGTGTAGACAAGAAAAAACGAAAAACGAAAAAAAAAAACACTAAAATGTTACGAAAAAGTAAAATCGTAATGAAAACGAAATTAAATGCAGCCCCCAAAAGAAGGAGAAACAAACAAATAAGCCAACTATGTATGTATGTATGTATGTACACATGTATGTAAACGCACAGAGCGCGCGGCGGCGGCGGCACACGAGCACACAAGGCGGCGCTGATGATGACGCCGACAGCGACGTCAACGCCAGCAGCATAAACCAAAACGCAACGTCCTGCGCCCAACGGCATACACTCACTCACACTCACTCCACGCACTTCAGCTATTGACACGCCACTTGTCTGCAGGAGGCTTTGGCTTTGGCGCTGGCTACACCACTATTAAAAAACACGCACACCCACACGCATAAATGAACAGCAGCGTCGTCGCAGCTGCAGCTAACTTTTACGCAGACGTTGACGTCGGCAACGACGACGACTCAGCTTTGCATATGCATTATGTTTTTTTTTTTGTTTTGTGTTTTATTTATTAATAATGCAGTATAGCGCGTTTATTTATTGCTGATTGCTTTTTATTTAGCTGCGCGTAATTGAAAGTTATTTAAAAGCAAATTTTTACTTAGAAAACGCTGCTGCTGCTGCGGCTGTCTCTGCCTCTGATTAGCTCACAACATGCTGCTTTTTTTTTTTTTTTTCTTCTTAATACATATGTATGTAGTATATGGCCAGCATTTGTTGTTGTTTTACTTTTTGTCTTCCTCTTTTGGTGCTGCTTCTTCTGCTGCTGCTGCTGCCAGACCGTGCTGCTGCTGCTATGTTTGTTGTTGTTTTTGTCTTTGCTGCCGCTGCTGCTTATTAGCAATTGTTGTTGTAAACTTTTTTTTTACTTGCTGCAGCTGGCTGCAATTTTTTTTGTTTGTTTTTTTTTCTTTAGCTTTTTTTCGTTTTGGCGTTTTTAACATCAAAAACACAAATCTCAACCCAAAATCAATTCGCGCACTCACACGAAATATGTTGTTTAATGACTTGCTGCTTTATTTATTATTTATTAAATTTATTGCTTGCATTTGCCTACACTTGTTAATATGTTCAGCACATTTTTATTATTTTTATTTAAACACGCACACACGCGCTCTCGTTAAAGCAAAAATTATAATTATTATTAAAAAAAAAAATTAAAGGGGGAAACAAACACACAAGCGCACAAACACACAGTCTGCTTTTCAGGTCCGTCGTTGTGCCCGTTGTTTAACGCCGCAAAAACTGATGTGCAGTGTGACCGTAGGCAGCTAAACAAATCAGCCACACTCAAGAAAGCCGCCAAAAAATGCCAACCCGGTGGCGCCATCTAGCGTGTAAAATGTTGGCTGCTAATTATTGTCTGCTTATAAAATTAACATTTTTTAATATATTATTGTGAAAAATAATAAAATTAATATAAAATTATTTAAAATGCCAATTGCAGACGAACTGCTTCATTTTGGTATTGTTGGAAAGATTATTATAAATACAAATTTTGAATACTTCATTAAAATGCTGTTGAGCTGATAAAAAAAAAAAAAATTAAATTTATATTGGCGTGATGTTACAGTTTTTGAAAATTGATTTTTATGCTTACGAAAATGAATTACTTTACAATCTTACACCATATATATTTTAAAATTCTAATTAGAGCCCACTAAATTTATACGAATTAATTAATATAGATGCAGCTTAACTAAGCCTCAGTATCTGCTGATTTATTAATTTTCTTTAGATATTTATAAATTGGAATTTAATTTTAAAATATAAAGCATAAAGCCAGAGTAACAAGGCCTTCAGGCTGAGATCAATAAATTATTAATATAATTGCTTTGAGCATTGAGCTGCTTTTGAATTTTTCAAGCGGCAACGGTAAGTGAAGGTTCTTTTTTCAACCAGCTGGCAGCACTGCGCGCTTACAAATGCAAATGCACGCTGTCTGGCAACCTCGCGCAGCTTTTGGTGTGGTGAATATTTAACACTGGCTTAGCCAATTGAACAAATTTTAATTGTTTTGTTTTTTACATTTGTATTTTTGTTATATATTTAAATATAAACGCATACTCATGCATGTGCTTTATATAAGCACACACACAAATATATGCTAAAACGTCAACAACAACAACAACCACAACAACAACGACCAATAACCGAAGGCTTAAAAAAATGCGCATGCGCGGCCGCAGATTAATTCCAATTGTCCTGTCTCTGCTCATTATTATCATCTTGTGCATCAGCTATATATCAAATCATTTACGTGAAAATCCCAACGATGACTATCTTATACATCTGCCGAATATTGAGAACGACGGCAGCGACAGCACAGCGGCGGCAGCAGCAGCAGCAGGAGCAGGAGCTGCTGCTGGCAACCCGCAGCCACATCAACAGCAGCAGCATCCTGGTCCTTTGTTAAATCTAACAAATTTCGACTATCTGCTCAACAATAATGTTTGCCAACGCAGCGACAGGGAGCTCTTGGGTATGCCAGCTTAGCATTAACATTATGTCCACAACTATATTTATAACCAACTCCACTCCACAGCCGTGCTCATAGTCACCTCCTATGCTGGACACGATGCGCTGCGTGCCGCACATCGTCAGGCCATACCACAAAGCAAGCTGGCCGAGATGGGTTTGCAGCGCGTTTTTCTCTTGGCTGCGCTGCCGCCGCAGGAGCGTTTTATAAGCCAGGCGCAGCTACTGAGCGAGCACAAGCGCTTTGGTGATCTCTTGCAGGGCAACTTTATGGAAAGCTATCGCAATCTAAGCTATAAACATGTCATGGGCCTGCGCTGGGCCGCCACTGAGTGCCAGCAACGCACAAAGTTCATTATTAAACTGGACGATGACATTATCTATGATATATTCCATTTGCGACGTTATCTGGAATCGCTGGAGGTGGCACAGCCGGCGTTGGCCAGTTCCAGCACGCTGCTGGCTGGCTATGTGCTAGATGCCAAGCCGCCGCAACGTTTGATGGCCAACAAATGGTTTGTTACGCGCCAGGAATATCCACATGCGCTCTATCCTGCCTATCTCTCCGGCTGGCTGTACATAACCAATGTGGCCACTGCGGCGCGTCTCGTGGCCGAGGCGGCGCGCACGCCCATCTTCTGGATAGACGACACCTGGCTGACGGGCATTGTGCGCACACGTCTGGGCATACCACTAAAACGCCACAATGATTGGTATTCCGCCAATGCAGAGTTTCTGGACTGCTGCGTGCGCGATCTCAAGCAGCATAGCTATGAGTGCGAATACTATGTGGGTCCCAATGGCGCCGATGCCAAGCTCTTGGTGGAGTTTCTGCACAATGTGGAAAAGTGCTATTTCGATGAGTGCCAGAAGCGGCCTACAAATCATTCGCTTAGCCAAACCTGCGTCGCTAGCGCCAAGGATTTGGTGCCCGATCATGGCGTGGCGCATGTACAGCCAGTCAAACTAAGATGACGTTAATTCAGCAGCAGCTGCCACTGGTGCCATTGGTGCTAAATCCAGTGGTTTGACCCGCCGTCCATATGCTTTCCAATCTCAGTCTTGCTGATTGCTCTCTCTCTCTCTCTCTATTCGTATTATCCAATATACTCACAATCTAGTTTTAAGTTTAGTTCTAAGCTAACAATGTGCAAGTTGGTATCGATAATATCGATAATCCTTACCATATCTTATATATTAGTTATAGACTAAGCATTTACTATATGTTAAAGACAGTGAGTTTAAATATATCTTAAATTATTATACAAGCCAGGCTGGCGACTTGGCTTTAACTTCAAGCAAGCTTCAATTGCCGTTGAGTTGCTCTACCAGGTGTGATTCTTGTGGACACCATGGTGTCGATTGCAGCTGGGACTGGCGACATCTTAAGCAGTGTATATTGGTCCGCCGGGAGAAAGGCATTGATAGGTAATTGCAAGCGTGGAACCGTGGACAACAGCAAGTGTGGAAACTTCCTACCTTTGAGTGTCATGTGCCTAACGCATTGCATTGGAGGATTGCTTGGATCTTCTGGTAGACGACTCAAGTCTAGGCAGAACTTCTCAAAATGGCACATGGATAAAAAATCAATTCGCAGTTGTGGCTAAGCTGCATAGGTTTTTAGCACGAGACGAATCTCTGACGTCCACACCGCATTCCGAGCTGCAAATATATTTTATCGACCAACTCATAGTCACCGCCTTGGGGAATATCCCATTTAGTTTGCGTAAAAACTTGTCTCTTATAAGCAACATGGCCTGATCCTTCCAGCGTCTTACAAATTCAGCTGCGTCTACCATGTCAAATAGTGTAGCATAATTAATCCCAAATAAACTGATTTTCCAATGAGTTAAGCTCACATGGCTTTAAAGTTTCTGCTGTAATTCACTTACGGCTCTGGTTCATACTCTTCGAATGGCTGGAGGCGACTGAGCCATGATACCAACCCAGGGAGCTTCAAGGATGCTGCAATTTGTAGTTACTTGGAAATACGAGGATTACCATTTGCATTTTGCGACTAAGAATTCAAAAAATAAAAAATTTCCTTCGAAGTTTTTTTCCACCGTCTCTTGGGCACCGGAGCACTCCGGTGTTCCTTGTAACGAGAATGCGGATGAGTGTGCCACGAACGTTTCAGCATTGTCTTACACTATGTGGTAATGCATATTAGGGAACAGCCACATTTATGGCATAAAGAGAATGGGACACTGCGTTCGGTTCCAGCATTTTCCGAGCACTTTAGCTACGATACAATACAAGGCGAACATCGGAATTCCGTGGTTTTTATCAGAATGGTGGTAGGAGTAGCGACGGGGCTGCCCCATCTTTTGCTGCAGCTGTTGATATGAGGAGCAGACAGAAAGCAACTGCTCTGGGATTACCCGGCAATACTTAGATGACGAACCCAATTTCTGGGTAAATCAATTTTTGGGGCAGTCTGGCCCATAGCCTATCTGGGCAGTTTAGTCGAATCTTAAAAAAGGTTTTTTGAGTTAGGGTACTTATTATTATTATTATTGGGTGTAGAAATGTACTGCTAGTACTAGTCCTATGGTCTGCATGTACTTATGGTAACAACGACCTCCGGTGGGAGAACTTACATTCCTAGAAGCTTGTTTCTTTTACCGGCGAGTGCTATACATTCACATAATTCTTGCAAAGAAGTTTCTTTCTCCATGTTACAGAAGCGACGTAGTCTAAAAGGCTCTGTCAAAAGGCTCCTCTGGATTATCACGGTGTTTTTCCCGAGAGTTATCATGACTTTGAACCTCTTATGGTTGTAGTTGGAGAGGAAGGTTTTTGACTGTTTAAGCCGTGGTATCTGTGCCCAGTGAAGCAGTCGCTCTTTATGCGCCTCTATTCTCAGTAGTAGTAGTACATTCTGGTTACCAATCTCACAGTGTGGTTCAGGACCGATTATTGCTGCACCGGTCTTTACAAGTTTATCTACCAGCTCATTTTCAGGAATGTTGTTATGGCCTGGAACTCATCTAATCTCGAGCTTATTCCTGAATCCTAATTTATCCAGTGATATTTTCACTTCTTTGACCAGCTTTGATGTGATCTTAGCTTTGCTTAATGCCCTTATTACTATCAGACAGCATGGCAATATCCTTGTCATGGTAGTTCTTTTACAAATAAAATACTGCACATCTTCCAATAGCACACAACCTCAGCTTGGACAATGCTGGTGTGTCTGCCTAGTGGTTCGTAATATTTGGTCCTGGGTCCTACTACCCCCCAAGCCACTTCCTCGATTAGTGAGTAATCCGTCTGTGTACCATTTTATTGTATGTGGTTTCATAGAGTGTCGCTAGAGAGGGAACTTAGGAGACTAGGAATGCTTACCGTGTTGACCCTCCTCTACAGAAGGCTTATACTTCTTTCTTGCTTTTTACAATTTGGCAACACCATGGAATTCATGGTGTCTGGATGATCTCAATTATGAATTGAGCAGCCTAATCAACACAACCCTCTTTTGCTCCGATTGGACTATATTCGAAATATGAATTTTGAACGCATCGTCCAGGCAGTTTATTTTTGATGAGCTCTCAAATCTCTATGTCCATATGGAAGAGCTTACACTATTGTGATGGAGATTGATTCGTCTTTAGTGGAACACTTTTGGCAAGCAGAATTCAGAACTTAACGTTCAAGGACTGACCATTTATTCCAGGCTTCACCAGCGACTAATTTAGGAGGATTCGGTGGGGAAATATCAGTTGCAGTCTTAGGCTCTCTGCATATCCAAAATTTGCGGCCTGGCTTTGGAGGCAACACGTTTGTATTTTTCTGGCATGCCTCAATCTTACAATATGCCACATGATGATCTTGCTTCATTTCTCCAAGCACAGCATCGATGGAATTTCTGGAATTAGGTTCGATTCTGGAAGACTCACAATTCTGGCAAGCTGTGTTTTACAGCGAGGATTTCCGACTCCATAAATCGAATGAAGTTGAACGTTCCGCTTTCGTCGAGATAGTCCAGTTCGGGAATCCTTTGGATCAAAAATCTTGACCAGGCGTCAAAAACTGACACTCAATAACGCTTCACCAAGCAACATAGAAATAGTTCAATAGTTCCAGTTCCAAATTCTCCATAAATCGTATGAAGCTGAACGTTCCGCTTTTGTCGAGATGGTCCAGTTTGGAAATCCTAAGGCCCGAAAATGTTGAGCAGGCGACAAAAAGTGACAATGTTGAATTCATTGACATTATACTGTATCAAAGAACATAAAACTAGTTCAATAGTTCCAGTTCCAAATTCTCCATAAATCGTATGAAGCTGAACGTTCCGCTTTTGTCGAGATAGTCCAGTTCGGAAATCCTAAGGATCAAAAATGTTGACCATTAACGTTGACCCTATTGAGCTCAATAACGCTGCACCAAAGAACATAGAACTAGTTCCAAATAGTGCCAGTTTAAAATTTTCACCCAAAGCATTAATCACAGACAAGATGGTTTTTGAAACCTTTCCATTTGTATTATCTTTCTTTATTATCATAAATAAATTTAAATTAAATAAATGCAATATAATTAAGCACAATTTCATCGTTCTATGAAATTATTTTAATTTGTTTTTGTTTCTTTTTTTTTTAATTAAATTTTATATCGCCATTTTCCTTAATATTTTTGTTTGGGAATTTCTTTCGTTCTTTTTGAAAACTTTTAAATAAATGTGTCTGTGTGTGTGTGTGTAAGTGTAAATGAGAGCGCGTGTATATATGTATGTGTGTGGAAAATCAGCTGTTGGCGTGTCTGTGTGCGTGTGTGTGTGCGTGCATGTGTGAGTGCCTTTGCCGCCGCAGTCTCTATAGAAGTTGCAAAAGTTTGCCAGGATATCTTCTTAACTTTTTAAGATCTTTCCCCAGATCTTTTGCAACTTTATAGAAAGTACAAGCGTGCAGCTTTTTCTTTTTTTTTGTTTTTGTTTAAAATTTTAAATTATTATACGCATATGTGTATGTGTGAAATAATAATGTCTTCTCTGCTACTTTTTTTTTTACTAAAAAAAAAAATATGTATAAAAAATAGGCTAAAATTACGAATTTGTTTTCGCGTTTGCTGTTACTAAGTCTAAATAAATATAAATAAATAAACTTTATATTTAGTAATTAATTAAAAAAAAAAAAACAAAAACTATACGAGTGTCAGCTGTTTTTTGCTGCAGCTGTTTAAATGCGTGAGTGTGTGAGTGTGAATTTTAATTTTTAATTTATTGCAACTTTTTTTTTTAATTTAATTTTTTTTTGTTTTGTTCCGGCTGGTTGAACTAGAGATGATTGCAACTTGGTTGCAATTCCAGCTAAGAACAAACTATGTGTGTGTGTGTAGGTGTGTATGTGTGTCTGTGTGTGAGAGAGATAGAGACAGCAAGCATGTCTATGCGCGTGTGTGTGTGTGTGTGCGTGTATGCTTTTTGTTTTCTTTTTTCTTTTTTGTTGTTTTGTTTTGTTATTTGCTTTATTGCCTTCTCTGTTACTATGCATTCAAATTCTATGACGCCTTAATCCTTATGCCACAATCTTATGCGGCTGCATCCATTTCTTCATATAATAGCAGAAGAGCGTAGAAATGTACAGAAGAATCATGAGAGCGCAAGTAACGGCCAGCGCCAGCACGGATGTCTTTGTGGGGCATGGCTCGATAATGGTGACAGTCTTGTCTGGAATTTGGCATAATATTTAGAACTGGTTGTTATGGAGCTGTTTACTAGATCATCTTACCTTTGGCAAAGTCTGTGCTTGGATCTGCCTTGAAGAATTCACGTTTCTCATCACCAAAGTCCAAGACCAGAATCTCTTGTGAAATATTCATATCCTCGTCGCTCTTTGTTTCATTGCTAAAGCGAGGAAGGGAACAAGGTATGAATTAAAATTTGTGTTAGGCTAAATTTACAGAAGCTATCATTTAAGCTCCTATGAGCTGGATTTAGTGATCTGTACACTATGTACTATATTATCTCTAAGGCTGACGGATTTCCCTAGACTAGAGCAACTACCAATGAGTAGTCAAACATACTTTCTCTGTTCGTATGACGGAGCAATATTCTCCTTTCTTGCGAAAACCCTATAGGGAAACACTAATTCATCATTTGAAGGTTGAATTTTTGGAAAAGTATAGATATCCTCTCTCCCACTGTTGTATTCCAGCAGTTATTATAGAAGACTCCATAAGATAGATTTGGCGATCTTAACGAGCTGCTGACAACAAAGTTGAGCACAATACGTACGGATTTCCCTAGCTCTATGGCTATTGACGAATCAACGGTGTGTTTTCGGGTCCGGACACCCCCAAAAGATGCAAAAAAGGGTTGACAATCTTTGGTGAGCTCTGATATAGTATATATATGTACTTCAAAGTGAAGAGCCCCCCTAAGACCAGAACTTTGAACCGCAAGCTTTGAAACTTACCTCTCAATGGAACGACGACGTCTTCTGCCGAGCGTCTCAAATGATTCCATATTCCATTCACAAACAGCTGGCTCACAAGGACCCAGACAGTATTTGACATTGCACTGGAATATGACGCCATAGCTCTCGGTAAAACGGAATGCCTCATAGGTTGATTGCAGCGCATTGCCATCGGCTGTAAAACCTGGGAATATGGTTGGATCCGTGGGGCAGCCATTGTCATCAATAATCTTGAAGCTGGTGCGTGCATCCTTCGCCATGGCCACACAGGAACGTGCAAAGATGCCATATGGAGCTGCGGAATATGTAGAATCTAGTGAGATGGGGGCTAACACCAATTTTTTGCTGTTGTTCGGTTATGTTACGTACTGTCTTCGGGTATCTCAATGCGGAAGTTGAGGCGATCTCCAATGCGTACAGTCTCCACCTCGCGTTGACGTGTATCCAGTATACGAATTCTTGGTGGTGGTGCCTCGGGCGAGGAGTTAATGTGTATCATCTCAGGATCACGTATGGGCATCATGCCGAAGGTAATATTCTTCGAGCTCATGTCATATGTGCACTTGACCTTGTAGATCTTGTCGGCCTTGGTCATGACCACGCTGTGATGCTGCAGCACAACCGTATTGGAATAGACGCCAGTCTGTGGAGTAAAGATTGGGATTAGTATGTTAGGCAAATGACAAATGTTAGCTCCAGCTTACCGCGCTTTGTGTATTACAGTCCTGTCCGGCCATGGTCAGATCTAGACGGAATGCATCGGAATTGATGACATCAATGTTGCAGGTTTCGGAACGTCCCAGCGCATAGATGCGTCCATTGAAGGGCTTATTGGTGCGTACTTGTACCGCAATGCGTGTATCCTTGCAGTGCACAGAGACTTGGGAAAAGAACGTGTTAGATTAGTACAGGTGTCACCCTTCAAGGCGCGCCTTTAGCTTACCATCATAACAGGTGCCGGTCTTGTCACAGTTCACATCATTTCTGGTCATATTTGTCAAAGTGGGATCCTCGATTGTATCCAGACTCACGGGCAGCGTATCAATCTTGTCCAGTGTGCCCGGTGGTGAAGTTATCTTTTCACACTGATTCTCAAAGTACTGACCAATGGGTTCGCCGTGATCGATCAGGGGACGCTCATGATTCAAATAAGTTGATGGACCATCGGGCAACGTCTTATGATCCAAATGATACAAACGGCAATTGTATTGCGAACCCTGTGGCTGACCCAGATACAAGAAGGAACGGCACAAAAATTCCGATTCAATTTCGCAGGCCAGACGACAGGCCGACTCCGAAGTAACCTGCAGCTCCTTGTCCGTATAGTAGTGCAGACCGACATACTGAGCCACCTTCTCCTCGGATACACCCATGCGCGCATTGGCAAAGGAGCGTGTGTTCTTGCAGGCCTGTGTGGGCTTCAGACACAAGTTCTCAAAGTAATCCGTGCCCTGTGCATCGACCAGCTGCACAAACTGACCCGAACTGCGTCTATCCGAATCGCTCAACATACACTTCATATTATTATAATCATACTCCACCGAGCGACAAATGAAACGCTTCTCATTCAGACAAGCCGACAGACAGGCCTCCTTGGTGCTGGTATAGATCAAGGCATTGTCCAGTCCACGTATAACCTTGTTGGGCACACGCTCAAAGGACCACGGTCTATGGCAGACATTCTCGCTGCGCAGCTGCAGCTTCACCATATAGTACATATTGGCCGAGCGTTGTGGTGCCGCCGTCGGATTGGCCGCGGAAGTATCATTCTGCAGCTGACAGTGCGTCTCCTGCGATGGTGACAGTGGATTAACCACAAAGCTAAAGGCTGCCGCCTGGCAATCGGCCTCCTCGCGGCACCAGCCCTGGCATTCATACAGCGATAGATTCTTGACGCTGTAGTAAGTTGTGCCGGCAAAATCAAAGTCTGTCAGCTTCTCGAAGGCCATGCGTCCGGTGGCTTCACTTGGCAGTCCGATGAGCAACACGGCAACGGCTAGAAGCAACCAACTGCTGGCCGGTCGTGTACCCATCATTCTGATCATTTGTTGTGTGCCGCTCCTGCTACTGCTGCTTCCAACTAGAGTATGCATCTGCAAGAGGTAGGGCAAATCGTTAATCAAATGGTAAATAGAAAGGATTTGGAGTAGTGGGGACGTCCTTTAAAAGCTAAATTGTATTCCGGGCACGGGATAGTCATCACCATAGGCTATATAGTGCCTGCCTATTTCTAAAATCTAGGTTTAACTCTCTTTAAGCAGAAATCCCATTAATATAGGAAAATGGAAAGCTTGGAGCTACTTCCATAGCTGTTGATAGCTAGGGCGTGCATGGGACGTTTCTTAAGATCTCAACCTTTGCCCGGGTACACCACCATGGAGCAACTATATGGGCTATACAGTGCCAACCCGTTTCTGAGATCTAGGTTTAACTCTAAATAAGCTCTGGCACAGCAGGGAGAGGATGCATATTCAAGCCTATGAAGTAAAAATTTTCTTGATCGGATATAGATCAAACTTGCCGGTCCAAAAGCTTGGAGTTACTTCCATGGGTCTTAATATCGGGGGCAAGCATTAGACGTTCTTTAAGATCTAAACCTTTTCCCGCCTGCTCATTTCTGGGATCTTGGTTTAACTGTCTTTGGGGAGACATCTGAAATAAGTTAGGGCAAACTAGGAAGTGAAGGATGAGGAATCTCCAACCCTATGAAGTATACATTTTATTGATCAACACGAACCATCGAGTCGATATAGCCATAGATACGATCTATCTGTACGTCCATATAATCCAGAATAATTCGGGGATAGATCAAATTTTCCGTTTCCTACTAGGAGATTTCGACGCACTTTATAAAAATCAGATTAAAACGGATGAACCACTTAGTGTATATTGTAGTCGGGGCGTAACGAACCATTTCACTAGCTCTTGATGGAATCTTAGTAAATTAAACCACTTGTGCACTTTTGTAACCCTTGAACTATGTTCATTTAATCGCAAGTTTGTAATCGCTCTCTATAAACTGAAAATAATTAGTTAGCTCCGACAGAATCTTGCTTTACAAAAAAATGTCTTTAATAAATTCTTTTTCGGTATCATCAAATCATTTATATGGTTGGTTGCTTCAACTGTTTTGCATTTGACCGCCGCCAGGTGGCAGCACTTTACTAATTGCGAGCGTTGACAGCAGCGTGAAGTGGCAAGCAGCTATTAAAGGTATGTGGCACTTCCGCTGGCGGAGACCAGAGCCAAAGACCAGAGACTATTATACGCCTAACTAAACGCTGCCAAGTCAGTGGCAAGGCGGCGTTGTAGCAATCCAGAGACGCAGCGAACCGCAGCTGCTGATGCTTTTTCTGGCTGCGCGTGATTATTCGAGATGGGAATGGGGTTGGTTAGTTGAGAAGCACACGAAGCTCACTCTTCTGAGCTTGAGTTCCCTTTGACTTGGTGGATAGAACTTGAAGCGAACGTCTTAAGCTACCATGGCATTTTGGCATTAGTCCTCAACAACGATATTGTTCTTCACTTGAGCTAAGGTTATAGGCTGAGGGCAAACATATTCCCTGAAACCCTTCGGAGCTGTCTCTTTTTATCGTCTCCTCAAAATGTTTCATCAATTAGAGAGACTAAGAAGCAATAAGATTGCCCAAACAGCTATGCTACCTTGTCGTATCTCGTGCGTGAGTCGTGCCAGCATTCGTGAGAGCATTTTCTTGCATCACTAGCAAATCACTTTTATTACGCTGCCCCCCTTACCTTACCAGGTGGGCGAAGTGTATCAGTAACTATTTAGGCGCTATGCAGCTCCAGAAGCGTCAAAGTTCGTTGGCTCACCTCATCGCACATTAATGAAGATTTGTTTCGAGTGTTTTGCAACATAATGGCTTGCTGCTCTATATAGGGCGAATGCTGCCCCCCAGGAGGCCCAAGACCCTTCTACTTCTACAAGAACTGGTTACAATTGCCGTACTTTGTTCAATTTGCAAACTAATGGACAAGTTAGAAGAGAAGCAGCATAAAAGCAGATGATGAAAGCTCCCATTCTTCTGCATGACGACAATTTGCGGTTTGAGCATCTAACGGGGTGCGGTTATCATACCAAGGAGGAAACTTTTTCAAATTCCTGTGGTTTAGCTTTTTTTTTTAGCAAATTGCTTAGCAGACTCAATGGAGCGTTCAATTGATATGCCAGTTTTTGTTGGCTTCGCGATAAGCTGAAGAATTGTTAGAAGCGTTGAAATTGGTAAATTTAAACTCAAGATGGTAATGTGCGGAATTGTTCCGGTTCTTGGTTAGGGTCTCTGTATCCCATTGTTATCTTGAAGAGCTAGCTAGGTCTTTCTTTGTAAGTCAGTGATCACTTCTAACGTCAGCTCAACAAATCTTCGATTTACATGCCCTGTTGAACCCTAGAGTAGGTCCAGCTGTATATGGTCATAAGCCATGCGGAAACCATTAATATAATGTACGAGACGAGTGTGTGCTGGACTGCACTTAAGGTAGAATTTATGGCTATTTAAACGCCTCTAAAGTGGACAGAACCTTACAATAATAATAATAAACCCTTGTTCCCCCCCTGCTCGCATGCGACTCTCTCTCTTCCCAACTCTTCCCAACACCAAGCAATGCAATTATATTTACATATTCAATTCAATTTGTTTGCAAGATTGTTCATGCCATGGGTAAATGGTTAATGGTGAATGCCAACTGGCAACTGGCCAAACGGCAACATGGTAACTTGGTTACTTGGAAACTAGCGACTGGCGACTGACCAACCGACCAACCGACCGCCGCGTGTATATTGTAATTATTTATATCCTCTAGCTTTGGTAAGAAGAGTTTCAATTTAGTATGTAGTAGGTAGTTCTCCTCGGCCTGGCCAACACAAAAGCAAGCAAAAATAAAACCAAATACCAAGACGAACCAGAATGGAAAACGAGAAAAGGGTTAAGATGATTACACAGAGAACCCAAAGAAACCCGGCTATTACTAACAATATTAACTCAGAAGTTGGCAAAAGCGCGCAACTTGCATACAACATCGGGACAACTGGACATCGGGACAGTGGCGACATGAGAAGGTACAAGCAACATTGCGACAACAACGCAGCGCATCCAATTGCTGACTGGGGGAGACCCCAAGACATGCCGTGTCCAATTCTATAGCAAACAACATATCCAACAACACGACAAAGCGCACAGCAGCGACAACAAATGTCCGACAGTATCAAATAGGTGGCAATGGACAGCCAGCGGAATGTGTAGCGTGATCTCGAGCACGGCACCACCAACAACGCCAACAACAACAACAAGCTAAACTGCGCAGATAGCGGCTATAAGATACCCTACTGGTTCGTTTTGAGGTTGTAGCTTCCAAAGTTTCCAACGAACGTATACCTTACTCCATTGATTATCATTTTGGTAGGATAAGACTGAGAAGCTTATCAAAACACGGTTGGGGGTGGTGGGGTTGGCTTGCTGCACTCTCAACCCAGAGGTCCCATGTACAAGCCGGCGAATCGTCCAACGCAATTCGGAAAGCTCGATCAAGCTCAATTCGATAAGCAAGGAAACAACCCGTCGTTATCTCAGTTTCCAGTTTTGCCTATAGATGGCGTGGCGAACAAATGTCTGATCCACACCAATGCACGGCACGCCCAGTTGATGTTAGATGGCAGCCCCCAACTGGGATAACTCGCATATGGCCAAACAGCGGGAGAACGTCAAATAGATTCAGATGGAAGACTCTTAAAGAGGCCCTAAGCTCCCAAAAAAGCCAAAGTAAAGGGTATAAGAAAATTATAGATACGAGCAGCTCGACAGTGGGATACCCTTTGTAGATTGCTTTTCGTGGCAGGAACAAGGGAAAAGTCAACGTTTATTGTTAACCGGGTAGATATGGGGAAACGCAGCGATGTTTCAACTCATGAACTCAATCCAATCTATTATACCCTCAATCCCAGAAGTACACTCTATAATGATGTCAAAAACCAAACTTTCCCGTCACAACCAAAACCGCTTTGGGAAGGGTATAAAAACAGCTACTGCCAACACAGCTGGACTGGAACAGCGACTAGTTGTTCCTGTTTGAACTGGCTGTGCTCAATGTGGTTCCACCTTCCAATCCAATTGCCAATCTGCATGTGCCCCAGCCAACAGTTGCACAAATTAAATGCGTTTGAATTTTTACAAAGCCGTCGGACAGGGATCTGCGGATCTGCATTGAGTGCACCCAGTCTGAACATAGCCAATTACAAGGCTTAGTGCAAAGATCTTGGCACAGAGATCAGATAAACAAAGTCGACTGAATTTGACATCATTGTCGCCACTGTGCCCGCTGGACAAACCCAGAACTCTGCTAGTTCTATTTATACGCCCAGGTTGCAAGGGGCAACGCCTGCTGTTCGGACTCGAACTCAAACTCGAACTCGTAGTCCATACTCGTCACGTCCTTGACCAAAAATACGATCGTCGTTATCGCAGCGTATTTCTAATTTGCGAAACTGTTGGGAATGCAATTTGCCACAAGTTGTTGCAACTGACTTTGTTGCCAGAGTTGTGTGCAAATTACGCCATTTAAAGAACTTTTCTGTGGGGTGTCCCATTAAGAGGCAAATCAGCGAGCAGCGATAACATTTAGTAATTATAGTTCTGAATGAGTTCGGGACTCGGACTGCATTGGATAGTGGAACTGATGCAAATGCAAGAATGGATTGCAGCATGCAACCTTCATTATCCTGCGTCAGTCCATTTTATTTACGGATACTACGTTCTCTGCTTTGAAGGTCATTCTTTGGGAACTTTGAGAGATTCGTCTTGCTGGCGCTCTGTGGCCTCATTCGTAAAATGGGTGAAACTGGTTTCACTGCCAATGAATGGAAATGCATTAATGAGCTTGTTGCAATTAGAAACAAGATAATCATCATATGATTATGTAGCATTGGGCATTGACGTTGTTTTGAGATAGTCTATCCTTAAAGCTCAAAAGGCGTTTTAAGTTGCAAGTCTGATCTTGTAATTTTTGTGCTAAAATAATTTATGGCCGTTAATGCCT
Source organism: Chymomyza amoena (assembly GCA_037043745.1). Lineage (NCBI taxonomy): Eukaryota > Metazoa > Arthropoda > Insecta > Diptera > Drosophilidae > Chymomyza > Chymomyza amoena. Next base: position 136,219 of record JBAMAX010003141.1, read on the forward strand.
GGTTATCGAAATTCTAGTTTCCAAAATGCTTTCCGTTGTTTTTATCTTAAACGCCTCGACACAAAACTTTTATTTCTTTAAAATTGTTAATGTGTGCAAGCTTTAATAAAATCGGTCAAGAACTTCTAAAGTTATAGACAAAAATCATCACAAGAGTAGTTTTTAAGCTTAATTATTAGCAAATTTCAAATTCTAAGTTTCTTTTTTTTAAGACCAAGCCTTATAAGCTGTTTATGCCTGCTTCTCGAATTTTTCACAAGACGCGTCTTACAACCTAGTTCTCAATTTGCTTTAGGCTATTTTTATCCTAAACGCCTCGCCACAATGCTTCTGCTACTTTTAAAATTTTAATATGTGCAAACTTTATTTAAATCGGTCAAGAACTTCTGAAGTTATAGACAAAAATCATCACAAGAGTAATTTTTAAGCTTAATTATTAGCAAATTTGAAATTCTAAGTTTCTTTTTTAAGACCAAGCCTAATAAGCTGTTTATGCCTGCTTCTCGAATTTTTTACAAAGCGCGTCTTACAATCTAGTACCCAACATGCTTTAATTTTTTTTTTATCACAAACGCTTCGACACAAAACTTTTACTTCTTTTAAAGTGTTAATGTGTGCAAACTTAATGAAATCGGTCCAAAAATTCTGAAGTTAAAGACAAAAATGATTAAAAGAGTAGTTTTTAAACTTGATTACTGGCAAGATTTCGAGGTTTCCTTTTTAAAGACCAATTAAGCTTCATAAAATGTTTATGCCTGCTGCTCAAATTTTTTAAAAAGCGAGTCAATAGTATTTATAGTTCCCGAGCACTGTGCCAATTTTGATCGGTTGACTATATCACATAGCTCCCATTCCACCGATCGGCAAAAAAAAAAATTTATTTTTACATAAGATTCGGTATGTTTCGTTTGTTTGTATAGATAGCGGAAGCAAATTATAACATATAACTCCTATAGAAACGATCGGTCCAAAAACATTTTAGGTTAAAAATTTATCATTGACAATCCTCTAAAAATTATAGAAAGGCGGACTTTACTTATGAAACTCACTCTGCCGTGCTCTGGAAAGCGAAAAAACAAAACCGAACAATTTTAATTGGCTTCGGTTTTATGATTCACAAGCAGTTTAAGCAATGTTGGAGCTAGTAGCTCAGGTATGACCAAACTTTAGTATAACTTTTTTACGCATTTATTTATTTTATATTCATATCAATCTTATATTACTATTTTGTCAGACTACAAAGCCTTACTTTTTCATAAAGCAATTCACGAACTGGATACCTTCAATTCCATTATCAGTAAATTTAATAATGATATCAGACAGCCAGACTCTAACATTAATAATGTCTTAAAAACAATTGGATATCTTCGTAGAACGGCAAAAAACCGAATGCTTTTTTTTTTTTTTTTTTTTTTTTAATTTTAAGGCCTGTACGCAGCAGTCCGAAACGCTTTCAAACAAAATCTAACGTCAAAATAGCTTCAGTTTGTGTGGATTCGACCAGAGCAGTGTTGCACCATTATTGTTATTTTTTAGAATTTACAGATTGATATCGATATATAAATTAAATCATAGGGCGGTAATTCCACCATACTTTGTGGAAAAATAATCAGCAAGATTTATGGCCGTTTTTGGATCAACCTGAACTGACAAGAAAAATAAATAATTTTACAGGTACACACTGTTTTAATCTGAAGCAATTCAGTTACAGCTGCTGTACTGAAGCTATTGGGACTGCTGCGTACAGACCTCCCAAGACAAAAGACGTGAAATTCTCAAGTTTTTTCCTCCAATGCAGTATGGCGCTAAAAAGTGATTTTACTTGGGAACCGATTAAAAAACGGAATAACATCTTTTGATGGTTTACAAAACTGGCAATCATACCCGGTCGTTATACGATAAGCTTACGATCTGCACAATTGTATAAGATCCTTGTGGCCTTATTTATAGGGTATAAAATGCACGCACACACACAAACAGACAAATAAAGAAGCAAAATAAAGAATAAAAGAATCATTAAGCCTGTGTATGTGTGTGTGAGCTGCTGTTCCTCCTGCCGCTTGTAATAGGATACAGGGTATCCCAAAGCCGTCAGCTCCCGACTTTTACGTACATCATCTTCTTGTCTGAATAAATCGGAAAACTGGAGTGGAAACAACATTCACAAAATCTTATCATGGAGTGTTTGGAAATAAAATAAGTTTTTCGACTTAAGGAAACTTTCCGCTTCAAAATCAAATGGATTTTGAAAATCGTAAATATTTCAAATCGAGAATATAGTTGTAGTTCCTCCGATAGTCTGAAAAACATTCTAGCAATAATCTGTGTAGTTGTAGCTGATATTGGGAGGTCTCGAAAAGCAAGCAGGAGGCGGAGACCCCTAGCTGTAGCCAAACTAACAATGTAAATATTTGGTCTTATTTCAACGTATAATTAGATAGCCTCTGAGCCTAGCTACTCCGAGGCAGGAAAGGAATATTTTTAGTGTTCCCCACAAAAATCACTTACTTAATTTACGATATTTTGAATGTGGTTTTTGTTGTTCTTGTTGTTTTGAAAACTTTGCAATTTCTTCAATGGTAAGTACTACGTAGAAGTTTTTCCAGTTGAACTTTACTTGGCTCCCATTCCCTTGTCCAGCTCCAATTTCTCTTAGAGCAGCAGAAGCTACCAATGAGGCTAATGTGTTGGACAGACGCTAAAGTAGACTGAGTTACGGTCTAAGAGTCAGACTTTTGACTGGGGCTGTTTGGAGCACGGAGAATGGAGCACGGAAGGAACGGGGAAGTAGTTCTTGAAATGCAAGTGTGTCTGCATGTTACACAGATACACACAGATAGTCATAGATACAAATACATAGTAAACTCTTACATGTTCTGTATACATATGGGTAGTATGTGTACGTACGTATGTGTGTGTGTGTGTGTGTGTGGTATATGTCACATAAGGGGTGAAACTTTTACGGCTTGCTTTGTAGCTAAAGAAGATTCTTTTCTGATGATAAATTAATTTATTATGTTCGAATTGAAGCACTCTCCGGCTACCAATGTGAAAGCGTGCGGATGTAACTACAATAACATGAGCCTGGGCGATGGGCAATGGGTTCGGGGATTCAGTTTGGGATTCGTATTCTTGCATTCGGATTCGGTGTGCCGTATCTACGCAAGCGTATCTCTTATTGTATGTCTGTCTGGGTGTCTGGATGTCCTTCGGCACCATCTGACCACTTGAATACATAATTTTCAAAGAGCCGGCCGGTGCAGAGAGAGGGAGAACCCTGTTGGGCGGTTGGGCAGTTGGTCGGTCGAGCGTTTGGTTGATGTTTTAATTGAAAACATTGCCGTGGCTGCTGGAACATGGCGGTTGCCCCTGTTAGCCCAAGAGCCATCCATGTGCATGAGTGGGTAGCAGTCAGTTAGCCAAACATGGCGTCGTCCAGGGATTATGCCACACACACACACACTTACACATAGGCTCGCAAATAATTGTTAAATGCACGCCGCCATATTCCCGGTTCGGGGAGTTCTCAACTTGTGAAGCGTTTGAATTATGTTTGGCTTTTACAAGCGACGCTTGGGGGGCAGCACGGGAACTAAGATCTGAGTTGGATCTCTGAGTCTCTCGAAAAGGGCGCTGAGCAATGAATGCCTGATTAGTCAATTGCTTTAGAAGCCTCAAGTGCCAGGATTCTAACTAGCATGAACTTGACTCTAATAATGCTTTAAAATACAAACATTTAGTATTTTTTTGGTATTTTTTAAGGAGCATTTGGAATTTCTTGAAAATTCCTAATTCAATTTATTGTAAATTAGAAAATTATTATTTTATCAGACCAAGAGAGGACCTAAAGCGTATCTTAAGTTAATATACATTAAAGGTTTAACGATTTTAGATATTTTTGGCATTTTTGTGAAATTCCATAAACTATAGAAAAGTAAGAGAAATCGCTCTACGGGCTATCGAGATCTAAAATAATGTTCTTACACTATATGGTAATACCAATAAATACAAATGATGTTAAAGGTAAGTTTTTTCAAGTTTTTATATTTTTAAAATATACTAAGAAGTTTGGGACGTGTTCAACAATCACTTTATTGGTTTTTTTTTTTATTCAACTCACCTTTTCAATACAGTTTCAGAGCCTTTTTTAGTCTGAAATTAAAAAAGAAGAAAACAAAAATTAATATTGATTTCTTTATAAAGATTTGATATGTAATAAATTTTGGGTATGAAAAACACACTGTACCAACTTGGAACTATAAATTGTAAACCGGTATGAGGAATATTTAACTCCCAATAATTAAAATTAATTTCTTTATTTCATTCCATATGCCGAGATCGCTCAGCCAGAAACAATTTTTTAAAGCGCGCAGGGTGGGTAGCCCCCTAATGACCATTGCATGCATTTCAACATTGTCAACTTCAAAAAGTGCTTTAAGCTCTAAGCTTACCCAGCTAAAAGTTCAAGGCTCTCAAAACCAATACCTAAGCTATTTTCAGTTGGTATTAATGGAACTTCTTGAAATATGGATCTATTTTTGGAAATATTGCAATTTAATTTTAGTTGTGCCTAAGCGGTTTCAAGTGCTTCAACAAGATCTCAGCTAGACACCTGGCTGAGATTGGGATTACACACACACAAGACCCTAGCAAGTGGTAAAATAATTTGCCTGCCTGTTGGCCAAATAGCACCTTATGAAAGATCTAAGCAGGAGCAGCTCCAAATGGCGCCAACACATCATAAAGAACTGGCCAGTTAGTCACTTACTTAGCTCGAGAGCTAACTAATTTGTTTTTCTTCCATATATATTTATTACGTTTTTTTTTTTTGTTTTTTTCGTAGGTACTTTTTACTAATGCCTGGGTTGCACCTTGCCACAACTTGTAGGCGTTGGTAATCCCTAGGCGCACTCAATCAATGCATAGACCAGGCCCGGCTGAAACTGGTGGCCAACAACTTAATGTGCTCCTTGGCCATAGTTGTTGTAGTTGTTCTTGTTCTTGGCAGCTTCAATAAAGCATGGCGCAAAGAATAATGATGCACAAGTATAATACTCTATGTATATAGATATACCTATATATATATATGTATATATACTATACCTAAGCTTAGGTAGCGGCAGAAGCTGCAGTTGAGGGCAGCTGAAGAGGCGTAGAACCAAGATCGTTTTTCGAGCTAACCAGCAATCATGAAAATTGTACTCTCTGCCACCAAGAGGCATGTTCGACGGTAGAAGGCGGTGGCTGGGTGCTGTTTATTGGATAGTGGTGTTGTTGTTGTTGCAGTTGCTGTTGCCTCACTACACTCAATTGGAACTGAACTGAACCCAACTGAACTGAGTGGACGGGCCGGACCGAGCCGGACCGAGCGGAGCTGGCTTTGGCTTTAGGCGCACAAGAGTGGATTGGTTTGTGGCAAAAGGTTATCATTAGACAAGCTTACTTCCTCTTTACTTCAGCTCTAATTACGAGTAAGTGTACATGCTACAATATCTCTTAATATATATAGGTACGTGTATATTAATACATACACAAATATATACTTTTATGTTTGTGTATGTGTGCATGCAACTGTTTGAGGAAAAACCTTCAAAGGTCGTTGCGTTGCCAACCTGCGCGAGATTAGAGTAAAAGCAGCAGCTCTTACTAACTCGACTGTAAATAGTGCCTAACTGGTGCAAAACGGGTAGTTAAGGCTTAGGAACAAAAAGCCCTTTCAGCGTAGTAGAAATGTTAGGAGGCTTAAAAAAATTCCAGCATAAAATAAGTCTCACAACTATTTCGAATGCCAGTAAAGACGAACTAGTTAAAAACAGAGTAGTTACAGTTTAGGAACAAAAGATTTTTGCTGCATAGTAGAAGTTTTAGCATAAGTGCGATCAGGAAGGAAGGTCTAAAAATAGCAGCGTCAAATTATCCTAAACTATTTCGAATGTAAGTAGTGACGAACTGGTGCAAAACAGAGTGTTTACACGTGAAAAACAAAAGGTTTTTGCAGCGTAGTAGAAATGTCGGCAGAAGTGTAAGGCTTCAAAAATCGGATGCTAGAAATTGGTTTCCCAACAATTTGGAAAGCAAGTAGTGACGAACTGGTGCAAAACAGAGAAGTTACGGTTTAGAAATAAAAAATGTTTGCAGCGTAGTAGAAATGAAAAGTGATCAGGAAGGAGGCACAAAAAATAGAAGCGTCAAATTATCTTAAACTATTTCGAATGTGACTTACAGGTTAGGAACAAAAGATTTTTGCAGCGTGGTACAAATGTCGGCAGAAGTGTAAGGCTTCAAAATATGGCTGCTTGAAACTGGTTTCCCAACAATTTCGAATGGAAGTAGTGACGAACTGGTGCAAAACAGAGTAGTTATGGTTTAGGAAAAAAAGATTTTTGCAGCTTAAATGCTGTTAAATGCTGGTGTGGGGTGAATCAAAAAATAGTTGCATTAAATCTCTAATTCCAAAGTACTAGTAAGTAGTGATGAACTGGTTCAAAAAGGATAGACTTTGATTAAAAAGTTTTTTTTTTTTATGCTGGGTGTAATATAAAGAGCAATAGAATCGGGGCTTTTCTTTTAGAAAAAAATAAGAAAAATCGTTGCGTTTCTAACCATGTTAAACTGCAAAGTTTTTTCATGAGACGAAAATTCCCGAAACTTCGCAAAAATTTTTACCAATGAAGTAAGAAATTTCGTTTGCGTTCGAGATTTCAATTTTTATTGGAAGTTATTGAAGTTTAAAGTATTTTTTTAAAATTGTTTACTAAAAAGTTTCTTTCAAGTTTTAGTATCTAAATTTCTAAGTTGGATATTAAAGAACAGATGAAAGAGGATATTCAACTAAATGATTTTTAGGTTCCATAAGCAAAAAAGCAACAATTACGGTACAAAAGACCCAAAGCGATTAAAAGTTATTAATTATTGAATTTGTTCATAAATAGATGCAAGTCGCTCATTTGGGGAACTAGTTTGAAACTGGCGTGGTTGTAAATCTGTCCAAAATAATAATGGTTTAAGGCCCATACGCAGCATGAAAATATAAAAAAAATGGCGGACGTAAAGTCGGGCGCGGACGACTTTAGGATACCCTGTACCACTAGCTTGTAATAAAGTCCGATTTCTTCACAAAAAACCAAAAACAGAAGAATTTTTAAGCGAAAATTTTTTTTGACCGATCGTTCCTATGGGAGCTATATGATATAGTCAACCGATTTCAATAAAATTTGACACAGTGCTTAAATACCTTAAAAAAGATATGAATGCCAAATTTATTTCAAATATCTTTACAAACAAACAAAACACATCGAATTTTGTATAAAAAACGTGTTTTTGGACCGATTGGTCCTATGGGAGCTATATGATCTAGTCAAACGATTTGGATTAAATTTAGTACAGTGCTTAGGAACTATAAAATACTAACGAATGTCAAATTTGGTCCCAATATCTTAACAAACAAACGAAACACAACAAATTTTGTTAAAAAATCGATTTTTTGGAAGATCGGACCTATGGGAGCTATATGATATAGTCAACCGATTTTGTTCAAATTTGGCACACTGCTTAAGTGGTCTAAAAAATTTCCAAACGCCAAATCTGGTTAGGATATCTTTATTAAAAAACGAAATATAGCGAATTTTTCTTTAAAAAAGTTATTTTGGCCGATCGGTCCTATGGGAGCTATATGATATAGTCAACCGATTTCGATCAAATTTGGTACATTGATTGGGAACTATAAAAAACTTTTGAATACCAAATTTCGTTACGATATCTTCATAAACAAACGAATTATTCATCTAAAACGCTTTTTTTTTGTCGAGGTCGTCTCAAACACCCCCATGGGAGCTATATAATTTATCCCCGATATCAAAAAAATAAAATAAACTTGCCTCCTATGGAATAATATGGGATCTAATGTGAAAGTTTGGTAACTCTAGCTCTTACCATCTCTGAGATCTAGGCGTTCACACGGACGGACGGACGGACAGACGGACGGACAGACGGACAGACGGACAGACGGACATGGGTATATCGACTTCTCTATTCACCCTGATCATATTTTAGGTAACTTTGGGGTGTCTCCGACGTCTCCTTCTATATGTTACATACATTTTCGGCTTGCACAAACTTAATATACCCTTAGTACCATACGGTACAGGGTATAAAAATAGTGCCATTAAGGAAAAATAAGCATACAATTAATAATTGCGCAGAGTGGTTAGGATCTAGAACTTAAAGAAAAGGTTTGCGGTTCTCTAAGATCGAGAAGCTGACATCTATATGTATTTGCGCTCTTTATATCAGTTGACAGTGGTAAGGAACTAGTTAAGCTGAGTTTAGGACATGATGGACCCGTGTCAAGCATATTTGTTAACTCTATGGAAAACATGCAGCATGTTGTTCAGGAACTAGTTCAAATAGCATGCGCTAAGAAAAGAAACTGGTAAGGAACTAGTCAAGCTGAGATTAGGACGTGATGCACCCCATGTCAACCATAATTATTAACTCTATAGAAAACATTCAGTATGCTGTTCAGGAACTAGTTCAAATAGCATGAACTAAGAAAATTTGACTAACTGATATATGATTCTGATTATGGTAGGTGTTAAATGCTGACAGAAGAAACTTTATTCCTCAACAAGTTTTAACCTGGAATCCAAAAGGAAGTTGACCTGGTGAAGGGCTTTCAAAAAAGAACAAGCAGAAGCACCTTGGAACATGGAACGACATAACATTTGTAGGAGAATTACATAACAGAGTGAGATTTAAAAGAATCGTAGCAATTGGAAATGGAATCTAAGAAGTAGAAGCATCGTTTTATAGTATTGAACTGGTACCAATCTAATACGGTTTCTGACAGAACTACTTTAAGGCTACGAGAGGCCCGTGTAAAGCACATTTTTTGCTTTCATAGAAATCGTGTAAATCAGCTTATGGTAAGGAACTAGTTCCAAGCACGCATAATTTCCTGCAGCGAATCTGCTTCTCAGATTTATTATTCTGCTTACAGCGAAAGCCTCGTGTGAAGCGTATTTGTTTCCTTTGAAGAAGTCATGCAAAAGAACTAGTTCCGCAGTGGTACAATTTCCTGCAGCTTAATTGCAAATCTAACTAGCTGCAGCACGTTTTTGGCTCTGGAACTAGTTCGGCGGACGGACGGGGGTAACTTGTAAGAGCCGCTACAACGGTTAAGTCAATCAAAGAGAAAACCAACAACAAAACTAGCAACAACAACAAATCAAATTTATGCAAGAAAGCGGAACAATAAGAACCACAATTATAATGACAGATAGATGTCGCTTTACGAAAAATAGAAAAAAAAAATGACAAATAGAAATTAGACAACAACAAATAGTGAAAGTAATAATATGCAATTAAGTCCATTAAAATGAAATGTATCTTATAGATATGAAAAACCAACCAAATGACAAACAACGGCAATATTTCTAAACAAGTGGAAAAAAATAATAAACGAAAGAAAACAAAATTGAAGAGAAAGAAAAGAAATGCCAAGAAAAGCAAACTCTCGAATTGAAGACCTGAAGACCTTCCCCCCTCAACAAAATATCATAATAATCTAAAAAATATAAGCAAACGATGCCTTAATTATAAAGCGCAAAATAATTAACCTACTAGCTACAATATGTAAGTATATAAATACATATGTATAGGTATATATATGTATATATAATATACTTTGTGGCGTTATTAATATATATGTTTATATGGCAATCAAATTAGCTTTTGCCGTTAATGCTCAAATAATTGGCCATGTCCAAGCTGACAGCATGAAAAAAGCAAGAAATAATATAATCAACTAGTTAAAGGGGCGAGCGAAGAGCTCCAGTCGGAGAGTAACGACTTCCAAATGCTCTATAAGTGGGTAAGATGTGTCCAATATAAATGATCATAAATATATGAACTGGCAGATGAGGATTGTGGTCAGTTGGAACATTCGGCGCACTTGGACATATTTTTTGGATTTTCTGGATTGTAATATTTTACTAGATATTATTTTTGTAGAAACACTTGGGGAAAACTTTTGCGCGAAGTAGTTTTGTGGATCCTACACAAAACGGAATTTTGGAATTTGTAAATTGTGATTTTTGCATCTATCGGCCTTGCTCTGAAAAACGATTTCAAGCAATTAATTCGGAAATCGAATTTTTCGTGTGGCTTGAAACCGAAATGTTTTGTTGCATGAGTTAGGTTAGAATTTATCGGAAGTTAAAAGAAATATGTGAATCTATTGAAAATAAACAGGTAGGTTAGGTTAGGTTGTATAGACAGCTCAGAAAGTGGCTGAGATCGCCAAAAGACCATGAGGTCAATTGTGTTGGGTAGTAAAGGAATTGAAGAGATTGTGGAGGAGGACCACAAACTGTACATCCCTAATAGCCTAAGTCTCTCATGTTGCTGAACCTTTTTGGGGATTCGACTTAAGCAGCCAGATCCAATTTCGGCACACAGGCTAGACTACCCAGATCCTCAAAGAATGGTTTACCCAGAAACTAGGTTCGTCTTCTAAGAAGCGATGGGCAGTCGCATAGCACAGGTGTTGGATGCTTTCTGTCTCTTCCTCATCTCTGGAGCTGCAGCAGAAATCGTGATGGGGAACGTGCAACCTCTTAGCCATATTGCCTATGGTGCAGTGCCCCGTTACAACGCCTACCAACATCCTTGTCCTGTTTTTATGGATGGCCAGGAGTTCTGATGTTCGCTTTGGATCATATCTCGGGCAGAGTGCTCGGCAGATGCGACAACCGGACACAATGGCGCAGTCTCTTTCCGCCAGAGCTCTAGCCGTCTCCCTGATTTACAATACGACGTCCTGTAATAGTCTTTTAATGTCCGTAACCGCTCAGCCGCACTCGTCCGCCGCCTCGTTACCAGCGACATCTGCGTGACCCGGAACCCAGCAGAGGGTTATTGAGTGGTAATGGATGCGGCTGAACGCTAGCGTCGTGTTACGGATCAGTTTACTCTTTATGGTATGCGATGACAGAGCTTTAATTGCAGCCTGACTATCGACAAGAATCACAATGTTCCTTGGACTTCCGTCCAAGTTGCCAATAGTTCTAGCCGCTTGCCAGATTGCGTATATCTCTGCTTGAAAAACGCTACACCAGTCGGGGAGGCGGTATGAAAGCTTCGAAGAGATGGCAGGTAAATGTTGACAAAAAATATTGTTTTTCGGATAGAATTGCTGGGTTGGTTTTATTACCGGTAGCACGGCTGTATAAAAGACGTTTATGACAAATCGGCAAGTATGCCCGAGTCATGATATTCCAAATCTTCAAGGATGCTCTATTCCGAGAGAGCAGTACATGGGCTTATATTAGAACTTAGATCTAACCATAAGCTTCCCACTAGCTAATATACCACGCACCGCTGTCATTTTTATAGTGTATACAGAGTTTGAGGGAGCGTGCCCGATTGGAACGTTTCGGTTGGGTCTGCATTTAATACGTCTCATTAAGAGCAAGCAAGAACTGTGGTGTGCCTCTATAAAGTGATCTTTGTTGATCTTTGTTTGATTTGACTTTAATTTCCATGCTCCACCCAACTTTGGAGTTGCCACAAAATGTTGCATGCCATGTTCACACTATGTTTGTGACGTAGTGTGTGTGTGTGTTTGGAGTCGAGCGGAGCGGATGTTCAGCTGCCAAGTTTGGTGTCGTAGATTCACGCGTTTAGTTCAACTGATCAACTGGCTTCAGGTGTTGCAAGGTCTAGATGTTGTTGCTGTTGTTGGTGTTGTTGTTGGTGTTGATTGTTGGTATTGTCGGTCTACGATGTTGTTTGTTTGTTGTTGTTGCTGTTGTTGCAGTTGTCAGTGGCATTAAACGGAAACGAAGGCCTTTTAATTTTTGCAATTTGTTGTCACAACATGTGTGCGCTTCTCCACCAGAGAGAGGCGTAGCTGGCCGGGACTTGGGCATAAAGTACACCCAAGTTGGAAGGAAAATAAGCCGCAAAAAGAAACACTTCCAGGAGAAATATGGTCAGAAATGAAAGAATACGTTCAGAAGTAGGGCAGAAAGGGTAGATAATACCAGAAATCGAGGAGAGACAGCTAAAATGGTTCGGAAATCTACATCGGATGGACCAGTCAAGAAAAGCCAAACAGGTACTGGAAATGAGAACGGAAGGCAATGCATCGAGAGGAAGACCCCGAAAAACTTCGGAAAATCGCATCCAGGATGAGGGAAGAATGAGGGGTAGAACCCTGGCAGAGATGAGAAGAGAGAGCCGGGACCGACCTAATTGGAAAAGATGGATATTCCGAGGCTACCCCGACGCAAATGGGGATTGAAGAAGAAGAAACATTTCCCAAGCTGCTGTAGCTTGAAATGGAATTTTTAAGGAAATCGCGAAAATTCTTTTGGGTTTTCGAGTTTGGATATATTCTTTTTTTCGGGCACGATTAAATGAATATCATGACGCCGTTTTCAGTTATATTAGATTAATGATCATAAGAATCGGTTTTTTGCATATAACATATTAGACGTGCTTTAGCATGGTTTCAAGTATTCTAAAATTATCTATAGATCAAAAACTTATCCCACTTTACTTAGTTTTGTCCAAAAGTAGCTCAAGTCATAGGAGTCCCTACAGCAAAAGAAACTATCTACGTCACTGTAACTGCATGCAAACGTGTGTGAGTTTGCGTGAGTGTCTAATACCTGTAAACAGCTGACGGCTCACACACACACGCACACACCAAATATTGCAATTATGTAATTTTCAATCAACGCAGCTCAAAAGATGCGAAAAATCAAAACGTGCAGCTCGAAAAAGAAAGAAAGAAAAAAAGATATATATAGTATATATATACATATGGAGTATATATATAGAGTTGAAGCACCTGCTGGCAATCGGCAACTGGCAACCTGGTGGCAACTGTTGGCCACTGGACACTTGGTGTGGCAACAACGGCAACTGCAACTGCAACCGGCGGCGGCTTGACTTGACCATGTCGTGCCTTCCATGCGTTCTTTCGCAATAGAAGTGCGAAGCAATAATTGCTATCGAACAATGGCCGTAGCCCCCGGAGCTGTTCCAAACTCAACTCATAAAAAAAAAGACACACACTTCAGACACTCACAACCAACACACACAACACACACTTCAGTTCAGTCCAGTCCAACTCAGTTCAGTTTACTTTAGTTTAGACCAGAGCAGACCCGACCAGACCTTTCCAACGCTGCCAACTTCTTCTCAAGTGTTTTCTGCGCGTTTTACTTCTAAACGAAAATATTAAAAGTTATAATTAAAAAAAAAAAAAACGTTGGGGCAAGAAAAAAAAAAATAGAAAATAGCAATGCTTGACTTGGTCTAATGGTGCAAGCTGCTGCCGGACCGGACTGCCTTGGTCTTTGCCCGATCTCCGCCGCTACTTGGGGCAAGTGAATGTTACTTGTGCCTCTGCGGCATAACAAATTGTAGCATGTGAAGGAAAAAACACTTTGAGAAAATTAAATGGAACGCAAAAACCAACAACAGCAACAACAACCAGAGCAACTACAACAACAACAACAACGACAAGCTGCGCCTGCTGATGGAATAATGACTTGGAAATATTGCATTAAAATTGATAGAGGACGCAGCACTTTTAATTTGGAGCAGCCGGGCAAAAGATTTCATACAAATGGAACTAAGCCCTCTCCCCCCTACCCCCTCCCCGCATAGATTTGAATGGCAAAAATGCTTTGGCAAATAGTCGTCCAGTCCATATAATAACAAAAGACTTGAGACACGAACTGCAGTCGCCGCTGCAGCTGCCACTCTACAGTGGAGCCTTCTCCTCCTCGTCCACCTCCTTGATATGTCGAACTACATTTATAGATTTATGGAAAAAAAAAAGAAAGACTTAGGCAACCAAACTTGCTGTGTTTTACAACACTGAAGTCTGCTTGCGTCAACAGAGGAATTTATCATTTCATTTTCTTGACAAATTTTTCTACATTTACTCGTAAACAAAAGACTTAAGAAACGAACTTGCTATAGAACATAGAAAATAGTCAGGAATTCACAAATGTTAAGAAGATATTATAATTTTTTATTTAAGCAATAAAGGCAAAAAAAATATAAGGTTGTCAAATAAGTCTTGCGGTATTTTTATTGAATTTTCAATTGTTCATAAAATTGGTTATAATAATGCGATTTAAGTCAAATATGCGCCGTTTTGTTCGATGACGAGTTCCCAACGAGATGCCAACTTCATAATGCCCCTCTTATAGAAGCTCGCTTCCCTATTGTCAAAAACTCGGAGAGCCAATTTTCACAGGACTCTCTTGTGGACAACTTCTGATTACCAAGCGCGTTCGTCATGGACAGAAATAGGTGGAAATCACTTGGTGCGAGATCCGGACTATACGGTGGATGCAAAAGAACCTCCCATCCGAGCTCCCGGAGCTTCTGGCGCGTCACCAAAGATGCGTGTGGCCTGGCGTTGTCCTGATGGAAGACAATTCGGCCTCTGTTGATCAAAGATGGCCTCTTCTGCATGAGTGCTGCATTCAAGCGGTCCAGTTGCTGGCAGTACAGGTCCGAATTGAGCGTTTGGCCATAGGGGAGCAGCTCATAGTGGATGATTCCCTGCCAATCCCACCAAACACACAGAAGAACCTTCCTGGCCGTCAATCCAGGCTTGGCCACCGTCTGGGCAGCTTCCCCGCTTTTCGACCACGACCGTTCACGTTGTCGTAAGTGACCCACTTTTCATCGCCAGTCACCATCCGCTTCAAAAACGGGTCGATTTTGTTGCGATTCAGAAGCGATTCGCATGCATCCATACGGTCAAAAATGTTTTTTTGCGTCAAGTCGTGTGGCACCCATACATCGAGCTTCTTTTTCAATTCAAGCTTCTTCAAATGGTTTATAACGGTTTGATGACTCATGCCCAGCTCTTGGCCGATGCTACGGCTGCTACTATGCCGGTCTCTTTCGATCAATTCAGCGATTTTATCGCAATTTTCGACAACAGGCCTTCCGGACCGTGGCGCATCTTCGATCACCTGTGCACCAGAACGAAAACATTGAAACCATCGTTGTGCGGTGGAAATGGGAACTGTATCGGGTCCATAAACTGCATAAATTTTATTGGCAGCATGAGATGCATTTTTGCCTTTATCGTAGTAGTACTGTAAAATATGCCGTATTTTCTCTTTATTTTGCTCCATGTTTGCGACGCTATAACTCACGAACGACTAAAAGCAAACATTAATTAATCAAACACGTGTTAGCACGTGAAAAGAGCTTTCCAAAAGCTCTAGCGTGAACCGATGCGACGAATACAACTAGAACTACGCGCTTGCAAAAGACAAGCTTGCGGAAATACCGCAAGACTTTTTTGACAACCTAATATATTCTTCAAATGGCATGAAAACTGAGCTCTCTGCATTTGCCAACACTAAAGAATTTTACTTGTAAATTATTGGTAATAATGATAGCCGGAGCTCTCAGTAGTCTCATATTAAACAAAAGACTTGGGAAACGAACTGGAATGGAATAAACGTTGAGTTCTCTGCATTTTCCAACACTAAAGAATTTTACTTATACATTATTGATAATAATGCTAGCCCGATGTCTCAGTAGTCTCATATTAAACCAAAGACTTAGGAAGCGAACTTGCTACATTTTACAACACCGAAGCTTGTTACCGTAAACAGTAGAACCCAAGCTGACGATGTTTTCCAGCACCAAAGCGTGCACTTACTTTTCTTGAAATTTTTCAGTATTTAAACAAAAGTCTGAAGAAACGTACTTATCAGAAATTGAAAAGTTAAGAGAATATTTTATATAGCTGCATTTTCTGCATTTTCCAACACTAAAGATTTTTACTTATAAATTATTAGTAATAATGTTAGCCCGAGCTCTCAGTAGTCTCATATTAAACAAAAGACTTAGGACACGAACTTGCAAGTCGTAGAACATAACCTGGCGGTGTTTTCCAACACCAAAGCGTGCACTTAATTGGCTTGAAATAGTCCCCTCTCCACATACTACGGTTCAGTCAGAAATTAAAAAGTTTGAGTGGAGATTAGAGTTTTTTTTTTTTAATAGTAAAGGAAATGAGAAATTGACATCTTGCGTTTTCCAACACCAAAAAGAACTAGAAAATACTCGAGCTTTTAGTATTTTTTAAGCACAAGTTATATTAAACAAAAGACTTAAGACAAAAACTTGCAGCGCCTTGAACAAAAAAGAATGAAAGTTGAATTTTCTGCGTTTTCCAACACCAAACTATTTTTTTATAATGACAGCGGCATGAACTCTATTCTAGTCAGAAATTAAAAAGCTTGAGTTGACGTTATAGTTAGTTTATTTTAAATAAAAAAAGCAACATAATTTCGGCTATATATATATATGAAAGCTCAGTTTTCCTCGTTTTCCAACACCAAAGCGTTTATTGCCAGAGCTCTCTGTATTTGACAAGCGCAAGCCATATAAAACAAAAGACTTAGGAAACGAACTTGCAGCAACCTGAACAGCAGTCAATAGAATGAAAGCTGAGTTTTTCTCGTTTTCCAACACCAAAGAGATTTTTTTTATAATGTCCAGTTAAAAATTAAAAAGCTTGTGTTGGCACCATAGCTATTTTTTTTTAAATAAAGGCGAAAAATTATTCGCTTTAAATATAATGAAAGCTGAGTTTTTCTTGTTTTCCAACACTAAAGAGTTTTACTTTGTTAATTTCAATTGCAAGCCATGTAAAACAAAAGACTTAGGAAACAAACTTTGAGCGCCATAAACAATAATAAATGGAATGAAAGTTAAGTTTTCTGCGTTTTCCAACACCAAATAGTTTATATATATTATAATATTAAACAAACGGCCTGATCTCTTTTCTAGTCAGAAATTATAAAGCTCAAGTTGGCATTATAGCTATTTTTTACATAAAGCCGAAAAAATATTAGCTATAAATAAAAGCCGAGTTTTTCTCTTTTACCAGCACTAGTCAGAGCTCTTGAACAAAAGACTTAAGACACGAACTTGGAGTCATAAATTGAAAAACTTAAGTTAAGTTTAGGGCAACTTTTCAAAATAGTTAAGGCAATACAAAATGAATGCTTCAAGTGGATTAAGCTATGAGTTTTCTGCGTTTTCCAACACTGTATGCTTTTACTTTTATTCAGCATTCAATATTTTTGTATTTCTTGGGTATAAGCCATATGATTCAAAAGACTTGGAACACGAATAGTTTTATGCGAAAAAAGAAAATTAAGTTCTGGTCAACGAAGTAGGACCTATAAGCGTTATACAACACTTTTTTGTGTAAAATGTATTTTTGATTGTTTCTGTTAGCTTAGGAAATATCTGGGAAGTCGGATTCTTTTACAAAGTGCTTAGCTCCCCAGAATTATTGGTTAATTACTTAGTCCTCACTGTATTGGTTGTTCTCTTCTTTTTTTGTGCTTTATACAACACTTTTTTGCGTGTAACTCGTTGTTACTGATATCATCATTATCATCATCAACATTGGCGAGACAACCCTGGTCGCTCTTTGCCTGTTATAGTTTTCACCTCCATTCGTCGCTATCTCGGGCTTGTGTTCTCCAACATCTCAGTCTTAAAACCCAGCCATGGAACTCTGATAGCTTACACACATCTAAAGCATAATTTTGGCTGTATCATATAGCTGGGAATTCGGGTGCTTCTACAAAGTTTCCTTCAGTTCAGTTTCCTAGATTTATTTTTAGCATGACAGTTTGTACAACTTGGCAATTTATCGAACATGTCGCACCTTCGATTGTAATGAGTTTGAGTTTGTCGTTTGAAATTCTGCAAGGCCCTAAGAAAACTCCAATTCTTTTGATTCCTAGATAAGCCACTAAATTGGCTTGGGATTTGCGACACAAAAAAATTTCTTAAGTTTGGGATTTTCAGCATTAACTTCAACTCGCTTTAAAAATTGTTTGAGGAAGAGACCCTGCAGATTATTTCGAACCTTATTTACAAAACGAGCGGTTGCAGTTATTGAGTTTTCACTGTATTACGCTTTTTTAATTGTTTCTGATGTCCTACACACTTCTGAAGCCAAATTTTCCCTGAAGGATATAGTTGGGAATTCGGGTTCTTTTACAAAGGGTTCAGCTTGTATAACTTGGCAATTAATCGAATAGGTCGCACTTTCGATTGTAACGTGTTTGGGGTTATCATGTGAAACTTTGCATGGTCCTATGAAAAATCCAAATCTTTGGAATCCTCGATAAGCAACCCAATTGGTTTGGGATTTTCGACATAAAAAACATCTGTAGTTTGGCATCTTTAGCATTCACTTCAACCCGCTTTACAGATTTCCTATGGAAGAATCTCCGCAGATTACTTCGAACCACATTCGAGCGGTTGCATTTATTGAGCTTTCACTGTATTGATGTCTCCCTCTCTCTCTCTGGTACACACATATGGCATTAAATACCGTTACTAATTTCAGAGTTGACACCCACTTAAAATGTGAAACAAGTCGTTGGCTGGCTGGCTGGCTGGGATGTGTTGCATGTGGCATGTGGTAAAACATGAATTCCAGCTGCCTCAAACTGCTGCCCGAGAGCTCACCGAGAGAGGAGTAGCTGCTGCTGCTGCTGCTGCTACTTGGAATCCAAACTATGAGCATTTATGATTGAAACGGAATCAGGCTGCCAAGACAGCCCAGCCACAGAGCAGCAGCAGCATACAGGTGCATCCAGCAACCCTGGTGTGGCAGAAACAGTTCCATGTGGCTGCCACTTTGCTAGGCGTGCAATTTGTGGCGCATCTTGGTGCATTCGTTGCGCATTTGCTTGGAAAAGCAAACGGAACTGATCTTATGCTGGATGTTAGATGCTGGATGGTCTTGACCATGAAAGTGGTGCGAATGCTGGAGTAGGCGCCGGGCAGCGGGCAGGGGGCAACTCTGGTAGACAATTGTGTATGAACAAGAATTGGGTTTTGGTTGTTGGTTTCGGTTAGAACCGGAAATTTATTGCATAACAAGTTGCTGCTGCCGCTGCTGCTGCTGCTGGAGGATGGGGTACCAACCATATCACATGATATCGCTGTGTGTGTGTGTAGTGGTGTGCTTCTATGGTTCTGCCTCAAGGTTGTTCAGCATCACTTAACACACACACACACACACACAGACACTGCTGATGCTAAGGCAAGATATGCGGGCTCCATATGAAAACGGGTGTGGTGCCCAGCCCAGGTGAGGCACAAGGCACATCCACACAGAGCTGTGGTTGGGGTCACTGCGCCAGATTGTGGCTAAGCATTTCATAAATTCTTCTGAGAATGTTTTTTCGTAAAAAAAATATTTGTAGCACTGCAACGCCTCTGCTTGGCCTGCTTGCGCACTCCGCCGCACCGCACTGCTTGTGTCCAGCAACTCTGATGGCTATCGCATCCAACACCATCATCGCGTTGTGTCTTGGTTGGCCTTTTGTGCATGTGCAGCAACCATTAGGCCGCCGCCGCCGCTGCATGCAAATCTTCTGGCAGCTGTGAACTTTAAGAGCGCCTGGGCCACAAGTCGTCGTTCCAGTCGTCGCTCGCTCTCTCTCTCTCTCTCTCTCTCTCTCTGCTCTCCTCTCGCTCAATCAATCGCTCATTGTCGCTGCTCGATTTCAATCAGCCGTGTGGGTTGTGGCTGAGCAGCGCTCAGGTCTTTTCCTGGAAGCAAACCTGGCCCAAACTCTCATCTCAGCCAATTGGGCGGCTGCTACGCGGAAGTTATGCGACCAACAAAAAAAAAAAAACTCCAAAGAGGCGCAACAAAGAACAGAAGTCATTAGAGCGGGGAATGCGGGCAACTCCTAGCAAGCAGCTGGAGCTGGAGCTGCAACTGAGGAGTGCGCTGCAGTTTCCAACAGCGTTGCATGATTTATGGCAATTATGAAAACATCAGAAACGGCAACAACTGCAACAACAACAACCCAACCACAAACACATGCAACACATGTTGATAATGACGACCAAGACGACGACGGCGTCCAAGACGCAGATGCACCTCCAGATATCAAATGCAACAAGAAGTGGCAGCAGCAACAACAATTAATTGCAAAATGCAGATGCAGACGCAGCATGGGGCATCAAATCAAACCAAAACAAATCAAAAAACGCTACGAATAAATATTTTTACAACGCCGTGTCGAAGTGTGGATACCCCAACCCAGCCCTCCTCAATTGTTAGCATCTCTGGAGGGGCATTTATCTACATATCCATCTATCTAGATAGATATTATGAATGTGCCATCATAAAATTTGATGAGCCAAAATTCATAGCTCAAAAACTGAAAGATAGAAAGATGGAAAGATTTATTTTTCCTGGAATCAAATCAAAGCTGCGCAGCTTTTGCCAAACTTTATTGCGCACTAAAAAAACATAAAATCTGAGACAGCACGACGACTTTCAAATGCCCTCCACAATCAAAAAAATCTTACAGCTCATATATATTTTTTATGGGCGAACGTTTTGGGGCGGTCTACTCTATAAATATCAAATGGCATTTTATTGCTTATCAGACTCACATTAGGCAGGATCTGAATTTCTAAGAGCTCCCATCATAAAGAGACTCTAAATTTAAACCATAAATTTCCTTAGTATTAGTAGTAAATTTTTAGTAGGCATTTGTTGCAAAAAATCGAGATTTAGCTTTCTATTTGAGCTTATAAAAGTTTGACCAAAAAAGCTCTAAACTAGATTTATTTTAAACTTGAGCCAGCACTCCAACATTTCTATAGATGGTACTTTTTATAAAAAGAAACCGTAAAAACTATAACTTTTTTTGTGTGGGAAATTTTATTAAAGGAATTTTTTGGAAGGTAATACAGACTTAGATGGCTGTTTTTTTTTATAAAATAGCACCTAAAACTATAACTTTTTTGTGTGGGAAATTTTATTAAATGGGTTTTTTTTTGAGTTAAAACAGACTAAGCCTATTTTATTTAAGAGTTATGAGCGATTAATCAGTAACTTTTGGGCTATAATATTGCGATAAAAAGTAGATCCAAATCAGATTTAAATCTGTGAAAACTTCTATTCCTCTTTTTGTGTGGGAAATTTTGTTACCAGGTTTTTTCATTCACATTAATCCAGATTTTGACGACTTTTTATTAAAAAGCTATCAGCGTTAATTGGGAAATTTTTGGATTATGTTATTTCCATCAAAAATACCTCCAAACGAGATTTATTTTAAGTTTGAGCCGGCCAAGATTTCTTTTAATGATGAGCCCAACATTTCTTCAAATGGTACTTTTTATAAAAAAAATGGCGGACGTAAAGTCGGGCGCGGACGACTTTAGGATACCCTGTACCACTAGCTTGTAATAAAGTCCGATTTCTTCACAAAAAACCAAAAACAGAAGAATTTTTAAGCAAAAATTTTTTTTTTGACCGATCGTTCCTATGGGAGCTATATGATATAGTCAACCGATTTCAATAAAATTTGACACGGTGCTTAAATACCTTAAAAAAAGATCTGAATGCCAAATTTATTTCAAATATCTTTACAAACAAACAAAACACATCGAATTTTGTATAAAAAACGTGTTTTTGGACCGATTGGTCCTATGGGAGCTAAATGATCTAGTCAAACGATTTGGATTAAATTTAGTACAGTGCTTAGGAACTATAAAATACTCACGAATGTCAAATTTGGTCCCAATATCTTAACAAACAAACGAAACACAACAAATTTTGTTAAAAAATCGATTTTTTGGAAGATCGGACCTATGGGAGCTATATGATATAGTCAACCGATTTTGTTCAAATTTGGCATATTGCTTAAGTGGTCTAAAAAATTTCCAAACGCCAAATCTGGTTACGATATCTTTATTAAAAAACGAAATATAGCGAATTTTTCTTTAAAAAAGTTATTTTGGCCGATCGGTCCTATGGGAGCTATATGATATACTCAACCGATTTTCATGAAATTTGGTACAGTACTTGGGAACTATAAAAAACTTTCGAATACCAAATTTGGTTACGATATCTTCATAAACAAACGAATTATTCATCTAAAACTTTTTTTTTGTAGATGTCGTCTCAAACACCCCATGGGAGCTATATAATTTATCCCCGATATCAAAAAAATAAAATAAACTTGCCTCCTATGGAATAAAATGGGATCTAATGTGAAAGTTTGGTAGCTCTAGCTCTTACCATCTCTGAGATCTAGGCGTTCACACAGACAGACGGACAGACGGACATGGGTATATCGACTTCTCTTTTCACCCTGATCATATTTTAGGTAACTTTGGGGTGTCTCCGACGTCTCCTTCTATATGTTACATACATTTTCGGCTTGCACAAACTTAATATACCCTTGGTACCATACGGTACAGGGTATAAAAGAACCTAAAAACTATATATTTTTTTGTGAGGGAAATTTATTAAAATGATTTTTTTAAAGTTAATACAGATTTAGACGATTTTTATTTAAGAGCTATTAGCTTTTATTCAGGAGCTTTTAGGTAATATTATTGTCATAAAAACAGCTCCAATGCAGATTTATTTTAAATTTGACCCATCCAACATTTTTATACCCTGTACCGTATGGTCCAAGGGTATATTAAGTTTGTGCAAGCCGAAAATGTATGTAACATATAGAAGGAGACGTCGGAGACACCCCAAAGTTACCTAAAATATGATCAGGGTGAAAAGAGAAGTCGATATACCCATGTCCGTCTGTCCGTCTGTCCGTCTGTCCGTCCGTCCGTGTGAACGCCTAGATCTCAGAGATGGTAAGAGCTAGAGTTACCAAACTTTCACATTAGATCCCATATTATTCCATAGGAGGCAAGTTTATTTTATTTTTTTGATATCGGGGATAAATTATATAGCTCCCATGGGGGTGTTTGAGACGACCTCGAAAAAAAAAAGCGTTTTAGATGAATAATTCGTTTGTTTATGAAGATATCGTAACCAAATTTGGTATTCGAAAGTTTTTTAGTTTCCCAATCACTGTACCAAATTTGATCAAAATCGGTTGACTATATCATATAGCTCCCATAGGACCGATCGGCCAAAATAACTTTTTTAAAGAAAAATTCGCTATATTTCGTTTTTTAATAAAGATATCCTAACCAGATTTGGCGTTTGGAAATTTTTTAGACCACTTAAGCAATGTGCCAAATTTGAACAAAATCGGTTGACTATATCATATAGCTCCTATAGGTCCGATCTTCCAAAAAATCGATTTTTTAACAAAATTTGTTGTGTTTCGTTTGTTTGTTAAGATATTGGGACCAAATTTGACATTCGCGAGTATTTTATAGTTCCTAAGCACTGTACCAAATTTAATCCAAATCGTTTGACTAGATCATATAGCTCCCATAGGACCAATCGGTCCAAAAACACGTTTTTTATGCAAAATTCGATGTGTTTTGTTTGTTTGTAAAGATATTTGAAATAAATTTGGCATTCATATCTTTTTTAAGGTATTTAAGCACTGTGTCAAATTTTATTGAAATCGGTTGACTATATCATATAGCTCTCATAGGAACGATCGGTCAAAAAAAAATTTTTGCTTAAAAATTCTTCTGTTTTTGGTTTTTTGTGAAGAAATCGGACTTTATTACAAGCTAGTGGTACAGGGTATCCTAAAGTCGTCCGCGCCCGACTTTACGTCCGACATTTTTTTTTAACAGGAATGGGAACGAAAAATAATAATTTTAATAGTTCTTTCTAAAAGTTAAAGTTGTAAGTAAATTTTCATATTCATTATTTCACAAGCTTTTCAAGGATTTTTCAAAGTATTCGTATAAAAACAAGCTTTTTAATTTTTGATGGAAATCTTAAATTTTTTTAAAAACTTTTATTTTTTGTTGGACAATTTATTTTCAGATGACAATCCATCAATTTTCGGCGTAAATATATAATATTTGTGGACAATTCTAAAAGAAAGTTCTTCCCTAACTTAGTTTGAGATAATTTTTTTTTAATATTTCTTGTTTTTATTTTTTGGAATCTTAAAACTAAACTGCCAAGTTCTTAATTGAAATATTTTACTGCGCTTAGTTGTCATTTATGATCGTGAGTTCTTACATTATTTTAAATTAGTTGTCATTCATGATCTTGAGTTCTTGCCAAGCAATATACCTCGTCGACAGATTCCAAGTGAAAAGCTGGCATTGGACTTAGAATTTATCATACTCCATCCAGCGCATTCCTGATGAAGTGAGAAATATGCTCTGGCGCAGATCGATCCTATCAGTTTAATGCCTTTAAAGAAATTGATAGCTCTGAGCCAGTCTTGGAGCTGTGTGGGCTAACCAGTTAACCGGACTATGTGTATCTGTTTATACAAATGAATTGGCGTGTCAATCCTGGCCAGAAAGAACTGGGACTTGTAGTCGGTCTAATGCCAGGAACATTGCCTGCCTTGCCAATGGCTATAATGTATCTAATCTTATCAATTTGTTGTTGCACTTGTTGCCCACTTTGTGGCACTTTGGCTTGCCATGGCAACATGTGGCATGGAACATGGCTTATTTTTAGCATTGAGAAGAAGAGCATCTCATTACAAGATGCCTGACACTTTGTGGCACAGTGGCTCTGGGCACTGGACGCTGGGACACTGGCGCTCCAATCCAGAGTGGCGCTCATTAAAATTTTGTAATTTAAAATGCCAGTGTGGATTGGTGGTGGGGGGGGGGGGGGGCATGGAGCTCCGCTGGACAGCTGGACCTATTTTTAAATGCTAGCAAGGCTGAAGCGGCAGGCAGCACGACAGGCACGACAGACAGACAGACAATCAGGACATGGAAATAATTGAGTGCGCCAGAGCAGCAGGCAGTGTTGCAAGATGACCAATTTGCTGCAACATGGCAGCATGCCAGAGATCGGGGAGTCGTCGTCGTCGTCGTCGAGAGTCATTGCCATTACAGTTGATAAACAATTGCAACAAGTGCGCTGCTTTGTTGCAACTTGCAACTTGCAACACACCGGTAAGTGGCCCATTGTGGCTCATTTTGCAGTTGCAATTTGAAAACAGCATTTAATTAAACTGCAAAGCGAAGCACGTGACGTTGCTGCTGTGGCATGCCACCACCACCAACACCATCTGATGCAACTAGCCCATGTCCCATGTTCCAGCACAAGCCCCAGTCCCAGTCCCCAGCCCAAGACCAAGTCCAAGCGCAAACAACAAAACCGGCTAACTTGCCCCATTTGGGGGCATTTAAGCATATGGTAAGCTGCTTGCTTGGCCAAGCGTGTGGCACACGGCCTTCAAAGACTGCCACTTGTTTTCCATATGCACGTGTGGCAGTGGCGGAGTTAGAGGGGGCCAGTGGTGTGGATTTTAAGGGATCAGTACAAGTTTGGCATATCGGAAAAAAATTATTGCTGCAACTTTAGTGCCAAAGTCGATTAGTCAGTTGAACTGCTTGCATGCTATACAACAAGCAGTGTTTTAAAAGAGTGTCGGAGTACTTTGTGCTGGGTATGAAAAAAGAACGTTGAAGAATCCAAAGAAACGTATTTTTCTCAATTCAAACTGCTTTATTATTGTATGACAAGCAGTGCATTAAATGGTGTTACCTAATTTTATTCGTGCTGGGGATGAAATGGTGTCTGAATGCGTGTTATCGGAATTTAAACTGCTAACTTGTCATTCAACAAGCAGTGCTTTAAAATAGTCTCAGTTAACTTTGCCTGACCTCTGAAGGGGGATTAGTTGGCATACCGGGATTAGCCACAAAAAATGATTCCTGCAACTTTAGTGTCAAAGTCTATTACTCTGTGGAACTTCTTGTATTCATTTTGACAAGCAGTGTTTACAAAATAATATCTGCGCGCTTTATGCTAGGGATGAACAAAATTCCCTGAAGAAGCCTACATGTCCGTTTTCTGAATTTAAAATACTTGCATGACATTCAACAAGCAGTGTTTTGAAATAGTGTCAGTTAACTGTGCTGGGGATAAAAGAGATCTCTGAAGGAGAATTAGTAGGCATACCGGGATTTACCACAAAAAATGCTTCCTGTAAGCTTAATGTCAAAGTTTATGACTTCATCGAACTGCTGACAAGCAGAGTGCTTTAAAATAATGTCAGCCCACTTTGTCTGAGCCAGAAATGAAAAAGTCCTCTAGGAGGAGCATATGTGCCTGGTTATCGTTGTTCGAACTGGTTGCAGTCAATCCGGCAAGCAGTGACAAATAATGTTGTGGATAAAAATGTCCTCTACAAGAGCTGTGACTGTGACTAAACTCATACTGCTTGCATGTCATTGAACAAGCAGTGTTTCAAAACAGTATTAAGGCTGGCGAAGATGAAAAACAGCTCTAAAGGCATCTTTTTTTAAGTTTCTCTCTTGAATGCAGATAGCTTAGATCTTGAGATTTGGACTCTCTCATGTGCATTATTTTTCTATAGTCCTTACGCTTTTGTCAATCTCAAGTCGTATGCCTCCTTCCCTGCTTGATCTCAAACTTTGCCTCTCTCCCAGAACTCTGAAAAAGGACTCTGCAAGAGCCTATGTGACTGTTTTCTAAATTCGATCTACTTGCATGTCATTAAACAAGCAGTGTTTAAAAACAGTATAAACAGGTGGAGATGAAAATCCGATGGCAAGCAGTCTTTTTTTAAGGTTTCTCCCTTCAATGCAGTTAGCTTAGATCTTGCGATTTGGACTACCTCATGTGTATTATTTTTCTATCGCCTTTGCGCCTTTTTCAATCTCTAGTTCCATGCCTCCTTCCCTGCTCGATCTCAAACTTTGCCTCTCTCTCTGAACTCTGAAAAAGGACTCTGCAAGAGCCTATGTGGCTGTTTCCTAAACTCGAACTGCTTGCATATCATTCAATAAGAGGTGTTTTACAATAATGTCATCAGACTTTGTCTTTACCGGGCATGAAAAAAGGACTGTGTAGGAGCCCGTGGGTCTGCTTTCGAAGTTCGAACTGCTTGCAAGCAAAACGACAAGCAGAGTTAAAAATAATGTCACCCAGCTTTGTCTGAGGTGGAGATGAAAAAGACCTCTGCAGGAGTCGATGAGTCTGTTTTCGGAAGGTCTTACAACAAACAGTGTTGGCAGGTGGAGATCATTCATCTCTCAGCTCTCTCAAGAAGCCTTTTTTTAGCAATTCCCATTGACAAAACTCCTCGCTAATTTATCATATCATCTTGAAGATTATAAGAACTAGGGCAACCCAACTTGAGATTTGGACGCTCAGGCAGCATATTTTTCTTGTATCCATTCGCAATTCCAAGCCAAGTACCATGTGGCCCCCCCGGCGCAATCTCAAGCTCTGCCTACGCCCATGACGTGTGTTTGTTTGTGTGCTTGTGGTGGATTGCATGCCAAATAATTGTATGGCTTTCATGTTAAAAATTATGTTGTGAATGATTTTTATGGCAATTTACACACACAACACTTTTCATTTAAAATTCACAACACAAGAGCCAACAACAACAACAACAACAACAATGCACGCCAAGTTCTCACATTCCAGGTTAAGAAAAAAAAAAATTAAAATAAAAAAAAGTTACAATAGAGGTCTACGGAATATCAGTTAATATGCATTGGACACACTTTGATAATATTTAACATGCGGGCCTAATGCGTGCAACAACAACAACAACAACACCAGCAACAACTCCAACAACAAACATCCTTAAGAATGGCAGGAGAAATTACAGCAAAGTCATCTTTCGATCCATTATGCTGCATGGAGCTAATGAAACTTCTCGGCTAATCGCATTTAGCTAAGCTTCTGACAGCATTACCCAACACTAGCCAACACTGGATGCGACCGACTACTGGACTACTGATGACTTCTGTGCGCTGGCCTTAATGCAGCTGCCGGCTGGATGCTGGACGGGTGGATGCTGGCCATGATTGATAGCATCCAATGTTTGTCATTAGAAGCGATTTTGCATACACAACGCATCCATCCAAAAGACTTGGACAACAAACTTGCATTGGCAATGGATGGTCTGGGACTAGGCCAGCTCTAGGTCCCAGTCCACGTTCAAGTCTAGCTCCAGCTATTTCTGCGAAATGCACTTATCCTCATTGATCTTAAAACAGAAATGTAGCATGCCAAATTCTTTTCTTAACACACACACACACATACACACACACGGACACCTGGAATGATGATGGAATGCACCCGCATGGAATGCTGGAAAACTTTTTAAAGACTCCTCGCCAAGGGCGGCCCAGCCAGCTTATGGGCATTAGGTGCTGTAAAGAACTTATATGGATGGTACTTAATACATTTGCATGAACGGACAACTTTGCTTAAATCGTTGGAAAAGATTGGAGAGCGCCCTATGGCCAGCGGAGGGTATATGGACTTTTTGAGTTAAGCTGACAGAGATCTGATTAAGAGTTATATTTGTGACAACTAAGCTGCTTCCCATAGTAATAAGTTTCTAATATACGCAGATGATGTAGGTAAAGAAATCTGTTAGGTCTGAATTTCGAGCGAATTTATTAAATTCTTGATGAGTGCCGTTCGATTGGCATTTTTCTTATATTTCATCAGAAATATCAAATCTTCTAAAGCTGTAACTGACTCAGAGAGAGAGAGATATCTTTTTCTTCCGAATTTCACCGGACTTTCACCACAATCTAAAATACTTCATGACTGCCTTTCGTCAGAAATGTAAAATCTCTTACAGTTGTAAGTAACAAGGAAATCTTTTTCTCTCGAAGTTCACACGAATCTGAAATTCTGGAAGACTGCCTTTCGGTTGTCATTCTCATTAAATTTATTTCTTTCTGAGCAAAAGTCTTAAAATTAAAAAATCCCATTTTTCTTAAGATGTGGGAAATTTAATTTCCTTGACTTGGGAAATATAAAAATTCATTCAAAGGAAATTATGAGAACATAAATTGCTATTAATCAAAAAAAATGTTTAAAAAATCTAAAATGTTAAACTTCCCGCGATCAATATTTTTCTTAAGATGTGACAAATTTAATTTCCTTGAGTTGGGAAATTTAAAAATTCATCCAAAGGTATTTATAAGAACGTAAATTGCGATTAATCAAAAATGTTATAAGAAAAATCTAAAATGTTAAAAACTTTACGCGATAAATATTTTTCTTAAGATGTGGGAAATATACTTTCCTTGAGTTGGGAATTTTAAAAATTAAAAATTCCGAAAACTGTCATTCTTGAAAATTCTAAAATCTAAAGCAAATTTAAAAAACAGAAAAATCAAATTTTAAGGTTAGTTCCATTTACAAAATTTAAAAATTTTATGAACGGAGTAGAAGTATTTAAGCGCGAAACTGTCAGAAGTTTAAAGAGTTAAAATTAATCCTAATCCTTATCTTTTTTTTATTTTTTAATTTTATCGCATTATTTTAGTATTTTTGACATAATTTTTTGCGTCTTATTGCTTTCCTCAAATATTAATAATTTCGGGAATCTCGTAAATTTCAGTAGTCGCGGCTCTAACGCTTTCTTGAAATGATTATTTTTTAGTATTATAATGCGGCATCATTTCGGGCACCTCGAAAATTTCAGAAGGCTTGGTCCCAGCGCCTACCCCTAAATATGATGCGAAATAATTTTTTTAGCCCCGAAATTTTCGGTAGTCGTGGTTTCTTAAAATATTTCCTATTTATTAAAATGATGCCGAACAATTTCGGTAGTTTTGAAAATTCCGGAAGGCGTGGTCCTATTGCTTTCCTTAAATCTTAATTTTTTTTTATAACGATTTCGGGAGCCACGGATATTTCGGAAGGCATGTTCATATCACTTTATAAAAATTGTTCTTATTGATATTTTAATGCGGAAATATATCGGAGCATCAAAAATTTTGGAAGTCGTGGTCCCATCGCTTTTCCCAAATTATTCGTATGTTTAAGTCAATTTGGGAATAAGCAGGGAAATTTTATATAGCCTCGAAATAGATATTAAGATGAAAAGCAGTAATTAAGAAATACTTGAGAATTTTCATATTAGAGAAATTACTTTTCCGTTCCGCCGATTCTTTAGCGGGTCTGAATCGCATCTCTACTAATCTAGTCTTCAACAAACATTTCAGTAAACTCAAATTTAATGTGTAAGTGTGTGTGGAATTCAAAGGAATTCGTGATCTAGCTCTTTCAATTTCTTATTATTTATAGCTAAAATTATTTCAAAATTTCACGACATTTCTTCCCACTGTGCAATGGCATCATAAAAAGCTGTTACCGAAATGTTCGGAATCATAAAAAATCGTTATCATTTAAAAATTCTTCTGCGTCTTGCACATTTCGCAAATTTTGGCAATACCCTTGGAACTCTCATCCCAAGTCTAATTCTTCCCAATTTCCAATTATTTCAATAAATCGGCATTTCAGCCCACTGTGCAATGGCATCATAAAACTCTATAAGCGAAAAGTTCGGGATTAAAATCCTTCTCCGTTTTGCCCATTTCGAAAATTTCTGCAATATCATTGGAGCTCACATTCCAAGCCCAACTCTTCATACTTTTTAATTATTTAAATCGGCATTTCATCCCACTGAGTAATGGCATCAAAAATTCCTACCATTTGGCATATGTTATCTTCGGGCGATAGCCATGGAACTCTCTTTCCAAACCCAACTCTGCCAACTCTACAAAATAATAAAGTCCGTCTAAATTCTCTAGATAAATTTTCAGCTTATCCATAAAATTGAAGACCTTTTCCCGAAATCTTTTCAGTGTATTCAAATTTTGTTAGCTTTTTGTCTACGTTTTTTTTTTTTGTTATTTCTTTGGTTTATCTCCGTCAACCCTGGGGAGCAGGGGAGGGAACTGACTGCAGCGCTTTCTGCATCATTTATTACAATCAGCTTTTGGCTTTAAGAATAAAGCCACATTCATGTGGTTGGTTGGTTCGTTGGCTGGCTGCTTTCTTGTGGGCTTTAAACGTTTAGCCTTGAGAAATTAATGCTGGCTGGGATGGGGTTTGGGTTTGGAGTTCGACCAAGTTCGAGCAAGTTCGTCGAAACGAGTCGAGTCGAATTGCATTTGGCTGCTCGTTGATATTAATTTGTAATAAAAAGGCCAAAAACCACTGAGAGATTTCAAATGGTTTTGTTGGCTTTTGGCTATTTGGTGTCTTTGTTTGGGTTAACTGTGTTGGCCATTAGGTAAATCGGCTTAGAAAGCCAGCCACAAATTGGTTAAACGAAATTACCAACATTTGTATCAATTATTTGCCATTATTGAACAATTTGGCTTAGAGTAAAACCAACGAAACGAAAATGAAAAAGAAACGTACGAAGAAAAACCAAGAACAACAAAACGAATAAATTAAAATGAGAAAGTAGAAGAAGAAGCAGCAGCAGTAAATGATAAAAATTGCGTATGTTAAAGTTTTTGGAAGTGAGCGGCTACGACTAGTTAATACCCTATCAATATATATATAAAAGAACTTTATGTTTTACGTGTTACGGATGTTCTCAAGAACGTGTGGATGAATTTCAAATATGATTTTTGCGTGTTTTAGAGGTTGTCAATACGGAGGTTTTAAGCTTATTGTGATGTGTTTGTATGTATTGGTTCGTGAGTTATACGCATTTTTGTGAATATCGTGAATATAGTACAGTAGAAAATTGTTCAACATCGGGTATTGCAGATTAAGTGCAGACAGAAGCGTAGTCGCAAAGGGGTTGAAATGTAGTTTCTGTGGGACATGCATTTATTAGAGATGCGAGCTCTCTTAAGAATACTTAAGTTTGTCCATACGGCTTTTTAGAGAGTCATAAAAGTCAACTAATTCAAAAATCTAATGAATGTCTAGATGAGCTTACTAGAGAATCTTACGATGTTTATACACTTTCGGAGTATTCATAAAGTTTGGGCAGGACAACGTCTGCCGGGCCCACTAAAGACATCGTCCCAAGTAATTTCTACTATAAATAATCTATCGATGATTATAATAATTGAGTTGAGTTGGTATCTAGAGGTCAATTGTTAAATGGAAATCTGTGCTGCAGTCCGAGGAGTCAAAATTTCACATTTTTGGAAGTAATCCAAGCCAAGTCTTTGGTCGTCAAACAGATTAATGGCACAGATTCGAATGTAGCACGTTAATATTACAGAACTATTATAGCTTTCCCCAATTTTTTTTATTTATTATTATAAATAATTCCCTGTTTGATCCCTTAGAGAGGGGCATAGTGGATCTCTATTAATAACTGCTCGAACAGAACAGGGGCCTGCAGTTTATAGCCGAATCCGAACGGCGCTGTCTTTAATTAATAGAGACTTTTTTATTTATTTTATTATTTTATTTTTTATTATATTGAGGAACAATTTCGGGAGCTTCGAAAATTTCGTTAGTCGTGCTCGTATCTTTTTCTTCTTTTACTTGGGGTTACGTTTGTATGATGGAGTTAATTCACTCAAAAAAATTGATGGAAATCTCACAAAAGATTCATAAAAATTATTCTTCAACGACAATCTATCCCGGCTGGAATTGGTCTGGTTGATCAAGCATTTATTTGCCTACAATATAGTGAACTAAAACATATTTTGGGATTGAGTCCCGGCGATTTGAAGAAGAAAGAAGACCTTAGTGTGCTTAAGACAATAGATTCGGTGCCATAATACGCCGAGCTTATATGGAATGACCTCGAGCGCCTTGTGAGAGATCTGGAACCAACATTGAGCTTTACTCATATATGGCAGTGTCTCAGGGGTACGTGAAACAACATCACTCCAAATCATGTCCAAAGAATGCCAAAAATGGAAAATTTTAAAGAAAATCGCATTACGTTAGGTTGTATAGACTGCTCAGGTAGTGACTGAGATCACCCAGAGACCATGAGGTCCATTGTGTTGCCTAATTGAAAGAAGGGAAGGAAAGGGATAGATAGTGGAGGAGGATCAAAAACCCTAATCGCCCAAGTCTTTAATGTTGCAGAACAATTTTGAGGATTCGACACTAGCAGCCAGATCCGCTATGAGCACAAAGGCTAGATTACCCAGATCCTCAAAGAATGGTTTACCCAGAAACTGGGTTCGTCTTCTAAGAAGCGCCGGGCAGTCGCATAGCAGGTGTTGGATGCCTTCTGTCTCTTCCTCATCTCCAATCGCATTAGTTCATATTATTATATGACCTTATCCTATTTTTTGTAGGCTTGCCAATATTTTTGGCCTGCACTGTACTGTTGGGTACAGTAAAGCTTTCTTCTGTTTGTTACATATTCGTGCACAAAATTAATATGCCCATTTCCATGATGAGGAGAGTAAAGTTTATTCAAAATGTAATGTGCGTAAAAGAGCAGAGGGAGGGAGAGAGCGATGAAGAGAGAGAGAGATGTGTTGTAAAGCGCCCAGAGGAGCAGGAAAGAGAATATTAGTGTGGCCAGAGATGCGGGCGCTGTCGCAAGTTATAATAAAAAAATTCTTATAGACTTCAAGTGCGAGTGAGTGAGTGAGTGAGTGAGTGAGTGAGTGAGTGAGTGAGTGAGTGAGTGAGTGAGTGAGTGAGTGAATGAGTGGAATGGAGTGGAGTGACAGAGACAGTGGATATGAATGAATAAGTGTTATTTGTTTAAGTTAAGTTTAACAGCTTGTGGTCGGAGCCGTTAGTTGACCTGGTTAGCGGCATAAGATAAGCGTTAGAATACAACAAAAACAACAACAGCAACCACAACAAACACATCATCTATAGCTTTAGTCTGGGCTGTAGTTTGCTCTCAGCTCAATTGTTTGTATCTTAGCCTGGCTTAGCTTGCTACAGACCACAATGGGCACTTGGCTTTTTGATTTAAATTTGGATTGGAATTGAAATTGCCATTTGGGGGAAGAGAATTTGATGAAGCAGCGCACGCGAAAATCTCACAGCCAACAATGAGAAGAGGTCGCCTTATGGCCAGCTAGATCAGCTACGTGCGTAGCAAAATGTTCTGGCCCCGTCCCCGACTAAGTGTGGTAAGCAGTGGTAAGTGGATGGATGGCGGCCTCAAAAAGCCACCAAAGCCAGCAAATCC
Source organism: Chymomyza amoena (assembly GCA_037043745.1). Classification (NCBI taxonomy): domain Eukaryota; kingdom Metazoa; phylum Arthropoda; class Insecta; order Diptera; family Drosophilidae; genus Chymomyza; species Chymomyza amoena. The sequence goes on from JBAMAX010003141.1 coordinate 170,118, forward strand.
AAGCAAGCAGTCTTTGGCTAAGAGAGGAGAGCGCTGTCATTAGCGCATTGCACTTAACAGACTCCAGTTGATGATGATCATCATAATGATGATGAGCATGACTCAAGTGCTAGTTGATAAAACTGATCATGTTGCTCTGTTGCAGCGATTTGTTTGCACTGTTCTTGACCAGCATCAGCACCAGGACGGACAGCTGTGGCAGCTGGCGGGGGAAGCGGCTGACTAAATGAGGTCTGGTCACAGGCACGCTTAATCTTAATGCTATACAATTGCGGCAGCAACACGCTGAGGCATGCTGGGAATCCGTACTTCAACACCTAGAGAGTGCCTGCCGTGCAGTGTGACCGTACAAGTGGTGGTGGCATGCAACAGATCTTGAGAGATGTTCATGAGAGATGACGCAGATTTGCGTTTTACAGTTAGCAAGAGTCGCTTATTGCAACTTTGTAATAATTCTCAAAGGGATAATGCTAAATAATTAGTTGGTTAGTTCTGGACAATAAAACAGAGACAATTTCTGGGTGAGGCATTGAGTTGTTAACCAAGAAAATCAAGGAGCGATATTGATCAGGCCTTTGGAGCTGATTGATGAGACGCAGGCTCTCTGTGCCAAACCCACTTTTGTATTAAACTAAACAGACGCTGCAGGGAGAGAGCACCAACATAGAGGGCGCTCAAGTAGCAACAGAAATTAAAATGTAAAGAGAAATCAAATTGGAAATACTTTAAGGTAAGTTGGATGGACTTCAGCTCTCTTTTAGATGTGATCTAGTTGCGGCCCTACGACTTGGTCTTAGGGGGATTTTCATTTAGAAATTTTTCTAGTAGTCCCCCTCTGATACAATGCACGTATACCAACAGATATTCCGATCTTCGAAACAGTTGTCAAAATCGATTTTCGGCATGAACTTCAGCTGTCTCTTAAATCTGATCTAGTTGCGGATTCAGGACTTGGTCTTAGGGGTTCTTCATTTCGACATTTTCCCAGTTATCCCCCCCTGATACAATGCACTTACGCCAACAGATTTTCCGATCTTCGAAACAGTTGTCAATATCGTTTTCCGCGACAGACTTCAGCTCCCTCTTAGATCTGATTCAGTTGCGGATTCAGGACTTGGTCTTAGGGGTTCTTCATTTCGACATTTTCCCAGTTATCCCCCCCTGATACAATGCACAGTTGTCAAAATCGATTTCAGGCATGAACTTCAGCTCTCTCTAGCCGATCCAAGATTTGGTTTTAGAGCTCTTTTTCACTTTGAAGTATATGGCAGAGCTCGCAGACCAGCTCTCAGAAGAATAGCTTCTTCGAAAGTTACGCCATTATGGACAAAGTTCTACTTGGTCCATACTCCTGCAACATTTTGTAGAGTATCACAATTCGCTGTTGGGCAATAATCATAGCAAAGATTTACCGACTTTTGGTACTGCTTTGCGTTTTGGCTACTTTAAGCTCATTATCTGTAGTCGTGTTGGTTTGTCCGGTTGTGCCTAAGACCCGATTCACGAAAACAACTTACACTGATAATGAAGAAAGTGCCACAGAGAGTTGCACGGACTTGCCTCCAAGTCGTCGGTTGCTCTCCATTTTGGCAAGGCGCTGATAGAAACTGACACTTAACGAGCTTTGGCTTGGCACAGGCACACACAGACTTGGCTCTAGACCAAAAAAGTGACCAACAGCATATGCAACTAGGCCAAGTTCTGCACAGAAATACGAAAAAATACGGAGAGACGGAGACGGAGATGGAGACAGCAACGAAATGTCAGACGGAAAAGAGTCAGACGATGCGACGTAAGACGACACGACAGAGATTGGCGATTGTCCATGTCAAAGATTTGGATTCAAAAGCTTGGCCGTAATTTAGGTAACATGCAAATCCCAACAAGCCAAACAGTCACCAAAATGTTAACCATGTGTGTGTGTGTTAGTGAGTCATTTGGAGTGTTAACTGGGTCAGCCGGATATGCATTTTAATGATTGCATTTGGTTCATTTCGGCAGTTGTTTATTTTGTTATTTCACTAGTTCATTTGGTTCATTTATTATTAGAGTGTGTCTGAGTTAAATATTTATTTTAATGATTGCAGCTAAATTAATAATTTTATAATTCATAATTCAAAAGCGAAATGAATCGCTATTTTGTGTTTTACTAGTTCACTAATTCATTTGGTTCACTTCTTATTATTTGTCTAAGTCAATTTGGTGTATATATGAATGATTGTCGCGAAATTAATGCATTTCTAATTGCTCATTTTTGCAGCTGCTCATTTTTCAATTTTTTGGCGTTACTAGTTCATTTGATTCATTTATTATTGGAGTGTGCCTGAGTTGAATATTTATTTTAATGATTGCAGCTAAATAAATGCTTCTATAATTACTATTTCTATAGCGAAATAAATAGCTATTTTTTGCTTTACTAGTTCACTAATTCATTTGGTTCACTTAAAATTAGTTTAAATCAATTGGATGCATATATGAATGATTGTCGCGAAATTAATACTTTTTTCATTATTAATTTTTGCAGCTGTTCATTTTGCAATTTTTTTTTGGCGTTACTAGTTCAGAACTTCGTTTGGTTCGCATTTTAATAATCTAGGTGAATGTATATATGAATGATTGTTCACAAATTAATGCATTTCTAATTATTAATTTTTGTAGCTGTTCATTTGGCAATTTTGTGGCGTTTCTAGTTCACTAGTTCATTTGACGCAATTGTTATGATTTGTCAAAATTGGGTGGGGTTGGGTTGAGCTATACATAAATGATTGATGTGAAATTAATGCGTTTCTACTTAGTCATCTTTGCAGCAAATCATTTTGCTATTTTATACTTTACTAGTTCATTTGGTTCACTTTTGATTAATCAAAAATTACATAGCTGATTGATGCGAAATTAATGCGTTTCTCATTATTCTTTTTTTGCAGCTGTTTATTTTGTTTTTTTTTTTGTTTCACTAGTTCATTTGGTTCATTTATTTTTAGAAGCATTGCTTTTGGTTAAGAAAAGCATTTACAAACCATCTCTAATTATATGAAGTTTAAGATAACAGACTGCTCTCCATGGCGACTTTTTCTTATATTATGTTAATTACATTATTATATAATATATATATTAATATAGAAACGAAAAATTATAAGAACGAGCCAATCTGCCGAATCAATATTCAAGAACTTATGGGGATTCGATTTAATATATAAACGGCACTCTCAAGTCGTTCGTCGTTGCTTTGAATTGTTTTCGAAAATTGTTTTAGATTGAGATTTGCCGAAAGAATTGTTAAATATTGCTGCAATTCTTCAGTTTGGTCTTAAATATATGTTGATTTGAGAAAAATTTTACAGATTGGCCTTGGCCCTACAACCTAAAAGACCCAGATAAATTAAATTTTGTTCAAGGCACTAAATTTTCACCTTTTAGAATAATGAGCAAATAATTATTAATAATTCGTAAGGAAATGGCGAATCGAATAAGGTGATGATGATGTGCAGATTACATGAAGAACTAACGCTAAAAATAATGTTTAATAAAAACTGAAATCTTTTAAAAAATTATGTAGTTAGTACGCTTTAATAATAAATGAACCATATGAACTAGTGAATAAATGCAGTAAATTAGCTTCAATATGTAGCTTGGATAACTTTTATGCCATTTTCCTAACAACTGTGCCAACTGTATCCTGTACGTTCATTACGATTTGTTCATCTGATGAACATTTTGAATAATAAATGAACCAAATGAACTAGTGAATTAATGCAGAAAACTAACATATGTCGAATTTGATTGGATAATTTTGATGCCATTTTCCTAACAACTGTGTCAACTGCATTCTGTACGTTTATTACAATTTGTTCATTTTATAAAGATTCTGAATAATAAATGAACCAAATGAACTAGTGAATTAATGCAGAAAAATAATATATGTGGAATTTGATTGGATACTTTTGATGCCATTTCCTTAATAACCGTGTCTACTGCATTCTGTATGTGCATTACGATATGATGATTTGATGAACATAATAACTGAATCAAATGAACTAGTGAATCAATGCTGAAAATTAATGTGTGCCGAATGTGATTGGATAATTTTGATGCCATTTTTCTAATAACTGTGCCAACTGCATTCTATATGTTCATTACGATTTGTTCTTCTGATGAACATTCTGAATAATAAATTAACCAAATGAACCAGTGAATGAATGAAGCAAATTAGTATATGCCAAAATTGATTGGATAATTTTGACGCCATTTTCCTAACAACTGTGCCAAATGCATTCTGTGTGTTCATTACGATTTGTTCATCTGATGAACATTCTGAATACTAAATGAACTAGTGAATGAATGAAGCAAATTAGTATATGCCAAATTTGATTTAATTATTTTGATTCCATTTTCCTAACAACCGCATGCTATATGTTCATTACGATTTGTTTATCTGATGAACATTTTGAATATTAAATGAACCAAATGAACTAGTTAATTAATGCAGCAAATTAATATATGCCAAATTTGATTGCATAATTTTGATGCCATTTTTCTGACAACTGCGTCAACTGCATTCTGTACGTTCATCATTCTGTATGTTCATCTGATGAACATTCTGAATAATAAAGGAACCACATGAACCAGTGAATGAATGAAGCAAATTAGTATATGCCAAAATTGATTGGATAATTTTGATGGCATTTTCCTGAAAACTGCATTCTGCATGTTCATTACGATTTGTTCATCTGATGAACATTCACACATGCAGTATTCATTTGCTGGTTCATTTTCTCAAAGTGCAGTCAAATCAAACGAGTTTTTAATTTGATGCCGCCAATTGCATTGCCGCGCTCTTCTGCCGCTCTTTATTTGTGTCTCTCTTTTGTGCTCTTCCTCCGTCTTATCGCTCCTCGACAGACTTTCTCTCGACCAACTGCTTTTTGGCCAACTGTTGCTAATTGCCAACACTGCTTGTCGCTGTGTTAATGTGGAGCAACAATTGACCTAACCCATACATGGACGACAGCTGGACGGACGGACGGACTCAGTTGGCATTTCTCTCAGTGTATGTGTATGGGTGTGTGTGTGTGTGCATGTCTTTGTATTGAATTGAGCGCATAATGCGACGTGAGCTGTCAAAGTTTTTGTATTTGTTTTTTTTTCTTCTTTTTGTTTTATTGAGCTTTGAACTGCTTGAGAACTTTTCATTTCTTTCTTGCAACTTTGCGGCAACATTTTTGTTTTTTTTTTGTAATTTTTTTCAAATTTGTTGTTGTTGTTGCTGCCTTTTCGCTCAAAATTTATTATGCGCGTCGTCGTTTTCACGACCTAAGACAATCTGCCCCACAGACCTGTGTACCAATTTTCCGTCTGTGAGAACTGCGACGCGAACAGCGACGCCAGCTGCGACGGCGACTGCGGCTCATTCACATGCCAGTCAAGCAATAGCCAAGAGCCAACATTGGTTTTAACTTGGCTTATTGCCGCTTAAGGGTTAGACTTGCACAAGCGAGTGGGTCTAAATTGGAATGCATGGGATTTTAGGAAAACTTATGACAGTTTTAACTGGCTTAGTTTTCAAATCTATCGATATATCGATAAATAAATTCGCTCGAATTCGTTTACCACAGCTGTCTAGATCGCTACAAGCAGAAATTTGTTGTCAGCAATTAATTTTCCCAGCGCTGTTCAGTTTCTAAAAGAATGACCCATGTGGTTGGTTGTTGCTATTTTTGCAGCTTGTCGTTAGAGTCTTGGCATTGACTATTGGCATGCCAACATGTGCAACATTCACGTTGCAGTGTCCTGCCCCAGAGTGTGGACTGAGGGGGCAACGAGCTGCAACGTTGGCAGCATAGTTAGCTCTGACTGCCCCCCCGAACTGCCGCCCGTAACCAATTTATTTAGCACTTGGCTTGTTTGGCGTTTGTATTTTTTTCCAGTAGCTTTTCTTTTGTTAGCTAAAGCCAACTACTCGGGGAGTAGTATGCATGTATGTAGTATATTGGCATACATGTTACAGATGTCAGTAAACAGTCTATATGGTTGTTGTAATCCGTAGTAGTTTTTTTTTTCTGGTGCTGTTCGTGCAAACGTGAACGACATGCCGAGAATTCAATAAATAAAATGATTTCGGTGAAAGCGAGCCGTAGCTCGTTTGGGAAGAACGCGCCTAACCAGATGATGTGCTCAGCAGAAGTCGTGCTTCCACTAATAGCCAGCAAGTTCCCAAAAGTCCAAACAACGCCCCCGCCTCAGCTGGCCGTGGTAACCAACACGAAACGTGCTTAGGAGTGTTCTTTTTTTTTTTTTTTTGGAAGGGAGTGAGTATTTTCCCAAGCTAAGCGCGTAGAGCTGTTGACGTGCTGCGTTCTGGCTTGGCTGTTAACTTTTAAGCACGCCTCTGAACACCCCGTCGAGTCAAAACATGACATGTTCGTCTGCCCCTATGTGTCGAGTCGACAATAAATCAATCAAAGTTAATTAATCTAAACATAGCAGCCGTCAGCCGATAAAGATAAAGCACTAACAATGAAAGCAAAATTTCGACAACGAAGAGATTTGCAAATGAAAATGAAATTTGGATGTTGGGAGTAAGCTTCAAAAAAGTGAGAACTGCGGCGGTATAAGCAGCTGGTATACACTAATGCAAATTTGCATATAAAATTGTCTTATAAAATAAATACAACTTTCATTTCGGGAGGGTGGGGTCGGTCTTTGGGGGGTTGTCTGATGATGGTGAGCGACGATTCCCTAACTGGCCGATCCAAGTAGCTCACAAGCTCCTGCTTTACGCTAGGTACCCAGGAAAAACCAGCAGACTAATGGTCAGAAATGAAAGAATACGTTCAGAAATAGGGCAGAAGAAGTCGATTATACAAGAAATCGAGGAGAGACAGCTAAAATGGTTCGGACATCTACATCGGATGGACGAGTAAAGAAGGCAATGCACCGAGAGGAAGACCCGAAAAACTTGGGAAAATCGCATGCAGGATGTGGCAAGGATGAGGGACAGAACCCTGGCACAGATGAGAAGAGAGAGCCGAGACCGACATAATTGGAGAGGATGGATATCCCGAGGCTACCCCGACGCACAACAGCAAATGGGGATTGAAGAAGAAGCTTATGTGAGAAGGCGGTCCCTCAGGCGATCTGCTTTTGAGCACTTTTAGTAGGGAAGCATAAGTGGATATCTACTACCATGCAAGGGAGTCGAAGGTCCAGCCAGCCGTCATTTTCGTTTCAAACCCCACGACTACGAAAGTATCAAAAAAGCCTCGGATGGTGGCGAGCGACACAAGCCTAAACCCACATCGGGTTCGTCGCGCCGTAAAAGAAGAAGGAGAACTTTAATTTCGAGATTATTTTTTTTTTTCCGTAATAGGGTACCTCACAGAGAGGTGAGGCACTGCGACCAAACGGTCTTTTGTACTATACCCAAAGGTTGAAACAAAAGACTTTCCGCTTTCCTCATGAATAGCAGTAGGTCTTTTGTTGGTATTGACCTGAGATGGAAGGGACTAATCCGTTCCTTTCCCATGTGACAGGATCTGTCCCATACCAGCGCTGGGCCGTCACAGAGAATATTGTCTGGTGGTTTCATCGTCTTCTAGACAGAGCCTGCACTCTGAAGAGTCCGATAGAACAATTTTCTGTAGATGGTATCTAACAGTGTGGTGGCCAGAAAGGTAGCTACCAGGACCTTTCGGTCCGCTCTGCCAAGACCTTTTGTCTTGATCGCATCTAGAGGTTTTACAAGCACTTTTGCTTGACGAAGCACCGGAAGGGAGAACGAATATCTCCTATGTTCTCCTATGTTCTCCTGTTTATCATGGTTTTGATCGTGGACCAACCAATACCACAAAACGGCGCAGGAGATGTAGTCATAGCACGTTTTTTTGAGGCGGACAGGGTTTGGTGGTAGTTATGAGAGTTAGAGAAAGAGATATAAAGTACAGCCCATACAATATATTAAGCTTGTGACGTCACGCGTCTAGCTAATGCTTCTTAAGCGCTTAACGCAGCTCAGCTAAGTTTCATAAAAGTGAGATCTAGGGCGGTATAAGAATCTGGTGTACACTACATACATTTTTTGCAAATAAAATTAAAATTTGCATATAAAGCGATTATACATAAATTAAAAAAAATAACTACAGAAAACCAGCAAATTGCTGTGAAGCTGCCTACTAAACTAAATAAAACTTTAATTTCGTGAGAAATAAAGCACAACCCATGCAATATATCACACTAGTGACGTCACGAGTCTAGCCAACTGGCCTCAACTACTGCTTGTAAGAGTATTTTTTGAAAAATTATATTCTCTATCATAATGCTAAATTGAAATATTTACCTTTTGCCCAAATTAGCTGTTGCGTGATTTCCCTTTTGTGGCTCCTTTCGCTGGCGCTGAATCTGAAAGTAAGGCAGAACAAAGAAAGCACAAATAAGCAAAGACAATCAAAACAAGACGACAAGAGAAGAGAAGTGAAGTGAGTGTAAAACATAATAACAAGATCAAGTCCCCACAAATTATTATTATGGTATAAAATACAATATCAAGTTAACAAATTTGATAAATGAGTTGCCAAGCGCTGAGCTGGGCTGGCTGTCAAGTTTGTCGCTTAAGTCTTTCGTTTTGAGCATGCAAATTTTTATCGTTCGGTTTGTTTTGTTTTTATTTTCTTTATAATAAGGTCATAAAACTCAAGAGCAAATTACTGTAATAAAAGCGAGTACGCAAGCCCGCATGCAGTTAGTGTGTGTTGGTGTGTGTGTGTTAAATTACCGTTATTTAATGACACACGACACGTACCAAGAGATAAAAGAAGACGAGGAGGAAAAAAAAAGTAGCCCGCTCTTTAAACATGTTGCAGACAGGGCTTAGTAGATAAGCCATAAATAGAGAAGAAGCAGCCAGCAGCACATGTTTCTCTGCCTCTGCCTCTTCTTCTGCCTTTGCCTCTACCTCTTCTTCTGCTTCTGCCTCTTCTTCTTGCAGCTTGTTCTTCTATTTTGTGTCTTTTCTTTTGTTGTTGTGCAGAGAGCGTGTTCTTCTCTAGCGGGTTTCTTAGTGAAAGTTAATTGAATTAGGCCCACACACACACACACACACACACACAAATACTTAGCTGCTTTTAGCAATAAAATTAGGCTGAAAGCCATGCCGTCTAATCGTGGAAACTCGGAAAACTTTCTGGCAGCTAAAGTTCACATTTTTCCAAAAGCATTACTAGACCCAGCTCATGCTGCGTTTACACTGAGTCTACACAGCCTCAATAAAGATGATTAGATCTACCAAAGGTTTCCGGTAAGCCTCATGGTTAAAGTTGAGTAAGTGTAAGCCGTGCCGGATTATGCGCCCTAAGGGACTCCACACATGACAAGCTAAATAGCTCAAAAATTGTTGATACTAATTTCTTCAGAAAATCGATTGTTAAACAATTATATTAGAAACTAGTGAGCCCAGCAGATGTCGTGATGCCCAAACTTTTTAAATACTCATAAAGTGTATAAACATCGTAAAATTCTCTAGTTAGCTTATCTAGACAATCATAAGATTTTTGGAGTAGTTGACTTTCATGACTCTCTAAAAAGCTGTATGGACGAACTTAAGTATTCTTAAGAGAACTTGCATCTCTAATAAACTCAAGCCCCACAGAAACTACATTTTAACCCCTTTGCGACTACGCTTCTGTCTGCACTTAATCTGCAATACCCGATGTTGAACAATTTTCTACTATGCTATATTCACGGTTTTCACAAAAATTCGTCATATCTCACGAACCAAATACACACAAACACATCGAAATAGGCTTAAAACTTCCGTAATGACATCCTCTAACACACGCACAATCATATTTGAAATTCTTCTACGCGCTCATGAGAACACCCGTAACACGTAAAACATTAACATTACTTAATCTGACAATGTACAGAAGCCACATAAAAAAAAGTTTTAAAACTTTAAACGAGTTTTTCTCGAAGCACGTTTTTCGAATGACTTTACGAATAATTCAGGCGACCGATTCGATATTTCGACACAAAATTTTTTTTTCTAGGATTAAGCCAAAAACATTTACTTTATGTTTCAGATCAATGGTGACGTCACAAAACTGTAGCTGCGCAAGCCTTCCCAAAAATTAGTCATACAAACGTCGCTCTCTACAGGCGCCATTTTGACTTTTATTACTTTGGAAAAATTAATTTTTGCAGCTAAAACTATATCGTCTGGTATTCGGATATTGAATATGAAATAATTTAGCTTAACAAAAAATCGTTAAAGAGCTAAAAGAATCAAACTTCATAAAGGTGTTACCTCCTCACGAAACAAAGCTAGCCGCAAAGACAATTAGAAAATTAGAAACATTTGGAATTTAAATGTCATATATTGCCAAAGAAACTTGATTTACCAAAAGCCTACGCTAATATTCATGAAAACTGGGCATAAAAGGTATGGAAGTGTATTTCTACCTGATTCTGATAAATAACTTTTATCTCATCTTCTGCCAAAGCAAGAATTGAATTATTTCTTATCAGGCTGCAGAGGTATGCAGAAATGTTTAACGTCCTTTCTAAACGATGCCTTAAAGGTAAAAAGTTTAACCCTTCGTCTGACGAATATGCAGAGTTCAGTCAGGCACTAATCGTCGGTCCGATATTTTCCAACCTTTTTTCATCCTTATTTGGGGACTCTTTATAATTGTCATAGTGGTAGATCGAGTAGCCAATAAAATTTTAGGAAGATACTTGGGAGCTCAAGTAGAGATATAGACAGCTAACATAGAGGTTGGTAAAAATATATGAAAGTAACGTCGAAAAATTAAAAATATCTGGCCAGACCCATTTGTCAGATCTAATTAGTAATATAACCTTACCAGTGGCAGAAACACGGGAAGTTTTCGTGTCCGGAAAAATGGGTAAAATGTCTTTTGCGCGCTTCGAATAACTATATATAACTCCCCCCAAAACCAAATCCTAGATCCGCACCTGGATCTTATAATAATCTCTACATTAGCATCATTTTAATACCATACTCCTAAAGTGGGGTGCCCATAAAAAAAATATGTTTATAAAAACTAAAAAATTTGTTATAAATTTTATACCGGTACTATGGCCTACAAATGTTTTAATCCACCCCTGGCATAAGTTTTAGTTCTTTTTTTTCACTGCAGCAGAATATTGATTCATTGTATAGATAATGCATTATACAGAAGACAAGAAACATAAGACAAGAAATATCTCGAAATTGGTTCATTGAAAGGTTCGGATATAGTTATATACAAAAAGATCCCAACCCAGTCTCTGAAAGTATGATTCTTGAAAAAGCTAACGCAACCAAAGATTTTTTTTTCAAATTTGAACCAGCATAAACAGCATTTTTTTTAATGTTGGAACTTTGAATGAGCGGCATAGTTCCTTATTTCTGGTTCAATTTTTTCTGCAGTTTGCTTTCATATTTCAAGCAACTTCTAATATTTATATCGTTCTCCCAGCAGGAGAGGTTCTAGTTGTAGCTTATCGTCACCTTGCAGAAATTTTTGCAGCATCATTTGTTATTCCAGTGGGGTGGCACAAAGAGTTAACTAGTTCACAAACTGGTTCATCATTAATTTACAGCTGCAGCATGTTATGACATCTTTTGCTAAAAAACTAATTCACAGTAGTTCTCTAGAAAGTGATCAATGAACCAGTTGGTGATCCCCTGTGCCACAATGTGAACCAGTATAAACTAGGCATTAGTTTCGGAAGTTCCGTACTCCGAAATTCCAAATCGATTTAACTAGCAAACAAGTTCAGCAAAAAACTGAAACTGAATTGCGTTCGCTCCGCATAAATTGTTTGCAGCTCCTCTGGCGATCTTGCAAGTCTTTATAATAAACAAAAAACCCAACCAAAAAAAAAGAAGACACTAAACGAAAAAAAAAAGAAGAAGAAAGAAGACATACAAAATGTTATGCATGGCAATTTTCCATTTTGAAGCCTCTGCCTTGTTGTTTTTAATGCCACGTATTATCTGGCTGGTTTTTTTTTTAGAACCTGGCAGAAGAAGCGCTAGAAAATCTGCAGAAAATACAGCATAAGCATAAGTTGGGCTTTTCGCAGTAGTCGTGCCATAGACGACGCGGACGACGACGACGACGACTGTCTTCCAAACAATGGACCAGAAAGAACAATTCGGTGGGCGGCAAAGGCGATTCTCAAAAGTGAAATACATATTTCAAACACCATGCGGTCCATCCAAACGTCGCCTCGTCTGTCCAGTGATTATATCAATGGCAAACCGCAAAAGGCAGCGAGCATGGCAGCCTCTGGGCCTGGTCGGTCGCTCGGTGGGTCGGTCGGTCGTCCGTTTGCTCCTCTATAAACCATGGTGTTTGCTGCAGTGTCATCTTTGCATGAGTAAACAGAAAACAAACTGCAACAACTCCAGCTCCAACTCCAGCTCCAAATGCAACTGCAACACGTGGCTTGGCTTGGCTTGGCTTGGGCTGGCTTGGCGGAGTCGGTACTCGAAGACCACAAAGAACAAGAAGCAGAGATATTTGCATTTGGCATAGATGCCAAAACTAACGGGCGGTATTTCTTCTGCTTCAGTTGTGTCACATTTCTTATAGAGAGCTATGCAAAGGTATTCACCATATTCTTTGGTGGAGCTACCTTATTTGCACATTCCAAGATGTGCTATGATTTACAGCTAGCTGTAATCAAAGACATCCTTCAAAGAACAATGTTGGTAAACAGCAGCAGCTGACCCACAAAAAAAGAAATGCATCCATAGATAATGAGTATTCCAGATCGGCACAAAAGATACATAAAAGATATCGTAATCTTTAAGCCTTATGAAGGATTATTGGTTATACTTTAAATGAGCAGCTACTCCGGTAAAGAGCAGGCGGATGAGTGTGGCTGGAACTGTTCAGCACAGCCAGCTAATTTGCGATTATGGATATAAGACGACTCTTATGGGGAACGTTCGGAATTTTGGCAAGAGAATGGCACGCTGTGCCCGGTTGTCGCATCTTCCGAGCACTCTAGCCACTTTATAATCCAAAGCGAGCATTGGAACGCCGTAGCTCTTAAATTTGACCAAGCTCGGATTTTAACCAAGATCTTTGAGAAATCTTTAAATATCTGATGGAAATTAAGTTTAAGTGACTGGGAGATATCGATTACCTCATCGAAAGAAAATAAGTTTAAGGCTAACCAAATCAAAGTTCTTCAATTTGGCCAAGCTGAACAATTGGATTTTCTTATCTTTGAAGAACCCTGATATGTGGAAAGTTCAAGCAAATATGATGAGAGATCTCCGACTATCTTATAGGATTATCGGAAGAAGCTTCGACAAAAGCTACATGTAAGTCATTGTTAATGCACCGAAGATCTTGAGTTTTTCCCAACATATTATTGAGAGATTGCCAGAGAGATCTCCGAATAGCTTATGAAAAGAAATTTAGCTCGAAACTATTGCCTGAGAGATCTTCGAATATCTTAACGATTGAAGCTTTGAACAAAGCTACATTCAGGTCATCCTCAACCCCCTGAAGCTTTTGAATTTATATTTTAGGGTGATCATTGAAAGCAAAAACTCCTTGGAAGAAACGACAGCCTCAGCAATTCAGTACTACTATACTTCACCAGAGATCTACCTGGAATGCTGTGTGATCTGCACTTTTAACGAGCTGAAGATAGTAATTAGGCAAAGTCATCCTTAATGCAACAATGATGTTGAATTTTGACGCTTAGCTAGTGACAATTGCCAGAGAGATCTCCGTATAACTTATCAAAAGAAGTTTAGCTCGAAACTATTGCCTGAGAGATCTTCGAATATCTTACCGATTGAAGCTTTGATCATGTAGGTCATCCTCAACGCCCTGCAGCTCTTGAATTTCTATTTTAGCGTGATCATTGAAAGCAAAGACAACTTGGAAGAAAACCACAGCCTTAGCAGAAGAAGCATCTGATACACGGAAAGCAGTTCAGTCCTACTAAATTCCTACAAAGTCGTGGAAAAGATAACTTCTACAGAGATCTACCCGGAATGTTGTGTAATCTGCACTTTAACGAGCTGAAGACAGCAATAAGGCAAAGTCTTCTAAGCGAAGAAGCATCCATTAAAAAGCGATTCCACTTAGGAGGGACATAGCTCCCGCTGTCGAATTATGCAATATCAACAACAACAACTAGAAAACCCATAACATCACTCTAGAACCCAGAAAAAACAACACCCAACCAAAGCTTAACAATCAATTTATTCTAAGTACAATACATGAATGTTGTAAGATTTATACGCCTCATATGCAAATCTTTGATGCGATTGAACAAGCAAAAAAAAGAAGCACGATTCGCAGAGCTACGCCAAAATCCCGCCGAAGAACATGTCTGTCTACATGGAACGCGAACATTACTGAAATGGCTGACATGAAAAGACATTGATGATGTTCGCCAGTGTGTATATATTTATACACTATAAAAAAAAGGGGTCTAGGGTATGCTAGGCTAGTGCAGGAACGGATAGACCAGCAGCCCTGTCTGTATGAACCATCTATAACTCAGAGACCATAAGAGCTAGACATACCAAATTTCATGCCACTTTGGGGAGTTTCTGGGATTTCCTTTTACTATCAACTCCACTTTCTTCTGAGCTCCACCTAATGTGGTTTCTGTGTCTGGAAATTCCTATGATGCAGTGTATCCTTGAGTCGTTAAGTGTGCTCCAAATAGTTAACATTTTTTCTAGCTATTTTTATTTATTTAGTGCTTCTCTTATTTTCTTCTTTTTTTTTATCGGATTTCTGTGTTCTAATTGTTGTTGTCTTGTTTCCTAGACTTAAGAAGACGCTGCCAGGAGTGTGTGTATGTGTGTGTGGGTGTAGTATGTGGTTCCCTGGTTGCTTGGGTGTTTAACTGCGATTTGAGTCACGTTTCATTACACTCGTGATGCAAGACAGTAATCACTTGATTTTGTGGCTCTTTGCCGGACGACGACGATGGCGATGGCGACGTTGGAGCTGCTTATACGAGTGTTCTGTTTTTTGGTGGAGTGTTCTTGTTTTTGTTGTGTCACAGGGAGCAGAGCAACCGCAGCAACCGGCGGAGCAAAGACACGTTGCTGGACACGAAAGTAATGCCAGCCAGCTGGGATGATCACGCTGAGTATGCGCCATAATAATAACAAACCGAAACATGCGCCAAAGTGTAGCTGGACGGGAAGGTGCTACAAGTCCAAGTAGGTGCCACAACTGTGCCAAAAGCGGCAACAAGACCAACAACAACAACGCGTACATAAAATAGAACGAACAGCAAAGCTTGTTAGTTGTAGCTGCTGGAACAAGCAACAAAAGCAGCAACTGCTGCAATTTTCCAATGCCCGCCACTGGGCGGGATTAGCGAGCATGTTGCGCATTTTGTTGTTGGCCAACTATGCCAACTTCTAATTTGGTTTTTATGCTTTGATCTCGTGACGCTTGTCATTGCATCTGCGGTTGGTCAATGATCATATTGTAGTAAAGACAACAACAGCAACCACACGATCCATACCAACAACCACATCGTCGTCCGTCGTCCGTCGCCATCGTCGTCGGCCATGTTGATCTTCATTTGCGCCTGGGCACGCAGCAGCTCGCAGCTCGATTATGGCTGCCCGTTTCGGCAGCCCCCCCACGATAATCAATTAACCTTGGTCAATGGCCAGAGAGCCGTGTCCAATGTTCCAAGTCCGTTCTAGCTATTGCATACTCATACCCATCTACTGCCGTGTACTCCGCTCGAGTCGACAACCGCAACATTGATGAGATCGACAACGATTTTCCCGCAGCCCCTTGCGGTTTGCTTTTCCGCATTTTCTTATGCGCAGCTCATTCGTATTCATTGCGAGCAGACACTTCGACACTCGTCGGACACCACTCCGACAATCCGACACTCATCCCAGCCTAGGCAATTTTCAATTTTCACCGCGGCAATGTTGCGGTTAACCTCGAAAACAACAAACAAAAACAAAAAAAAAAATTGGTACTGGAAAAATATTACAAACAAGTTAAGAAAATTGTCTCAGTTCGAAGTACGAAGATTGACTGCAAGATACACTGCACTTTTCTTTCTTCTTAAGCTAATCGGTCTCCATGGAACTCCATAAGGCAGAGCTACAATTCCAGCCCACAGCACGATTAGACAACTCCATGTTAGTCTTGACAAGGTTGTAAAGAAAAAAATTTGGGCACGAGGGAAAATATGCCGACCCCTTTAGGAATCACTTCAATAATGACACCGGGCCTCTGAAATCCCCCCATTACCATCCCTCTCGACGGGCCTGGTCTAGAGTCTTCATGAGATCAAAGACTGCTTCGATAATATCTTCTGCTTAATTTTTGATTTTATGTTTCCTTTGAGCAAATTCCGTGTCCGGGGAAATCCTCTCCTATCTGACCCTCTCGTTGGGCCTGATCTTGAGTCTCCAAGAGATCAAAGACTGCCTTGATAGCATCTTCCGCTTAATTTTTGGCTTTAAGTTTTCTCTGAGCAGACTCCGGGCCCGAGGGAATCCTCTCCTATCTGACCCTTTCGTCGGTCCTGGTCATGAGTCTCCAAGAGATCAAAGTCTGTTTCGATATTATCTTCTGCTTAATTTTTGGCTTTATGTTTCCTCTGAGCAAAGCCCGGGCCGGGGGGAATCCTCTTATATCCGCCCCTCTCAATGGGCCTGGTCTTGAGTCTACATGATATCGAATTAAAAGACTGCTTCCATAATCTCTACTGTTAAATTTTTGACTTTAAGTCTTAATGTTTCCGTGGGACTTAAGAAAATATCCAAAGACTGCTACGATACCCAAGTTCCAGCTGTATGGGTCCTAGTCTCTTAGGGAAATGCCTATCCGACTTGAATGTTTAATCCTAAGCCTATATTAAGGAGTTCTTAGCTTATTCTTTATGAACATATTCTGCAGAATTTGCTATCAGCAACCCACATCGCTCCACAAAGTTAATATGCCCCAAATAAAGCTAAACCAACACAACAATTTCGACACTAACAAAATAGTCGGAGTTCGAGTCTTCAGAGCCTTGTAGCTGTTGTTGTTGTTGTTGTGGTGGAGGTTGTGTTATGTTGGGGGAGTTACTGGAGGCAGTGGCGTGCCAAGGCGTCTGTTTGTTTAGTTTTCTTTTTCATTGCTGCAATTTGTCTAGCGACATTTGACTTCAAGTGCAACCATTTGGAGAAAATTTTTCGTTATATGCCGAAGAGAGCATTGCGTTGTCCAAGTTTACCATCTTGGCATCTTTATAAACATTTAAATTTATATATATAGTTGTACTTTTAGTGCCTGTGGCAGCTTCAAGTTTCCATTTTCACGCGCAACTTCATCTTCATCACAAATGGCGGCTGTCAGCTGTGTTTTGGCCGCACAAAGCTTTGACCATGGCCAAGATCGAGTCAAGTCTGGAGTTTTGGCTATACCCTGTAGCCAAGAGCTATACTTTAGAAGAGACTCTTATTCCTACAGTCAAAGGTTTTATAGGTGCTCATTAGAAGCGTCTTCTTTTTCCTAAATTTTCGAATAATGAAACTTTGAAGACAGGTACTGGAAATGCGAACGGAAGGCAATGCACCGAGAAGAAGACTCCGAATAACTTGGGAAAATCGCATCCAAGATGTGGGAAGCATGAGGGGCAGAACCCTGGCAGAGATGAGAAGAGACAGCCAGGAGTGACCTAATTGGAGAAGATGGATATGCCGAGGCTACCCCGACGCTTAACACCAAATGGAGATTAAAGAATAAGAAGAAGAAACTTTGAAGCTTAGTTCTTCAGTTCAGCTGCCCATAAACAAGAGCTTTATATAGCTTTAAAAGCAGTATCTATGACAGTCAATTTTTGGATAGATTCTTCGAAGAAGCGTTATATATGACATGCAGTTTCTTCGCCCTTTTCCCAACAACTTTACTTTATCAGTATAATATAACCCTAAAGCCAAGGGAGTTTTAAGACTTAAAATTCTCTCAGAGGAAGTTACAATCCTGAAACCTTGCAAACTCAATGCTTTTCATTTGATGGGTAAACCCTCGTTCAGATTTTCCCAACAGAGATATACTTTTCCCAAGGTTAGGTTAGGTAATAAGATAATTGACATCAACCAAAAATCATGGGGTCAATTGTGATACTTAATTGTGTTAGGGAAGAAAGAAGTATGAGAGTTGAAGTGGTGGATAGGAATAGCGTAAGCTTATTTCGAAGGTCAAAAAAAGGTGGAGGCTACTCCAAGTTACCTAAGTTCCTTTTTTTTCAGGAGCGCTTTTAAGAAATCGCCAAAAGTGGCCAGATCTGCTATAGGCACTAGACAATGAATAGGCTAGACTACGCAGCGCTTCAAAGAATGATTTACCTAGAAACTGGGTTCGTCCTCTAAAAGCAACGAGCAAACACATGGCAGATGTTGGATGCTTTCTGTCACCTCCTCCTCTCAGTAGCTGTGGCAGAAGTCATGACGTGCATCCTTTCGGCCAGCTCCTACATTGTTCAGTTCTTATTAAAACGCGGAGTTCCGATGCTCGCTTTGGATCATACAGTGGCCAGAGTGCTCGAAAGCTGCGACAACCGGGAGCTCTTCAGAGAAGATGCCTGATCTTGTGCCTTCAGACGTCTTCAAACCTTCAGTGTAGATCGACACTTCGGGTCTTCCCAAACTAGTATGCTACTAGTCCAACAATGCAGTGTATTTAATAGTTGGAATATGCCGATTATTGTGATTGTTTTTTTTGTGGCTTAAACGAAATGCATTTGCAACACGCTGGCTGACAAATGCCAAGAAGCAGCTGCCAGCTGACAGTTTGGCACTGAGCCAGGCTCTTGGTTTTGGCCTTAACTTTGCTTGGCTGCTTTTTGTTGCCTCTTTGCTACTAAGTAGGTTAATTTTGACCGGTTTTGGCCAGCAGCAGCAGAAGTCAGCAGTCAGCATTTGGGAAGACTTTAGTCATCTGTGATTGACTGACATTTGCCTGCAACTACAATCGGAGAGTGTGCCTTCGAGAATTTGGGAACTGCGCCGCCTGGTGGTTAGGTGGTTACCTGGTTACCGTTTCCAGCCTTATTAGCCAGCTTCGGCTTTATTTTGTTTAATGAAGTAACAACAGGCACACAACAACCAACCAAAAGGAGCATACTAACTCCTGTGCCTTACTTGTCAGCATCGTAAGTTGGCCAGAGACCAACTAACGATGCAAATGTCAGTGGTTGTTGCGCCTGGCTCTTCCCCGTCCCCCCATTGCCACATGTTGCTGTTGCACGTACATCTGACATTGAATTTTCTATCAATGTTAGTCAATCTCGTTAATGCAACACAACAGCAGCTACACTGTGTAGTAAAAGAAGTAGCCAGTATCCCATGGCTAACAACTAGAAGAACATCTTGAAAAAACAAAACTCCGAGGAGGGTTGGCTGAAAAGTCAATAGCACACATATGTGTGCAGCATGATCAAAAGTAACAGACTATTTCATATGGCTATCATACAAATATTGCAACAGTGACGTCATTTGAAAAGAGTTTCCTCTGTGCATAGCTTTTTGATAGCTTGTAGGTGCCCAGAATTGACATGTAGTGAAGGTAGGAGCTCGGAAGACTCGAAAAATGCTTATTCTTTCTTAAATGATGAGAAGGTATTGATCTACTTTACACACTGCCCTCTTTTGAGGCCTCCCATGGCTAACAACTAGAAGAACATCTTGAAAAAACAAAACTCCGAGGAGGGTTGACTGAAAAGTAAATAGCACACATTTGTTTGCAGTATGATCAAAAGTAACAGACTATTTCATATGGCTACCATACAAATATTGCAACAGTGACGTCATTTGAAAAGAGTTTCCTCTGTACATTGTTTTTTGATAGCTTGTACGTGCCAAGACTTGACCTGTAGGAAAGCTAGGAGCTCGGAAGACTCGAAAAATGCTTATTCTTTCATAAATGATGACGACGACGACGACTAACTTTCCAAGGTATTGCTCTACTTTACACACAGCCCTCGTTTGATCGCTGTGGGCCACAACATTAACATATAACATATTGGACTGGCTCATTTGGCCAAGTTATATTGCTATATGTAAATGTCAAAGACATGGGATACCCTACAAAGATACCCCCAAAGACCTTCAGCCTTAGATAAAGTCCCTAATTGATCTATTGTCAAAAAAAAAGACGAAAAAACAAAACCAAGGCAACTCTTTCCAGCTTATTAGTGGCAACAAAAAGAGGCAAAGAGAAATAAAAGAAATAAAGAGTAATAAAGAGTAATAAGAACAACAACCACAACAACAACAACAACAGTTAAAGTGTGGTCTGACTTCAATGCTTGATTTCCTCTTGGAATGGGGAGCTGGCTCTATAAAGAAAGCTCAGCGACAATCTTAACAGGCTTAGAGACCCCGCTGCCGTCGCTGCCGCAGCTGCTGCTGCTGCTCAGCTTAGCGTGGCATGCAACATGCGAAATGGAGCGTATTGGTTGGAATGGAGCCACTGTTTGGTTGCAATTGTGTGGCATCTACTGGGTAAAAAGTTGCAGCTCCCGCTGTTACTTGTGGCGCTGGTGTCGTTTCCTTGGTGAAAATTCGTGTCATGAGATTGTTCGCGTTGTTGTTGTTATTGTTGTTGCAACTTGTTGCACACACACATAACCGCATGCGTCTTGCATTGCTCTGCGTTTCTAAATCTGTCCCAGTGTCCAGTGTCGCTCTGCCCCCCTCCCCCTCTCTATAACGTGAAATAATGCGGGAAATTTGATACAATTTTGAAATTGCTTTGGGTTTTTTTTGGTTGCAACTTTTGTAACGGCAAACGTTGACCAACTCTGCACGTGCAACAACAAAAAAAAAGATGAAAAAAAAACTTTTACACTGTGAGAAATTTTGAAACCACAAAAAAATATTCTAGTTTAGAAGTTTTTTACTAGGGGGTTTCGCCTGCTGCTCACTTTGCCGCATCAATCCCCACCTTAAACCTACTTTGAGGAATACTGACATATGCCAATTGCTGCATCTCACTCCTTTCCCTTTTTTTTGGTGTTTTTTGAACCATCGCCCTCGCATTCCATTCTAAGGCCCGGGTCACTTGTCATATATTTCTTTACTTTCCTTTCCTTTCTTTTCTTCCACTATTCTGTTTTTCTTGTCTTACAAGAGTTTTTCTAGTTCTGCTAATAGGGTCATAGGGACAAAGTGCTAGTTCGAGGTGTAGGTGTTGGAATCGTTGGACGCAACACCCGAATCGCTACCGCAATGGGTATCTGGCCCAGCGTCTTTCAAGCGGAGATTCATGCCACAGAGATCTACGTCCTTAGTATCCTTCTCAAGAGAACTAGGGGCTCAAACATCTGCATTTATTTAGATAGCCAAGCTGCTATTAGGGCATTGCCACCCTGCAGCATCTCCTCCAGGATGGTTAAAGAATGCCATAACTATGTCCAAACCCTGTCCTCCGTAACAAAGTCGTGCTATGTTGGGTGCCTGGAAACTCGGGAGTGGATGGTATCACGTTCGCTGAGGATCTAGCACGAGAGGGTGCCTCCACCCTGACCACATCTCCTGCGTGGTTTTGTGGTATTGGTTGGTCCACAATCAAAACCATAATAAACAAATGGGCCGCCGGAGAACATAAGAGGTACTGGTTCTCCCTTCCGGGGCTACGGCATGCAAAAGTGCTTGTCAAACTCTGGATGTGATCAAGACAAAAGGTCTTGGCCGAGCGGACCTAAAACTCCTGGTAGCTTATCTATCTGGCCACCACACTGTTAGATATCATCTACAGAAAATTGGACTATCGGACTCTTTAGAGTGCAGGCTCTGTCTAAAAGACGATGAAACCACCAGACATATTCTCTGTGACTGCCCAGCGCTGGTATGGGACAGATCCTGTCACATGGGAAAGGAACGGATTAATCGCTTCCATCTCAAGTCAATGCCAACAAAAGACCTACTGCAATTCATGCGGAAAGCGGAAAGTCTTTTGCCTTAACTTAAGGGTATGGTACAAAAAACCTTTTGGTCGCAGTACCCCACCTCTCTGTGAAGAACCCTTTTTGGAAAAAAAGAAGAATACTACAACTCTTTTTAGCCGGAATTACCATCAAACTCATAAGACCCACAACCAGCTGTGATCTTTAGATGACTTCAATCTTGCCATGCCCACCCAATTGAAAGTTCAGACTCAAAGCTAATCCCACTCTCGAGGATCAAGATCAAACTTCGTGGTTGAGACACCATAGGAAGTGCAGGTCAGACTTTACTCAGAAGGAGCTTACTGTCTGCTCTACATTTCCACAGAACAATTTTGGAATGGAGACAGAGACTCTGCTGGACCTAAAAATTCAAACAAACTGGGAGTAACCACCGACTAATTCAAATTAAGGAAAGGGAGAGAGCTTAAGACACAATAACCCCACCTTGTTTTTTTTAGTGTATCAGTACATAGTCGCACATAGGTCAACTTATGTATGAGCATATAGAGCTTACTCTATAGAATGTTATGTTACCCATGCAATTTGTTGCCATTTTTGGAATATTGCAAAACGTGCAAGAATTGTTTCCAACATTTGCAGCTGGCGGCGGAAATATGCTAAATTCCAGAGTTAAGGCTTCGGGATTTAAAAATACCAGCCAGCACTAAACATTTGTATCTGCAGCAGCAGCAGCAGCAGCGGCAGCAGGAACTGCTTGATTTATGAACCACGAATCCATCACTCAATAAGCAGTAAACCCGACAGGCCGGCAACACTTTCAGTTTGCCGCACTGGACTGGGCTCCTCCAAATAGCCCGGATCTCGCGCGTTCTTAACTCTAATCAACATAATGAAAAAAAAAACAGAACAGAAAAAAAGCTACGCAAGTTCTGGTGCAAGATTTAGTTTGGTATGGACTGGCTTTAGTATAACTTCAAATGGATGGATGCATTTACATATATATCAGGCCAGTTAGCATGCCATAAAAGGTAGGTAGGTAGGCGGGCTGGGAGCGGGTTGCTCAGGCGGCTCTTTGCTTTATTTCTGCTCAGTAGGAAGGAGTAGGAGTGCAACCGTAAGGCGGCTTGGACAACTTGGCTCTGTGAATCTGTAGCTGGCATCCAGAGGCAAACAAAAGCTACATCAATGTCTTGCCATGATCATGCAGCTCGTTTAAAGCTGCCATATACGTGGCCTGGTCCTCGTCGTCGTCGCCGTCTGGATCGTTTTCAACGTTCCACGTTTGTCGTCATTGCGTGTTATCTGCTGGATTCCCTTTAGCATAAAACATAAATAACGACTGCATTCAAATGAGTCTGACAAACAAACCGCGAGTCTGGAAACACGGCTCTAAATAAATCCGTGGCACAAACCCGTCTGCCTGCCACCAACCTGCCTGCCTGCCTACCTGCCACATGGGCGCTGGTCAGTTTGAGGGAGTGGAACGAAAAATGAAAAATGCAAATACTGCATGTACTCCAAACTGGTCAAAACCCCGCGTGGGCGCTCCATAGTTGGCAACACCGTTGGCTTTGGAGAGCTCCTAATCCTAAGGATTTCCAATAATTGCAATTATTTCTCATATTTTACGAGCACATTTCAATAATGAAATCCAAGAGTGGTATGCCAACCATTTCGAGCGTTTTGGGGCGGTTTTAATGAGTCCTGCCAGTCACTGCTAAATCAGTTAGTCGTAGCTGCCCAAAAGCTGCGCCACTGGCGGCCAGCACACAGTTATAGCCAGGCCAAGCTTACGGGCCAGCCTGCAATTTGGTCTTTCATTTATGGCTAAATTGCTAAATTTGGCTGGGCTAAGAGTCTCTGCTGTCTCGAACTTGGCACAGTAGTGGTTGTTATCGCATCGATTTAGAATAGATTGATGGCCTGGCCCGTTCCTAGTTGCATTTAAAGCGGCTTAAGCGGCTCCATTCCCCACTGGGCACAACTTTCTCGCTATGCATTTCAACTTGAACTAACGTCAGTGCTCCTAACGTCGTCCATGGCGCCCCCAAGGCTAATGTGTCGCTAATGGAGCGCACTTGGAGGCGGCTTAGCGGCCAAATGCAAAATTATTACCAACACTGATTGGTTCGGGCAGCCACCAAATTCCCAATCAATTTCATAAATAAATGGTCATGTGTAACAGCTAGAGAAAACAAACCCAACTTTTGGAGCAACAAAAAATATTATTGGAATGCCTAAAATAAAAAGAAATTTGCCGATCACTAAATGCTTAAAATCTAAACTCTGTTGGGCAAAAACCTTTTGAAATCGAACGATAGATTGTGGATAACTTTTTAACTTCTAGGAGGGGCTTCTTTTCTGGATGACATTACGGCCTAACTGTCTTATTTCAAACGCAATGCCAATTAGTGTAGAAGGTAGAACTCCTTACCAGCTACGGCTTAACTCTTATAGAATGTAGCCTTCTTTTTTTTTGTGTTTGGGAAAGTGAACTCGACTTGAAAGCAGATTGTTTGAACCTAAGACTAAATCACTCGTCAGTAACAGTGGGAACATTCTAACTATGCACAGGAATGTCTTGAAAAAAGCAGGGAACCGTTGCTGACAACACTCAGAACACACTTTTATCGAGAAGAATTTGATTAAATATTATAAATCTAGATGTCCTGGGGTAATCTCCTATCTCTCTAGCTCTTACTCCCTAGACCTGCGTTAAATATGTCACTGCTTTTGGCAGTCTACTGAATTCGATTGCAGAGATCTTAATACCTTAAAAAAATCCAAACTGAAACAAGAGCTTTCGCTGTTAATAGTAATAAAGGGGGATCCCATTAAATTCCATCTTAGATGGGTAAATAAGGTCAACCTCTCCTAACCTTCACCTGACGACTGCGTAAAGGTTGTATAACTTTAAAAATGGTGTTGCTATCCAAGCGACTGGACTCCAGTCTGCAGGACAGCTCGCAGCTCCAGCAATAGAATCGGGTGCGGTTGGCCTACCTATTTTAAATTCACACGATTAATGAATCCTCCTTGGAACTCCAGAAACACTATATATATGTAGTAATAAAGTCCCAAGAAGGCCAAGCTCGAGTTGATTAAAGGTTGGAATGCTGGGAGGTTGAAATTAATTCGTAGCATTTTTGTTCCATTGCTTGATTAAGTGGCGCATACTCGTGGGAAGGTTCCAGTCCGGATCCCCCTAAAAGTTGGAAAAAGGTATTGAAAGTCTTTTGCGAGCTCTGACTTCTGGGAAGTGAACAACTCGCCACAAGATCAAACCTTAGCTCCGCACCTGGTGGCATTATTTAAAGTATTGTCCATTGTTTCCTACTACCTTATTCCAAAGCACAGATACCAAGTCGAAAGAATTCTTCATCCTTAGATACGATGAATTTATCGATAAAATTCAGGGAACCTTCGTAGCTGTCAAAGTACTGTTCTGACAAGTCATTCGCCATGGACAGGAACAAGTGGAAATCTGATGGAGTTATGTCTGGTGACGTTCAGAAGCAGGGCAGAAGATGTCGATTATACAAGAAATCAAGGAGAGACAGCTAAAATGGTTCGGACATCTATCGAATGGGCGAATCAAGAAAAGCCAAACAGGTACTGGATATGAGAACGACAACGAGAGGAAGACCCCAAAAAACTTGTGAAAATCGCATTCTGGATGTGGGAAGGCTGAGGGGCAGAACCCTGGCGGAGATGAGAATAGAGAGCCGGGAGCGACCTAATTGGAGATGATGGATATCCCGAGGCTACCCCGACGCCTAACAGCAAATGGGGGTTGCAGAAGAAGAAGACTATGACGAGTAAACTCCTTTCGACGTGTCTCAGCTTGAACTTATGTGGGACCCTCTCTTTGTAGCTCTACCAAGGGCTTTGAATTGTTTTCCAACCGTCCAAGCGATTCTGAACACCGTGTTAGCGTTTGACCAGGGTCTTCAAC
Organism: Chymomyza amoena; assembly: GCA_037043745.1. Classification (NCBI taxonomy): domain Eukaryota; kingdom Metazoa; phylum Arthropoda; class Insecta; order Diptera; family Drosophilidae; genus Chymomyza; species Chymomyza amoena. Next base: position 195,991 of record JBAMAX010003141.1, read on the forward strand.
GAGCATTCTCACCAATTCGCCATCTTCAAAAGTTGCTGTCATCTTCCAAGTCAAAATTTCCTTTTGTGAACCGCCTGATCGGTTCAAAATAGACCAAAAAAAGGTCTCTGTCGCGACTTGAGATCAGAAAATTATTGAAACAAACTGCAAAGAGTCAGAAGCTAGACGAAATTGTGCAGCTGGTACTCCCAAGATGCCATCCTTACTCCCACAAAGCTAAATCGCATAAGATCCTGCTGTGCCTTTACTCCAAATTAAGCGCAGTATTTATTAGTGGTCTGTATTGTAAGTCTGGTGATCGATCTATTCCAAACTTATGATGCCAACCAAACTCAAAGTTCTTATTGTTTGTATAGCTGGCATTGTCAACTAAGGAAGGAAAAAAAAAAGAAACCCAGGTTGGGTAAAAAAAATGTGATGACAGACATTTCGACTGATTGACTGATGGGCTTTAAGTAGCTGAAATTGCATAACAGCGCTCTAACAACAACAACAACAACAATGACTACAATGCCGTCTTCGGGCATTCTGCTGGGTTGAGCTTGAGATCTGGCAACACTGGCACTGTCTTTCTGGCCTAGACATTTTGTTTTATTTCGTCGTTTTTTTCTCCAATTGATGGCTGACTGATGTTTAATGCTAATCCCAATGTCTGGCTGTCGGTTCTTGTGTCAGTTGTTGCAAGTAGAAGAGGCAGCAACATGCCCGTAGATATGGCGGCAGAAGACAGCACTTGCGCGCGTTGCCACAAGTTATTGTTATGGTTACTGTTATTGTTGTTGCCACATTTCGGAACCCGACGAAGACGAAGATGAAGTTGAAGCTAAAGTTGAAATGCGGCAAGCTGCAGGCAGTTGCAACAAGTTTCAATATGGCAGTAGGCAAACAAATGACAACTTGCAACCAACTGCTGCCTGTTTCTAATTTCTAGATGGTTGTTGCCACTTTTTGTTGCTGTTCCCTGCTATTCTTCTATTTTTATACCCTGTACCGTATGGTACTAAGGGTATATTAAGTTTGTGCAAGCCGAAAATGTATGTAACATATAGAAGGAGACGTCGGAGACACCCCAAAGTTACCTAAAATATGATCAGGGTGAATAGAGAAGTCGATATACCCATGTCCGTCTGTCCGTCTGTCCGTCTGTCCGTCTGTCCGTCCGTCTGTCCGTCTGTCCGTCCGTCCGTCCGTGTGAACGCCTAGATCTCAGAGATGGTAAGAGCTAGAGCTGCAAACTTTCACATTAGATCCCATATTATTCCATAGGAGGCAAGTTTATTTTATTTTTTTGATATCGGGGATAAATTATATAGCTCCCATGGGGGTGTTTGAGACGACCTCGACAAAAAAAAGCGTTTTAGATGAATAATTCGTTTTTGTTTGATGAAGATATCGTAACCAAATTTGGTATTCGAAAGTTTTTTATAGTTCCCAATCACTGTACCAAATTTGATCGAAATCGGTTGACTATATCATATAGCTCCCATAGGACCGATCGGCCAAAATAACTTTTTTAAAGAAAAATTCGCTATATTTCGTTTTTTAATAAAGATATCCTAACCAGATTTGGCGTTTGGAAATTTTTTAGACCGCTTAAGCAATGTGCCAAATTTGAACAAAATCGGTTGACTATATCATATAGCTCCCTTAGGTCCGATCTTCCAAAATATCGATTTTTTAACAAAATTTGTTGTGTTTCGTTTGTTTGTTGAGATATTGGGACCAAATTTGACATTCGTTAGTATTTTATAGTTCCTAACCACTGTACTAAATTTAATCCAAATCGTTTGACTAGATCATATAGCTCCCATAGGACCAATCGGTCCAAAAACACGTTTTTTATACAAAATTCGATGTGTTTTGTTTGTTTGTAAAGATATTTGAAATAAATTTGGCATTCATATCTTTTTTAAGGTATTTAAGCACTGTGTCAAATTTTATTGAAATCGGTTGACTATATCATATAGCTCCCATAGGAACGATCGGTCAAAAAAAAAAATTTTTGCTTAAAAATTCTTCTGGTTTTTGGTTTTTTGTGAAGAAATTGGACTTTATTACAAGCTAGTGGTACAGGGTATCCTAAAGTCGTCCGCGCCCGACTTTACGTCCGCCATTTTTTTTTTTTTTGGCAGCATATCGTATATCGCTAAAGCTCATCTCTTCCGGCTTTCAGCTCATTAGCGGCAAGCAAAATCTTGCCCATCCATACAATGCAACGCTTTGTTTCACAGTGGAGGGAGTCCTCGGACTCCACGGATGCGCCCTTGTGCGTCCAGCGTCCAGCTTCCAGAGAGTGTGGCTGCCAACTGCCCGTTGGCTATTAGGTTCATTTTTTGTTGGCTGTTGAAAATTGGCCATAAAGTACAAAAATATATGTGTTTTGTACTTGTTGTTGGGTTGGTGGGGTTCGTCGGAGTAAAGTCCCATGAAGCGCATACTTTGTTGTTGTTGTTGTTGTTGTCGCCATTGTGGTACGCAATTTGGAATTTATTTGCACAATAATTGGCAGGCGCACATTACTAAAAATAAGTTACAGCTTTGAACTAGTCAGCGAACTGGTTGCAAATGCAACCACTTCTCTCGGACAAAGAGCGTTAAATTTAGCTGAATTTAATTAAACGCAGCTTAGTTCTGGTCATAAATCAGCTCTAAAATAAAAGCTGTCACTTTAAATGCCCAAAACTTGGTCTTGGCTAAGAGAGAGACAGCGAGAGAGAGCAATTATGGAGTTGCAACTATAAAGCTTTAACGAAGGGCCTCAAATTACACTCACTAACCCAACTTGTTTATTTTAACTCGGAAACCTTCTAGTTACAAATGCCATTAAAAAGCAGACTTAAGACTTACTTTCCATTCAAGGTGTCGAATTAGTTCGTCAAGCATTAGTTCAGCTTCCTAGAAATCCAGTAGCTTGCATCATGGCTTAGACTCACATAGAAATCTGTATTTCTTACAATACATAGGTGTACATATGTCCATCCCATCATAATGTGACTATCTGCTTTGTCTTCTCAGGTATCGATTGCTTTTATAATATTTTTTTTAAGATTTCTAACAAACATGACAAAAAAATGCCAAAACAAAACTTTTTTTTAAGCCATGATTGATTAACATCCATCAAGTCATATATATGACAAAACATTAAACAAATTTTTATTCAAAGATTTCTTACGTTGTTATTTGCGCTCGTCATAATTGGCATATGCTAGTAAATATATAGATATGACATAACCAATATTATTCTCATATCACAAAAATATGACAAATATGACCACAAAATAGTTTAAAATTTCGGTATTTGTCATTAAGTCATATTGTCGATTTTAACAAAAATATGACAAAAAAAAAGTTCTTTCAAAGATTTCTTACGTTGCCATTCTCGCTCATCATTATAAGACATATGCTAGTAAAAACTCCATATGACAAGTATTTTTGTCATATCGCAAATATGTGACAAGTGCTATAACAAAATAATTTAAAACTTTATTATTTGCATAAGCCATGATATGACAACGCACAAACATTGATAAAGTCATATTTCCGATTTTTATAAAAATATGACAAATATCCCAAAATAAATTTGCGTTTGTCATAAAGTGATATATGATAAAAATTTGTAAAATCACATTAAGACATATGATATCATAAAAATAAGACAATATGATATAGGGTTAAAACTTTGCTATTTGTATAAGTCATGATATGGCAACGCGCAAGCATTGATCAAGTTATATTTCCGATTTTTATAAAAATATGACAAATATGCCAAAAAAAAAAAGTAATTTCAAAGGCTTCTTATGTTACCATTTCATCATAATATGTCTTAGGCCAGTATGACAAAAATTTGCGTCATATCAGATATGACAAATTTTTAAAATTACGTTTTGCCACTTAAATATGACAAAAGCTTTTTTCCAATAATAAATCTTTAATAAAGCAAGTTAGATGAAAGAATTTCTTCATATGACAAATATTTGAGTCTTATGTCATGAACATGGCACATTTCCAGTAAATTTCTGGAAACCTTCGAAAACTTACTTTTGCAAGTCTCCAAGAAAGCATGCTAAGTATCGATATTTACTCATTCACTTTTGTTATATTGTTATCGAAATGTGCTCAATTCTAAATTTTAAACAGCTTATTTCAACTAGTATTTAGAAGTACTCAATCTTATGTATTCCCACTTGATAATAAATTATTTTAATTCGATGCTTTTGACCCAAATTGCCAAATTTATGACGACAGCACTCGAAAGCATCGAATTCGAGTTATAAGATATATGTTAGCGAAAAACTTGGAATAGTAATATTGAAATGTAATAAAATTTCACTTGATAGTATATAAATTCGATACTTTAGACTCAAATTGGAAAATTAATGATCACAGCACTTAAAAGCATCGAATTCTAGTTATAAAAAATTGGTATCGAAAAACTTTTATTTGTAGTATTTAAACGTACTCAATCAAATGAAATTCCACTTGATAGAATAAAAATTCGAGGCGTTTGACTCAAATTGCACTGAAGAGTTCAAGAGCATCGAGTTTACTTATAACAAGTATGGTATCGAAAAAGTGGGAGTAAAATTTAAAAGTACTCAATCTAATGGCATTCCATTTGATAGTATATTAATTAGATGCTTTTGATTTTAACTACAAAATTTATTACCCCAGCACTCAAAAGCATCGAATTCTAGTTATAAGAAATATGGTATCGAAAAACTTAGAGCATAGCTAAGTTAATGTAGAAAATTTATTTTTATGAAACTTGACAAAATAATGAGCACATCCTAATTTAAATAAATCATTTAGCAGGTTTTTCTTGAAAAAATACTCTGTAGAAAACCTTGAAGCGATACTTTAACGATACTGTTATGTAAACCCAACGATCGTCTATCAACGGTCTTATGTATAACAACTTTTACAATTAAACAGTTTCTACGAACTAATATCAAATTTCTAAATGCAGTATCGATACTTCAGTTTTTGGAACAATCAAAAATTCTTGGTAGCGCAAAAGACTTGTGTTCATAAGTTTATTAACAAAAGTTCTAAATGCAGTATCGATAGCTGAGCTTTTAGTGCACAATTGCTGTGGAGTCTACTAAACATGGTATCGATACTTGTGCTTATTCGATATTTAATGGAACACAATGATATAATGACAAAAGTTTTAAATGCTGTATTGATTGCTGAGCTTTTAGTGCACAATTGCTGTGGGGTGTACTAAACATGGTATCGATACTTGTGCTTATTCGATATTTAATGGAACACAATGATTTAATGACAAAAGTTTTAAATACTGTATTGATTGCTGAGCTTTTTGTGCACAATTGCTGTGGAGTCTACTTAAGATGGTATCGATACTTGTGCTTATTCAATATTGCATGGAACACAATGATTTAATGACAAAAGTTTTAAATGCTGTATTGATTGCTAAGCTTTTTGTGCACAATTGCTGTGGAGTCTACTTAACATGGAATCGATACTTGTGCTTATTCAATATTGCATGGAACACAATGATTTAATGACAAAAGTTTTAAATGCTGTATTGATTGCTAAGCTTTTTGTGCACAATTGCTGTGGAGTCTACTTAAGATGGTATCGATACTTGTGCTTATTCAATATTGCATGGAACACAATGATTTAATGACAAAAGTTTTAAATGCTGTATTGATTGCTAAGCTTTTTGTGCACAATTGCTGTGGAGTCTACTTAACATGGAATCGATACTTGTGCTTATTCAATATTGCATGGAACACAATGATTTAATGACAAAAGTTTTAAATGCTGTATTGATTGTTGAGCTTTTAGTGCACAATTGCTGTGGAGTCTACTTAAGATGGTATCGATACTTGTGCTTATTCAATATTGCACGGAACACAATGATTTTATAACAAAAGTTCTAAATGCAGTATCGATAGTTGAGCTTTTAGTGCACAATTACTGTGGAGTCTACTAAACATGGTATCGATACTTGTGCTTATTCGATATTTAATGGAACACTATGATTTTATAACAAAAGTTCTAAATGCAGTATCGATAGTTGAGCTTTTAGTGCACAATTGCTGTGGAGTCTACTTAACATGGAATCGATACTTGTGCTTATTCAATATTGCATGGAACACAATGATTTAATGACAAAAGTTTTAAATGCTGTATTGATTGTTGAGCTTTTAGTGCACAATTGCTGTGGAGTCTACTTAAGATGGTATCGATACTTGTGCTTATTCAATATTGCACGGAACACAATGATTTTATAACAAAAGTTCTAAATGCAGTATCGATAGTTGAGCTTTTAGTGCACAATTACTGTGGAGTCTACTAAACATGGTATCGATACTTGTGCTTATTCGATATTTAATGGAACACTATGATTTTATAACAAAAGTTCTAAATGCAGTATCGATAGTTGAGCTTTTAGTGCACAATTGCTGTGGAGTCTACTTAACATGGAATCGATACTTGTGCTTATTCAATATTGCATGGAACACAATGATTTAATGACAAAAGTTTTAAATGCTGTATTGATTGCTAAGCTTTTTGTGCACAATTGCTGTGGAGTCTACTTAAGATGGTATCGATACTTGTGCTTATTCAATATTGCATGGAACACAATGATTTAATGACAAAAGTTTTAAATGCTGTATTGATTGTTGAGCTTTTAGTGCACAATTGCTGTGGAGTCTACTTAAGATGGTATCGATACTTGTGCTTATTCAATATTGCACGGAACACAATGATTTTATAACAAAAGTTCTAAATGCAGTATCGATAGTTGAGCTTTTAGTGCACAATTACTGTGGAGTCTACTAAACATGGTATCGATACTTGTGCTTATTCGATATTTAATGGAACACTATGATTTTATAACAAAAGTTCTAAATGCAGTATCGATAGTTGAGTTTTTAGTGCACAATTGCTGTGGAGTCTACTTAACATGGTATCGATACTTGTGCTTATTCAATATTTAATGGAACACAATGATTTAATGACAAAAGTTTTAAATGCTTTATTGATTGCTGAGCTTTTAGTGCACAATTGCTTTGGAGCCTATTACACATGGTATCGATACTTGTGCTTATTCGTTATTGCTACTGCTGCTTAGCATATTCAAGCCAATATTTAATTATTATATTTACTTGGAGTTAATTTTTCAACATTTCGCAGCAAAAGTTTTTCCTTTTCGATACCTTTCAGATCTAAGCTCTTAATGTCAAAAGCAAGATTTAATGTTAATTAACAGCACATCGGAGTAGTTTTTTAGACAAGTAAAAATTTACTATTTAGGTATTTATTTTGTAGTGTTAGTTAAAAGACGTTGGCGGGCGTTTTCCTGTTCACAGATAATTCTCATGGCACTTAAGCAGTTGTAAGAGGGGTGGGGTGGGTATGAGGAGATTGCTTTTTGGCCAGAATAGAGATTAAGCCAACGAAAAAAAACCAAACTAAGCAGAGTGGAGCTGGCTGCAAATGGGCAAACACACATTGCCACATTTTGTGGCAAGCAGACAACGAATGATGCATTCGAGGTGATAAACGTTTCCTTTGGAGATAAATGCGCACACAAAGCAACAACAACAAGCAAAGTAAAGCTAAATAACAAAATTAAATGAAGTGGAAGCAAAAGAATGGCAAAGAATTACATAGATACATTGGAGAGATATTTTATAAAAGCAAAATAAAGAGAGACGATGAGACGATGAGGTTGCAAACAGCAACTTCCTCATACCTGCAGCTAACTGTTGCAAGTGCAACAACCCCCCTGCCCACCGAGAGGGGCGTCTATATACTGCATGGAGCATGCACATAACTTAATTAGTACGACTTATGGCCATAAATAGAAATAGAAGCAGCAACAGAAACAGAAATAAATATGAATTAATTGCAGCGCATTTTTAGAAGCAAGTTCGTTGGCCAAGTCTTTTGTTTTGCCCTTTGGATGCTTATGGGATGCTGCACATAACGCTACGTCGTACGTTACGTTACGTCACGTCACCTCACGACACGTCACGCCCAGCCCCAAGTCGCGCTCTTCACTGAAAACAATCAAAAGCGAATTAAAAATAGACATAGAAATTAATTGCGCGACGTTGACGTCAACGGCAACGTCTACGCCAAGCTGCAGTCGGTTGCGCTGCTGCCGCCAACGTCGCTGCCAGCGCACAAGACAATAAATTAGCAGCAGCGACAGACAGCGGCAGCGAAGCGAGAGCGCAGAGAGAGCTTAAGATCCTTGCAAGCTGCCGCCGCCGCTGCATGGCGCATTGTTTTGAAAGTGGCAATTCATTTTTGTTTTGTCAGCATAGCCGCAGCAGCAGCGCACAGTGGGTCGAGTTGTCAGTTTTGGGCACACAATTTGAACACAAATAGAATTTGACCAAAAAGGTGGATTTTAGTTTCAGTTTGACTATTTTTGAACTCTTTTTTGTGTTTTTAAGCCAAGTTTAAAAAAAATGATTTTTATTATGAAATCGTCGGGGTTTTTTTTTTTATTTTTACTCTTATTCTTTTGTTACACGTTACGTGCCAGAAATATTCTGGATTTTACTTTTAACTTAGCTTTTTTGACTATTTTCGAGCTTTTTTTTTGTGTTTTTAAGGTAAGTCTTAAAAAATGTATTTTAATTTTGAAATCGAAGAGTTTTTTTTAATATAAATTTTTATTCTAATTCTATTCTTACAAGTTTTTCGACGAAAAACATTATTGCAAACGATCTTTATGCTATGTATATATGGTTAGCTTTGCATATACTCGTCTGTATATATACTATATATATGGGGAGCTGTTTATAAGTGTCTTCTTTGTTTTTTTAAACTTCAAAATTACAAATCTAAGCTGGCCGCCGTTAACAGAAAAATCAGTTTCGGGACTATAAAACAAGTTAGGCATGGAAATATGGGTTTTCCGGATCGCTGATTACGAATCTGGGTTTAGAATTTCAAAAGGACGGACCTAAGATGGTCGTTGAAGTCTAAATCTATCTATTTATATAAAAGAAACTTATGTTTTATATGTTACGGGTGTTCTCATGAACGCGTCAACAAATTTCAAATATGATTTTAGCGTGTGTTAGAGATTATCAATACGGATGTTTTAAACCTATTTCGATGTGTTTGTTTATAGTGGCTCGTGAGATATACGCATTTTTGTGAATATTGATTTTTGTGTGAATATTGCCATATATACAAAAACTGGTATTGTTGTTAATCAATGTTTGAGGTCCAACATCTTTTCATACATTGAGAACAGGGAATACCGTCTCTTAATCGATCAATGCATAATGTATTTTAATTCGAAGAAACGAAATCACGAAACAACGAACCAAATTAAATATCAATCTAATCGTACAGCCCAGGAACGTGAAGATCGCAATGAACGTGAAAGAATTTGGTTAAAATAGACCCGTGAAATGCGACATTCGACTAATAATGGTGCAAGTTTGAATCGAGCTGCAAACTAATCTAAAAATCTTCAATTTTTCCAGATAAGCTAACTATTTTTTTTTTAAACTTTTTATTTTTAAATATTGATTTAAAAATATTTTGTTGAATATAAAGGAAATCAACGAAAATAAGTTTCAAAACACTCGCCTTTATTTTATAGCAATAAATATGCGTTTCGGCCCACTGTGCCGCGGCAGTTGCAACAGCAGAAAAAACTAAACTTAATTGTGGCAGTCAACGTCAGCAAAAGATGCGCTGAAACAAATCAAAAGCGCGCCCAATGTCCAACGTCCAAGTGTCTCCAATGGCCAAATGGCCAATGGTCATTGCTCGGGTTAATGCATTAGGCCCAGTCCCAGGTCTTAAGTGGCAGAAGCTTGGCCGCGAGCGCATTACTCAATGTCAGAGCACATCGATGTGCCACAGGACGCCAAGGCTGCCGCTTTGCAACGTCAATTAGGAATAGGCTGCCATGTGTGTGTGCGTGTGTATGTGTGTGCCCTCTTTGACATTTAGCTGCGTCTTGGGGCAGCTCCCAGGAGCAGCTACAACTCCTGCTCCAGCTCTAATTGTGAAGTATGGGCCAGCATTTTGAGGCTTTACTTTAATGGTGTCAGCAGCGGCAATAGGGCGGCTTAATTTAGTTGCAGCCACAAAGCCTAGCTAGTTAGTTGCAACATGTCACTTGGCCAAGTCATTTTGAGTGACTAATTGCAGTGCTCCGACTCTCTCTCTGGACTGCAACAAGTTGCAACTAGTCGTCGTAGAAGCACAATTAGATCTGCTCACTCAGAGTTGCTGTTGCAATGTCGTTCTCATTCTCATTCTCTACTCTTCTCTTCTGTTTTTTTTTTGTGTGCCACTCAACTGTTGCAGTGATTTGTGGCATGGCGGCTACCGTTGTGTTCTTCAGGTGTTTAACTTTAATAAACACCAACCAAGCAGCGGAAGACATAAAGCAATCACACATTCAAATGACCCAAAAAAAAAAAAAATATATCTGTATAAATTGTTAAGGAATTTCTTGGCATTCAAAGCAGCTAAGATGTTTACACTGCTGCAATATCTAACACGTTTGCAATAATTACTGATGCTGGGTGCACACTGTCAAACGTTGCAGTAATGCTAGGTTTACACTACAGCAGCAAAATGCTGAAAGTCATGGGAAACTAAGTTTAGTGTAAACAAACATCTAAATTATGAATTGATTTTTAGTGTAAACACAGCAGCAGTAACTTATGCTGCGTTTACACTGCTTTATTAGTTAGTAAGGCGGCAGTGGGTAAACAAAAGTGTGACCAGCTCAGAAAAATAGGTTAAAATTAAGTAAGGGTGCTTGAAATTTTATCCATATCGTTGTTCGTTTTTAGAAAACCTGAAGAGATGTGCATTCCCAACCGATGGTATCCGATCAGTGTTAACCCAAGAACTGTCCTTTCTGAATTTCAAGTTTAATTATTTTTATACCCTGTACCGTATGGTACTAAGGGTATATTAAGTTTGTGCAAGCCGAAAATGTATGTAACATATAGAAGGAGACGTCGGAGACACTCGAAAGTTACCTAAAATATGATCAGGGTGAATAGAGAAGTCGATATACCCATGTCCGTCTGTCCGTCTGTCCGTCTGTCCGTCCGTGTGAACGCCTAGATCTCAGAGATGGTAAGAGCTAGAGTTACCAAACTTTCACATTAGATCCCATATTATTCCATAGGAGGCAAGTTTATTTTATTTTTTTGATATCGGGGATAAATTATATGCTCCCATGGGGGTGTTTGAGACGACCTCGACAAAAAAAAGCGTTTTAGATGCATAATTCGTTTGTTTATGAAGATATCGTAACCAAATTTGGTATTCGAAAGTTTTTTATAGTTCCCAATCACTGTACCAAATTTGATCGAAATCGGTTGACTATATCATATAGCTCCCATAGGACCGCTCGGCCAAAATAACTTTTGTAAAGAAAAATTCGCTATATTTCGTTTTTTAATAAAGATATCGTAACCAGATTTGGCGTTTGGAAATTTTTTAGACCACTTAAGCAATGTGCCAAACTTGAACAAAATCGGTTGACTATATCATATAGCTCCCATAGGTCCGATCTTCCAAAAAATCGATTTTTTAACAAAATTTGTTGTGTTTCGTTTGTTTGTTAAGATATTGGGACCAAATTTGACATTCGTGAGTATTTTATAGTTCCTAAGCACTGTAATAAATTTAATCAAAATCGTTTGACTAGATCATATAGCTCCCATAGGACCAATCGGTTCAAAAACACGTTTTTTATACAAAATTCGATGTGTTTTGTTTGTTTGTAAAGATATTTGAAATAAATTTGGCATTCATATCTTTTTTAAGGTATTTAAGCACTGTGTCAAATTTTATTGAAATCGGTTGACTATATCATATAGCTCCCATAGGAAGAATCTGTCAAAAAAAAAATTTTTGCTTAAAAATTCTTCTGTTTTTGGTTTTTTGTGAAGAAATCGGACTTTATTACAAGCTAGTGGTACAGGGTATCCTAAAGTCGTCCGCGCCCGACTTTACGTCCGCCATTTTTTGTGTAAAGATTGATCAAAATTTGTCAACTATTTCATATAACTGACATACAAAATTGAACCTGCATTCTATTTTTCAAAGAGAGACGAAAAATCAATTTGCTGATGGCGTCACCTTCTAAATTTTCGATCATTGATTAAATATATATTAAAGATTATAGAGGATACAACAGCTGCAGTATGTACAACTAATGCTATGTTTACACTGCATCCAATTTTATACGAAATTTCATTTCTGACAGTTATGTTTAATTTTTTTTAATCAAAATTCAAAATAAAAGTTTAAACTTAGTCCGGACTGTACTTTCAAAAATATAATACATTTATATATACTATATGTATATATTTAGTATAGATTTTTAAGAAAACTTAAAGACTTTTGAGATTACTTAAATGCTATGATCTAAATTTATTTTTCTTTGGTATGACCGTAACTTGCACAGTATTAATTAATCGTTAACTACCTAGTGTTAAGCTAGAGTGCTTCCAAGAAAAAGTTCAACATTTTTAAGAAATTTCGGAGTATATCTGGAATGCAAATATCTTACCCATCGACCCGCAATTCAAAGGCAAGGAATATTGAAGTACCCAAGACCGTAGAGAGAATATCCGGGCCCCAGGGGAAATCTCGGGCGCTGGGCCCCTATAAATTTTTCTAAATTTATGAAAATACGTATAATTGTTGAAAAGTGTGAGATCAACATAAAAAAAGTATGTTACGGAGCTCTGGTAGAATGATAATTTACTATATTATTTTGAAGCAAAAAACTTTCCGAATGACTCTCGAATCCGGGCGCCCCCGAGAGCTCCGGGCCCAGGGGAAAAAGTCCCCAATTCCCCCCTCTCATCCGTACCCCATTCTGTAAAATTTTGCGATCTTTCTATTAGAGATGGGCATCGATACGATTTTAAATTGATTTAATCGATTCTTTTTTATGGAGCAACGATTTTTTAAATAAATTATGGCGCATCAATTTGTATGAGGCTTAAAAATTGAAAATTTGATTCTTTGAAACTAAGGAGGGTCCATAATTAATTTGAAGTTGCCTACTTTATTGAAAAAGGTTTTTTTTCAAAATATTCAAAAATTGATTTCAAGATTTGGCCTTTATTTTTATAAAGGTTATTTTTCCTCAAGCCAAAAGTGTGTTTGGGGGTTTTTGGGGTATTTCTATTTTCTATTTTTAAAGTTTGAGTAGCGATTAAGTTATCAAATTCGTCCAAGAATTTTGTTTTCCCATAGTTAGTATGCCCCACAAATATTTTAAGTTAACCTTAAAACCTCTTGTGGCGATTGAGACATTTTCAAGTGTCTAAAGACACGAAATTTCCTCAAAATATGTTTCTGTAAATTTCTTTCACACTTAGAATATCCCAAAGATATTTCATGAAACCTTTTGAACTTGGCTATTAAACCATCTCAAAATTGTTTAAAATTTATGTAATATACTTACAACTGTGGTTGGAAACTGCTTGTGAACTTAAAAAGCAGTGCGAATTTAAAAATTGGTGTCAACAAGCAGTGTGAATTAAAATTAAATTGTCAAAACATTTTTGTTCCATTTGGCGTTTGTTTAACGAGCTGCGTACTAATCAATTAAAAAAGCAATTATATTTTTACTGTCCAAGCAGTGACAACAAGCAGTGTGAATTTAAAAACTAAAATTGTCTGAATATTTTTTTTACTAACGAGCTGCGTACTAATTATTTTAAGAAAGCAATCACATTTTGATTATCCAAGCAGTGCAAACAAGCAGTGTGCATTTAAAAACTAAAATAATCGGAGCATTTTCTTCTATTTGGTGTTTGATTAAGAGCTGCTTACTAATTATTTGAAAAAACAAACATTTTGTATTGCCCAAGCAGTGTAAACAAGCAGTGCCAATTTAAAAATTGGGATTGCTATTCTATTTGGCTTTTGATTAACGAGCTGGTTACTAATTAATTAAAAAAGTAATCATTTTCTTATTGCACAAGTAGTGCATGCAAGCAGTGTGATTTTAAAAACTACAATTGTCAGAATATTTTTTTTATTAACGAGCTGCATACTAATTATTTAAAAAAAGCTATAATTTGCTATTGTTAAAGCAGTGTCAACAAGCAGTGTGAATTAAAATGAAATTGTCAGAACATTTTTGTTCCATTTGGCGTTTAATTAACGATTTGCGTACTTATTATTTTAAAAAAATCATTTTTTGATTATCCAAGCAGTGTAATCAAGCAGTGTGCATTTAAAAAATAAAATTTTCAGAGCATTTTCTTCCATTTGGCTGGCGTTAATTAACGAGCTGCGTACTAATAATTTTAAAAAAGTAATAATTTTTTTATTGTTCCCATTTGTTACTTTAAGCGAGGCTGTACTGCACTTCCTTATTGCAATTTACAAAAAGAAGAAGAAGCAGCTGCAGAGTTGCATTCGGCTTCTTTTTTTGTTGTTGTTGTTTTCTTCAAGCTTACCTTTTTTAATTGTAGCTGACGCGGAGCTTGTAGAGAGACAAACTGCAAGAGATAAGAAAGAGTTGACAAGAGTTAAGATAAATTAAGCCAGTAGCAGATAACAGATGCTTATAAATATGTCCAGTAAATAAAAGAAAATTTCTCCTAAAATGTGTTGTTTTTTTTTTTTTTTTGGAAAGTCAAAGCAGTGCGGCTTAGTTTTAGTTTAGAAAATTTATAACAAACTGAGCCAGAGACAAAAAAAAGAGGAAAAACGTCAACGTTGCAGCCGTTTTGGAAAACAAGTTTTCCAACGAGGCGCCTTTTGTTTTTGGCTTAATTTCAGCCACTTTTCGTAGCACTCTGGTAATCAAGATATGAATGCATATTGGCCTTATTTGGCTGCCACACACACACACACACACAGCGAGTTGCATGCAACGCATTTGCGGCAAAGCCACGAATTTGATTTTGATATTAATGTAGCTTCTTTTTTTTTTTTTCTACTCAGCTGCAGCTACATCGTCATCGACATCATCATCATCATCATCATCTTGATCATCATCATGATCATCATTATTATTATACACCGTTTGCTTAGGTTGTTTATTCTGTTTATTCTGGTTTCTGGCCTGGCCTGGCCTGGTCGGGCTTTTAGCTGCCTCAACATGTTCTTGGCTTGTACATAAAAAAAAAAACTTAAAAGTTGCTGCGTAACGGTAACTACTACTACCAATCCATACTCCATCCCATTCCATCCCATCCCATCCCATCCATACGATATAGCCAACATCTAAGTCTGTCCGTTTCAGCCTTTTGTCGCTTTTGATGCTTTTGTTAGCTAGATTTCTGCTTGGATTCATGGGGCAGCTACAACAACAACCACAACAACAACAGCTGCCGCGTTTGTGGTTAATGGGAAATTGATATACATACTTGGGGCTATATACATGCCACATACATACATATATATATATATTTAAACACATATACACGCAGAGAAAATTAAGTTGCTGAGCAATCAATAAAGCAATAATCTTTTGCGTTGAACTTGATCAATAAAAGCGTTAGAAAATCTTAGTTATTTATCGATATTTGTTTATCGATAAACTAGAATATGTAACTTTTAAATAAAACCTATTTTAAAGATGGCAGCAATTTGTAGCGTATCTGGTTTTAATATTATTTCAGCCTGTAGACCATTTCATAGCTACAAAAAAAGTTTTCAGATACTTTTCGAACAAATTAAAAATTTTGATTTTGGACTTCCTAATACACCTTATTTTAAAGATGGCGCTCATTTTTGTCAAATCTGGTTTTAGCATTATTTAAGCCCGTAGACCATTTACTAACTGTAAAAAATTAATCTGGATTTAAATTTTTCCGAAGAATTTCACAGTTCCGACATTTATGGAGAAAGAAATGACTACATGGCACATAGAGCATTGGAATGGAATGGAATTGATGGAATTATTGGGTTAACGCTAGGCTAGACTGAACTAGCTAAGATAATAAAATAAACCACTCTAGGACTGATACCGGGAACAAAGTAGATCCCTAAAAGAGTCGTGAGTCCTTCTGTGGCATTGCCAGAACCAACACCAAATTGCTGCAACGACAAGAGATCCAGATTAAGCCGACTCTCGACCAGCTGGGCTGACCTTAAGGCCAAACTGCTCTAAAACTTGGAACCACATGGTCCCACTTCGCATTGGAATGGAACCCCTAGGGCAGAAGGAACTGCGGACGTTCAAAAAGTACATGGCGAAGATCAATTAGGAGAGAGACGTACAAATCTGTCAGCGAACTTCGAGCAATAGCGCGAAAAAGATATAGTTGCAAAATTTTTGTAGATAGACTAAGTTCTTAAATTTTTATTTTTAGAACATGTCAAAATAATAATAATAATGGAGAAAGACGGTGATTTCAATAATCCATGATTTCCGCAAATAATTTTTTTCTAAACTTCTGAAGACTACATGTACATAAAGAGAAAAATAGTTAAAAGCATTTCAGGGATTTTTTTTCATGATTTTCCCTTGAAATCTAATGGAATTAAAAATTAAAATTAATCATAATTTTTGTCAAGTTCAAAATAATTTTTTTTTATAATTTTTTGTTTTGTAACAAATTTTTACTTATCATCAAAAAATAACCCGAATTAAATAATATAGAAAAAATTTGTTACAAAAAAATGAGATAATTGTTCGAGTTCAAAATTTATTATTATTAATTTCCTTAGATTTCAAATAAGAGAAAATTCTAAATAAAAAAATTCTGAAATGCTTTTCACAATTTTGCTCTCTGTTTAGAAATCTTAAATTTTCGGGCTTTCCAAGTCAGAACCAAAATTATTCAAACAATTTTCAAAATAATATTTAAAACATATTTTTGAAAAATTATAACATAAAAAATGGCGGACGTAAAGTCGGGCGCGGACGACTTTAGGATACCCTGTACCACTAGCTTGTAATAAAGTCCAATTTCTTCACAAAAAACCAAAAACAGAAGAATTTTTAAGCAAAAAATTTTTTTTTGACCGATCATTCCTATGGGAGCTATATGATATAGTCAACCGATTTCAATAAAATTTGACACAGTGCTTAAATACCTTAAAAAAGATATGAACGCCAAAGTTATTTCAATTATCTTTACAAACAAACAAAACACATCGAATTTTGTATAAAAAACGTGTTTTTGGACCGATTGGTCCTATGGGAGCTATATGATCTAGTCAAACGATTTGGATTAAATTTAGTACAGTGCTTAGGAACTATAAAATACTCACGAATGTCAAATTTGGTCCCAATATCTTAACAAACAAACGAAACACAACAAATTTTGTTAAAAAATCGATTTTTTGGAAGATCGGACCTATGGGAGCTATATGATATAGTCAACCGATTTTGTTCAAATTTGGCACATTGTATACAAGTGGTCTCAAAAATTTCCAAACGCCAAATCTGGTTACGATATCTTTATTAAAAAACGAAATATAGCGAATTTTACTTTAAAAAAGTTATTTTGGCCGATCGGTCCTATGGGAGCTATATGATATAGTCAACCGATTTCGATCAAATTTGGTAAAATAAAAAACTTTTGAATACCAAATTTGGTTACGATATCTTCATAAACAAACGAATTATTCATCTAAAACACTTTTTTTTTGTCGAGGTCGTCTCAAACATGGGAGCTATATTATTTATTCCCGATATCAAAAAAATAAAATAAACTTGCCTCCTATGGAATAATATGGGATCTAATGTGAAAGTTTGGTAACTCTAGCTCTTACCATCTCTGAGATCTAGGCGTTCACACGGACAGACGAACATGGGTATCGACTTCTCTATTCACCCTGATCATATTTTAGGTAACTTTGGGGTGTCTCCGACGTTTCCTTCTATATGTTACATACATTTTCGGCTTGCACAAACTTAATATACCCTTGGTACAATACGGTACAGGGTATAAAAATAAAATTCGTATTTCGAATAAAAAATATTAATATAAAATTTTCTTTGTTATCTTTTTAAATTTTTCTCCCAGTGTAGAACAAATTTTTGAGACGACAAGTCTTCGTAAAAATAATTATATTAATTTTTTTAAATTTTAATTTAAGAACGAGAAAAAACAAAAAAACTTCTAACTAAATTTAAAAACGATCAAAAGTTATTGGAGCACATGGAATCTTCAATTCTCTCAATTATTTCTCTCTGTGTACAAGTATATATAAAATATGCCATATATAATATTCTATTATAGTATAGAAAGCCACGCCCACTACTACGCCTTTCATTTGCTTGATTTCCTCATATGGCGCCAGTGTGCCCAGCTACAGTCTTCATTCAAATGCCACGAACGCATGGAAAGTGCAAAAAGAAAATGCTGCACAGCATGGGGCAAGAGGCAAAAGGCGGGGCGGCTGGATTTGCATGTGGCAACAACAACAACAGCAGCACGCTGAGTAATTAAAACAACAACAACAACAAGCAATCAAAATGAATTAATATGCAGCAACAATTAAAGAGAGAAAGAAGTTGCCTTAAGTCTACATAGTGTGACCAGCTGCTCAGAGGGGGCACGAGTACGAAACGAAACCCGGAACGACGAACTAAGATTGTAAGATTTTAATAGATAAAGCCAGAAACGATCTGGCAACAAGGCTTGTAAATAATATATGGAGCCATAATCAAGTGCAGGCCATAAATGTTTGCTTTCTATTTGATGACTTTGGAGCACTCTATAAGAAAAATATGAAATTTGAAAGCTGATTCGGGGGTTGAATAGATTCTCTACTCTGGTCACACTCTTAATTTGGAAAACGCAGATTTATGCAAGTTCTAACAAAGCGTTACGAATCGCATTAAGAACAAAAGATTTGAAGATACCGAAACTAGATCAGAATGAAACTTTTCTTCTTCCAATATGCAAATGTGCAACGCCTGGCTGAGTTGTCTGAATGGTAACATCATCATTACCATCATTGTGGGTTGCTCTCATTTTCTCAATTCTTAGGCTAACGGCACGCCCAAAATTAATTAGCATAGTGTGACCAGAGTCTAACAGAGCGAGCAAATAGTCTAAGAGAGAGCACTAACCAAAACAATTCGCACACTCTAAAAACACACTTTCCATCGAACGAACGAACGAACAGTGAGCGACATTTGCATACACACGGTCACATTAACTGCTTGTAATTAAACGAAATGAAACCAAACGAAACGAAACGATATAATAAAACTGTTCATTATGCAAAACAATAAAAACTTTGAATCCGGCTGATCAAGTTCTCAAAAGAAAAGCCCCCAACTGGAGCTTGGTCAAGTGCAGCATAATCCATGGACGTGTTGAAATTGTCCAAAGACTTTGGCTTGGCCCTTCTTCAAGTGACACTCGAAATGGGAACACTTTCACACATATTTTGTAGCGCACGACGCGACGCCACAAAAAAAAAAAAAAAACAAGTGGACTTGTTAGTGTGGCCAGCTCTGACTCAGAGTCGGTCGGTCTTGTCTTCATTATGCTCGTCTTCATTTTTCAAATAAACACCGAACGAATGCCCAACGACGTGCTTGTCATCATTAATCAAGCACGGCGAGAGTTGTGTGAAAAATAACTAAAAAATAAATACTCAGTTATTGGAAGACTTTAGAAGACTATCTTCCGCTACTCTCCTACTCACCGCTCATTACATTCTGCGTGTTCTTGTTGCGATTTCTTTCTTCCTGCTTATTATACTGGCTATTTCCATAATTGAAACATTAAAACTTCTTTCAACCTTCAATTATATATTCATAATCTCATAATTTCTTCTACGGATAATGCAAAAAATATGCGTGCTTAATAGGACTGACCATCAACTATTTTAATTTTAACATGTTCTTCTGCTGTTCGGAGTTAACTTACTTTACTTTCCCCCCAGCATAATTTTTCAAGTTCAAGCTTTTCTCAAAGCCCCAAAGCAGTTAAGAGCTTGTTAACTAGTTTTACGAACTAATCGTTTTACTTGCAAATTTTCTTCTTTTATTATCGATCATAAACTAGTTTTTAGTTTTTCGCAATTAAATTTAGTAGTTCTTTAGTTTATACTTTCTCACAAAAAATGATTGGATTGCTCTTTCACATATCATAAAACTAAGTGTAAGAAAAATGGCATCTCAGGGAACTCTTGTTACGACAAACGAATTTTTTCGATCTAGATCTGGGATTTATTTTTAACAATGCATGGGTTTCACTTAAAAGTTTTAGAAACTTTATATAAAAATTTAAATATATGCTCTAGTTTATACTTTCCTGCCAATTTCATAGAAAGTTATTGAATGGTTCTTTTACATATCATAAAACTAGGGATCTCAGGCAACTCTTATTACGAGCATAGATTTCTTTCGATCTAGATCTTTGCTTTAGGATTCAAGAAATCTTACGACTGAATTAATTTAAGACTAGAAGCTCTAATTAAACAAAAGTTTTACAAATTTTGCGTAGGTTTTTTTTTATTAAGGTGGTCCAAAATTTTTTATGGGCCTTGTCATGAAACTTTTCGAAAGTTTTAGAAATCTTATAGAATAATTAATTACTAGAAACTCTAATTGAAAGAAAGTTTTAGAATTTGTTTTGGATTTTTTGTATTAGGGTGGTCCAATATGTTTGGTTTTAAATCTTCATAGCAATTGTGGATTTATGGGTCTTGCGCTGAAACTTTTTGAAAGTTTTAGAAATCTTATAGAATAATTAAATACTAGAAGCTCTAATTGAAAGAAAGTCTTAGAAATTTTGTATTGATTTGGTATTAGGGTGGTCCAAAATTTTTCGTTTCAAATCTTCATAGCGATTGCGATTTTCTGGGCCCTGCGATGAAACTGTTCCAAAGTACCCTCTAAGCTCTTAAATAAATTGCCAGCCTCCAATCTTTTCAAAATAGCTATTTTTCCTGAATAATCAAGATTCCGATTTTTTAAAGCCCTAAGCTCGAGGCCCTTTATTAGCAGCATAAGATTTTGCATCAAAAAAAAGGCTTTATTTTTTCGAGCTTGATTAAGGAGTTTTATTTGAGTGCCGCCAGAGGGCGCTTGCGTGCTGATTTTCTTTTACGACGTTCTTTGTTTTGTGAAAATCGGCGAATATTTAAATTAAAAATTTTTATTTTTATTCAGATTGTAAAAATTGAATATATATTATTTATGATATTATGAAGTAGAAGTTTATTTTTAATTGAACAGGCTTATAAGACGGAGCAACGTAGGCCTTCAGGCAGGAAATATAATATCCACTCATATCTAAAAATTCTCGTTTTATTTATTTTTAGGAATTCGTTTGCTTATTACTTAAGATACTTTTTAGGCTAATGCTTAAAAAAATGTATCAAAATGTGATAAAATGGGATTTCTTCATATAGTAGTTTTTCGTATAATTAACATATATAGGGTGGGCCAGCTGTTGGTTAGATTGTTAAATGCATTTTTTTCGTATATTTTCCAACTAAATCGGGCAAACTCAACTCTTGATGACTTTTTGCGTCCATAATCCCGGCGACTATATAATAATATAGGGTGGGCCAGCTGTTGGTTTATTTGTCAATTGAATTTTATTCGTATATTTTCCAACTAAATTGGGCAAACTCAACTCCTGATGACTTTTTCGTCGATAATCTCGGCCACTATATAATAATATAGGGTGGGCCACCGAACGATCATTTTTATAGCCTGTTCCACTTTTATGTGCTTAACAGTTGTTAAAAATTAAGTAGTTTTAAGCTTGATAAATGTCGAGCTGAAAGCCTTAGTAGCTATGGTTCATCCCCTCTCTTTAGGCCTTAAGTTCAGGAATAGATATGTTGAAGAGTTATGAATGTTTTACAAGGAAACCAACAAATGGCCCACCCTATAATAGTTGCTTTGTCAAAAAGTCGTTAAAGATCGTATTTAAACAATGGGAGTAGAAAAGCTTTAATGTAATTGTTGTTGGGAGTACTAACCATTCAGGCACTTAAAGAATTATTTCGAAAAATAATAATATAGTTTCCATGTATCAAAACAGGAAAAATGGGTCCCTGTTATGAGTTTTTTAGCAACAAAGCCAACAAATGGCTCACCCTATAATAGTTCCTTTGTCACAAAGTAGTTAAAGATCGTATTTAAGCTATGGGAGTAGTAAGAAGTGCAGCTTATTTTATAGTCGCCTTAAATATTTTTGTTTTTGGGAATGCTCTCAAGCCCTAGTGGAAATATTTCGAAAAATAATATAGTTTCCAGGCTCCACAAAAGGCAAAATATCGAGAATAAAAATAATGGAAACAATAATAATTATATTATAGTCGTCAAAGAAGCGCTATTTGCCCAAAAGAGTCTCTATTAATTCAAGGATTTCGCCGCTTGGATTCAAAGTAGTTAAAAATCGTATTCTAATTAAAGAGGCTAAATATCGAAAGAAACAAATTATGAAAATAATTAAAGGTTTATGGTCGTAAAAAAAATCTCTCAATGCAAGACCACCGCCTTTCGGATTTGCTTATATGATGTATATCCCCTGTTCACTACAAACAGTATTTAATAGAGATTCCCATACTCCACCTAGGACTTCGACTGATAAAATAATCAGTCAGGGAAATTATTATTATAGTCGGGATGTACCAACTCTAAGTTATTTCTATTTAAGAATAGCAGCTGCCCGGGTCATGGCAGCAGATTTACAAAAAGTATTTTAATCGTTAGTATGACGTAAGAAAGATCAAAGATTATACTATATCATAGTCGGCATATATTATAGTTGCCGATTATAAAGAATATTTCGTGGATTGGATCTAGCGCTGCCATAAATGCGTTGCAGTCGATGGGAAATACTTTGAAGCTTACAATATCGATTTCGATGAATAATCTTTAATTTTTGATTTTTGAATAAATTCCGGTGACTTTTTGATCCATCTGTAGATCCATCTGTTACAATTGGGATATACCGACTGCTATGTACTCTACAATCCTCGACTAGAGTTGGATTCGGAAAAGGAAATTCGAACACATTCCTTTCGTTCTTAAAGAGAAAGTGGGAAATCACGCATCCAGGCTGAAAGCTCCCTACTATGACTTCTGTAGAAGTTGTAGGAACATTATTTCGTTATAACCCTGGACTGGGCAGATAATAGATACAGATTCCTAAAGTCACGCTTTCTCGATGAATTATTTCAGCTCTTTGAACAGAGTCCAAAATGCCTTTTAAGGTTTATTCGGGCTGCCGGATGGCTTCCTCACCTCATATAGGGGATCTCTCAAGTGGGAAAGAGTGTTGAAATGGCTCACTGTAAAGATATCCCAACGGGCCTATCCTTGGCCTAAGTGAGTTGGAACGGCCCTAACCTAACTTAACCTAACCTAAGGAGACATTCAAAGATCCGGAAAAAAATAGAGTTGGATTTGGAACAGGAAGTTTTTCGCTGCTGAAAAGAAAATTTAGTCTGTCCAATTTTGCGAATACCACGAAATTATTTAAGAGCATTCTTGATTATAGTCGTTATATATCAGCGCGGGCTTAAAAATAAATCTTTCGTTTAGATAGCTGCCATGTTCCCAAAAGCATCAAAGAGTAAAATTTATAACACCAGTTCTAAGATTTTTCAGTTTTTTACTGCTTTCTTACCATAAAAAAAAGTGCCATAAAAATTAAGGAAATGATCGCGTATAATAATTTGCGCTTTCTTGAGTTAGTTTGGAATGTTCGGGCCATAAGTGTCGGCTCTTATTTAAGCATAAATCTTTTGTATTTTCTTGGCCAAGCAACTAACCAAATAAATCGAATCATCAAACATTATAGCAGGAAATTTCTAGCTATAAATTTTAGTCAATTCTTTGGAGCTCGCCAAGAAGAACCAAAGATGTTGATGATGCAACTCAGTTGCTCTCTCTCTCTCTTGGTGTCTTGCCACTTGCGTGTGGCATTAACCATTTTTGGCTGATCCCCATTTGCTACAAAGCTGAATAATGTTATGGCCTAATTGGAAACGAAAGTTTCTGGTCTATGGAACGGCTCGGCCGCTTTGGCTTTGGTCATGGTTTATGGTTTGTCATCCGGGGAGCTGACTGACAAATTCGACATGAATTATTTGTCCCACATTTGGTGTGAAGAAAATGTTTTCTGTAGCCAAACCAAAAACCAAAACCAAATGACACACAAAACGCCAATCAATGGAAATTGGAATTTCTTTAATATGGCTTATAATATGCGTTAGTTCTTCGCTCAGCTGTTTGTTGTTGTTAAGAAAACAACCGTTGAATAGCACAGATTCCAACAGACCCAAAAAAAAAATAAATTTTTGGTGTCTGGGCTAGCAAAAGAAAACGAAAAGATTTCAGCTGGAACCGCCTAGGTGCTTGTTGTTGTTGTTGTTGTACTTCTATAGAGTTCTTCAAAAGCCGAAAGCTTGAAAGTGCCAGCTCATGCTCAGCTCTTCTGGTCTCTGTTGAGTTTTCGCTTATTGCCAAAACACCACAAGAGGAAGAGAGCTATTAAAAGCTTCCAAAACGGTAGTAAGACATATATACCTAGACAGCCGGACAGCCAGACAATCCGACAAACAAATAAACAAACAAAACTCACCCAGTTATGAATATAATTCAAGTTCTAGCTCGGGGTGTCTGTCACACTTGTGGCACTTGTCCGAACTCTTGAGATTTCTGAACGACGAACTATCGTTGAACAGACAAAAGCTCTAGAGAACCTACGCAGAACATCGATACAAGTGTGAGAATTATGTTTCGGGGCTATTTACTGAAAGCTACACGATTTTGTGTCCATTGTGTCTACTTTATATAATAATATCAAGTATTATAGCAGGTGCAAAAAATATATGTGCGAGCAAATAGCTCTAGAGATGGAACTTGAACGAATTTTTTTTGAGTCATAACGAGAAAGTAAAACTAAAATGAGCGCAATTTTTTCACATCTGTTTCTAAAGAAGAAGCTGTTTTTAGTGAAAACAACTATGCGTAATTTTTAATGACAACAAGCTCGGCGTTCTTAAGCTTATAAAATCGCATAATGTGTCCATAACTCAAAAACTAAAGCTACCTACTGCCTGAAAATTTCGACGAAAAACTCTAAAAATGTTGAATAAAACAAAATCCCGAACTTTTAGTTTAAAAGTCTCTTATATATAGAAAGCTCATAAATAAGAACCAAATGGTTCCAAGAGTAGTTCTAATTTTCGAAATATTCTAATTTATGAAAGAATTCTTTTAAACAAAAAAAGTTAACAAAAATCGGTTTATTAGTAAAAAACAATTTTATTTCGACTGAAGGATTTGTTCCATTCTTCAGAGCAATCGATTGCAATAAAATCGCTTCTATTAGTTACTATTTCCAATAGCAACTTTTTTTTTGTATGAAAAGACTTAAATATGATTAAATAAAAAAATGTTTACATTACATGTTAATTTTTTAAGTCAAACTTTAAAAAAATGTTATTTTGCTCAAAAATTAGAACTAGCTTTCAAGGCAACGAAAAATCTGGTTTTAATTTCGTGAATATCGAATTTTTGTTCGTTCTCATGAGGGAGCAGTCTATGCAAATTACAAATTTCACGTGGCTTAAGATTCGGGATTTCTTTTTTTTAATTTAAGGGAATTCGCTGCAAAAACTATGGTAAAACTGTGAAAATCTTGAAAAAGCCCTAACTATAAATTGAAGGATTTCGTGATGAAGTTATTTTAAAGACTTTAAACAGACATTAGAATATGTAAATTAATTCGTATTTATAATTCTACAAAGGAATTTAGAATAATTTCTTTATATCGTCACTTTTTATCTCTCAGAAATCATTTTTCAAATCGTTTATACGATAGCTTATCGAAAGTTATTTTCTTAGTTTTTCCTAAAATTCCTAAAAATAAGAAAATTAAATCGAATATATAATTCTAGAAAGGAATTTTGAGTAATTTCTTTATATCGTCACTTTTTTATCTCTCTGAAATCATTTTTCAAATCGTTTATACGATAGTTTTTCGAAAGTTATTTTCTCAGTTTTTCCTAAAATTCCTAAAAATAAGAAAATTAAATCGAATATATAATTCTACAAAGGAATTTAGTGCAATTTCTTTATTTCGTCATTATTTATCTGTCAGAAATCATTTTTCAAATTGATTATACGACAATTTATCGAAAGTCTTTGAGAGCATTTTTTCCTAAAACTATTCTAAACATTCTCCAAATTTAGTTAACTAAACAACTATCTCAGGAATTTTACAGCCTTTTATAAAAAAATTGCTTTAGCGTAATTTTAATATTGCAAATTTTTGTTTTAGGGCCAAAATCATTTCGCAAATCCTTTATACGAATACTTTATAAAATTCCTAAAAAATAAGAAAATTAACTCGAATTTATACTTCTACAAAAGAAATTATCTTTATTTCGTCACTATTTATCCGTCAGAAATTATTTCTCAAATCGTTTATATGATAGTTTATCGAAAGTCTTTGAGAGCATTTTGTTCCAAAATCATTCTAAACATTTTCCAAATTTAGTGAACTAAAAAACGCTCTTAGGAATTTTACAGCCGATTATAGAAAAATTGCTCTTGGCGTAATTTTGATATTGCAAATTCCTATTTTATGGCCAAAACGCTCGTTATCGATGAACAAGTTCTTCAATTATTTTCCTATCGAAGGTATGTGAAAATGCGCCGCATCTAAGTTCTATTGAAAGCAATAGCTAAATCTTTTAGTACCTCCACACTATTCTACTAATTGCTAAGATTCGCTTTATGCGATAGTTTTCGTGCTACTTTCGTGCGACACGCGCCCATCTCTAGCTTGGTCAAAAGTCATTTGGAAATCGTAGCGGCGCAGCCAAAAAGAACAAACTTGGCCGCCTCAGACGAAAGTATTCCAATGTAGGTCACACTCTGTGACGTAGTAGGTTGGTTGGAAACCCAGCGAAGGAAAACCGAACCAAGCGCCGAACCGAACTGAACCGAAAAGTAAGCCATAATTTGTTTAAACATGAAAACATGGAAATTAAGCTGGCCTAAGATCCAAAATGACAGCATTTGGAGCGCGTCCAAGAGATGAGCGATGGGAGCTCTCTGGCTGGGCTGGGCCGGCTGCCATATATGAACTTGTTTATGGTTGGTATTTCGTGGAACACCACATTGAAGCCACATTGTAATCTAATCAGCAAATGATTTCATTTCGTCAATTTCCGTTTGGCTACAACAATCAAACTGCCAAATCGCCAATCGACGTTCCAAATCACCTCTAAACTGGGCCAAGCATTTAGTTGAGTTTAGTTCTGTTGTGTGTGTTATTGGTTTGTTCGCCCCGCTGGCCCGCTCCTCCTCACACAGAGAGAGCATTTTATTTATTTGTTTCTTATTTATTTAGCTTTTAGAGATTTGGGTCATGAAGCCGCCAGAAGACACGCGCGCGCCTCTCAACACGCATTGGCCAAATGGTCAGGTCCAGTTGGACGTGCGTCCGTCGGTCGGTCGATCTTTCGATCGGTCGGTTCGATTGCCGTTAAGACCCGCTTCCAAAAACTGGATAGCATTTTGTAACTAAAAATCTGGTTCTTCATTTGCTGCATTTAAACTTTAATGGGGAGGGTGGAGGGGGGCAACGAAAAAAAGCGGCAACAAGTTGCTGCAACAAGGCCGCCGCATGAAAGCAACTCCAACTCCAGCAACTTTAATGAGGAGAAAATTTGCAGCAACAATTGCTGGCGGATTGCTCTTAATGTTGCCTAGAATTGCACACAAGCGATAATCGCATCAACGCTGATTTGCATCAAAAGAGGACAATGGAGTTGGAGTTGGTTGCAGCTGGAGCTGCAGTTGATGCTGCTCCGGTGGAGCTAAGCATGTCAATTACGGCATTCAAGCGTTCACTCTTCCAGTCTTCAGTCTTCCAGTCACCATCAGCCATCCACCAACCATCAACGAGCTGCCGGCCTTATATGGCCAGCTGGCCAGCAGTGAACACTCCACTCACTGATTGTTTATTTGTTAATAGATTATATGGATATGGATTCATTAAGAGAGCCCACTTCGAACTACTCAAAAATAAGTGGACCACTTGGCAAGCTCATAATTGTGACCAGTCTGCATAATGGACGTATTAAAAAATAAAAAATAATTATTAAAAATTTTCCAAAATTGCTGCACTTCGCGCTTGAAACTAAGATGATCGCTAACAAAATTTGCAATTTAATAAATTTAAGTTAAGTTGCTTCTTCTATCTATTTTGACAAAAAGTGACCAAGATCGAACATAAAAATGCTTTCTTTTTGCTGTTAAAATTCAGATGATCAGTATTTAACTAAAGATCATCAGAATTAGCAAAAGTTTTATAACTATTCTCAAAAAAGATTCCTGGTCTTCGCGTTTGAAATTGAGATGATCGTTAACAAAATGCTTAATTTAATAAATTTAAGTAAAGTTGCTTCTTCTATCTATTGTGTCAAAAAGTGATCCAGATCGAACCTAAAAATTCGTTCTTTTTGCAGTTAAAATTCAGATGATCAGTATTTAAGTAAAGATCATCTCAATAAGCAAACGTTTTATAACAATTCTCAAAAAAGATTCCTTGTCTTCGCGTTTGAAATTGAGATGATCATTAACAAAATGCTTAATTTAAAGAATTAGTTTCAGTTGCTTCTTCTGTTTTGTCAAAGTGTCAAAGTGATCCAGATCGAACATAAAAATTCATCTTTTTTTTTCTGTTAAAATTTAGATGATCAGTATTTAACTAAAGATCATCTAAATAAGCAAAAGTTTTATAACAATTCTTAAAAAAGATTTCTGGTCTTCGCGTTTGAAATTGAGATGATCGTTAAAATTTAAAGAATTAAGTTAAGTTGCTTGTTCTATCTATTGTGTCAAAAAGTGGGCAAGATCGAACGTAAAAAAAACATTCTTTTTGCTGTTAAAATTCAGATGATCAGATGATTAAGTAACGAACATCTAAATTAGCTAATTCTTGATTTATGAAAAATGCATATAAACATTCTTGACTGAAGACTGTTGCATTGATTTTTCTGATTTCGTTCCCGAAATCTGCAAAAATCTGTGCCACAACTAAAGACTTTCTTCAAACTAAAACTTATAATCTTCTGCACTTAAATCTATTCCAGAAACTAAGTCCACTCTATTTGTTATAAATTCTCGGTTCTATTTAGTGATAATTAAGATGATGGACATTTAAGCGCGAATCGACTCAAAAAGAGATTACCAAGCTTGTAATGAAAATTCTTAAAGACTTTCTTCTAGCTAAAACTAATAATCTTCTGCGCTACAAACTATTCCAGAAACCTAAGTCAACTGTATTTGTTTAAAATGTTCTGTTCTGTTCGGTGCCAATGAAGATGATGGACATTGAAGCTCGGATCGTCTTACTATATATAAAAAGTTTTGCATAAATATTCGTTTATGTTAAGTTAATTGAAAAATTGCATTTTTGAAACCTGCATCAATTTAAAAGTAATAATCTCTTGCGCTACAAACTATTCTGGAAACCTTAGTCTACTCTATTTGTTATACATTCTCGGTGTAAATTAAGATGATGGACATTAAAGCGCGGATCATCTTAATTAGATTAGCAAGATTGTTTTGAACATTCTGAAAGACTTTCTTCTAGCTAAAACTAAGAATCTTCTGCGCTTCAGAAACCTAAGTCAACTCTATTTATTTTAAATGTTCTGTTCTGTTTGGTGCAAATTCAGATGATCAACATTGAAGCGCGGATCATCTTGGATTCCAATGAACATTCTTAAATATTAGTAAAGACTTTCTTCAAGCTAAAACAAATAATCTCTTGCACTAGTTAAAACTATTTTTTATAAATGTTTTCGATATTCAAGCTTTAAAGGCTAGAAGCTTCAGCCCATCATCTCTTAATTAGTTGATTTAATCTTACAATAAAACTTTATCTAATAAAAGAAAGTAGTCTCTCTTCATTTCTTCTATTAAAAATTTAGATCAAAAATAAGATAAAAATTATCTTTGTTGACCTTTGAAAGCTATCAATAAACATTTTGAATAAAAGATATTCTTAACTGATTAGTTAAAGTTAAGTCTAAAATTAAAAAAAAGATGATTGGGAGCCATAGTTTAAATATAAATTTAAACTTAATATGAGCTCTTTAAAACTTGTGAATTCTACAGATAACAGAGATGAAGCTGAGCAAACCCGCTTGGAGTTTTTCAAAATGTTTTTTTAATCTTTTAATAAAGATTTAGCCCAAAGAACGACGACTTGCTTACTAGCTGCCTTAAATATATCTCATAGATACATTTTTAGGCTCTATGCTCCACTGGGAGTCGAGGATGACAGAAGAAGAAGATACATTTTTATCAGTAACATAAAATGTATCTATGAGATACGCTATGATGTGCTTAAATGTTTCTCATAAACACATTATTAACTGTATTGGAAAGTAACTCATTTATACAATTTAAAAAAAAAAATGTATCTTAAAGATACTTTTTAAAATGTAACGTATGAAAACATTTTAGCATATGGCTTGTAGATGCATTTTTACATGTATCTTTAAGTAACATTTTAAAACTAAGCTAGCTTTCTTAAATATATCTCATAGATATATTTTTATCAGTATCTAAAAATGTATCCATGAGATACGCTATGATGTGTTTAAATGTGTCTCATAAATACATTGTTATTTTTATCTTAAAGTTACTTTTTAAAGTGTAACTCATAGATACAATTAAAAAAGATTGTATCTTAAAGATACTTTTAAAAATGTGACGTATGGAAACATTGTTGCATGTGTCTAGAAGATGCATTTTTACATGTATCTTAAAGTAACATTTAAGATAAAAAAAAATTTAACTTATAGATACATAGATACACTTAATTATGTATCTTGTAGATATGTATATCTAAAATGTTTCACGTAAATACATTTTTAAATACAATATAACTTAAAGATACATTATTAACATGTATCTCACACATATCTTAAAGATACTTTTTAAAATGTAACGTATGGATACATTTTAGCAGGTATCTTGTAGATGCATTTTTACATATATCTTAAAATAACATTTTGGCATTTAGATACATTTTTAGAAGTATCTCATAAAGACATTAAACAAGAAATAAATGTTACTTTTTAAAATGTAACTTATAGATACATATATTGCATGTATCTTAAAGCTGCTAATATATGTATTTTTACAGGTATCTTGTAGGTACATTTAATCGTGTATCTCAAGATACATATGACCAACATGCATCTCATATATGTACATACAACCTTAGATATACATTATAAACATGCATCTCAAAGATACATTATTAGCAAAGATACATGCTAATATTGTATCTTATAGATAGATATAACATGTATCTCATATAATTTTAAATGTATGTTAAAGATAACTTTTTTAAACGTATCTTAAAGTTACTTTTTAAAATGTAACTTAGAGATACTTTTTATGCATGTTAAAGAAACTTCTCTTAAACGTATCTTAAAGACACCCTTGCAAATGTATCTTAAAGACACTTTTGTAATATGTTTCTTAAAGATACTTTTTTTTTAAATGTATCTTAGAAATACTTTTTAAAAAGCAACTTATGTAGACATTTTAACATGTATCTTGCAGATGCATTTCTTCATGTATCTTTTGTAGATGTAGATATATTTTTGGATGTAGATATATTTTTGGAAACGCTGCGAAAAGCAATTCTTCATTCTTTTTTAAGATACATTTAAAAAAGTGTCTTAAAATCACATTTAAAAAAGTATTTTTAACATACATTTAAAATTTTTCTATGAGATACATTACTAACATACATCTCAAAGATACATTAATAGCATGCATCTCATAGATACATTATAAACTATCTCATAGAGACATTTTAAAATGCATGTTAAAGATACGTCTCTTAAACGTATCTTAAAGACACACTTGCAAATGTATCTGAAAGCCACTTTTGTAATATGTATCTTAAAGATACTTTTTTTATATACGAGGGTGAATTGATAAGTTTCCGGCCTGACCAAGAGATGGCGCCACTAGGCCTACCTTGAGGTGGCGTTCTATAGTACCATCCTTAGATAGCTTGTAGCTATAGTTTCAGCCCGATCGCCATGTTAGTTTAGATTTGAGAGCACACTGAACAAGACGCCTCTGTGTTTTTCTTGAAAATTCGAAATTCGAAAAAACATTTCTTCCGCCAATTTGACGTTGTAATCCAAGCGAATTTTTGCGTCGATTCATAACCGTTGACGAAACTTGGGTCCACCACTACACTCCTGAAATCAAAGAACAGTCTAAACAGTGGATTGGACCAGGGGAACCAACTCCAAAGAAGGTAAAAACAATTTTTTCAGCGAACAAGGTTATGGCTACTGTTTTTTGGGATGCAAGAGGTATTATATATATTGATTACCTTAAAAAGGGTAAAACTATCACTGGTCAATACTACGCAGACTTATTGCAACGTTTGAGCCACGAGGTGAAAATTAAACGACCTCATCTGGCGAAGAAAAGAATCTTGTTTCATCACGATAACGCACCAGCGCACAAGTCAATCGTTGCGATGGCTAAAATCAACGATCTGAAGTTTGAATTGCTGCCGCACCCTCCCTACTCTTCAGACCTAGCCCCGAGTGACTATTATCTGTTTCTTAACCTCAAAAAATGGCTTGGCGGTAAGAGATTTGCGGACAATGAAGAAGTAATCGAAGCTGTAAATGGGTATTTTGAGGAGCTTGACGAATCAGTCTATAGAGATGGCATTACTAGCCTAGAACACCGCTATGAGAAATGTTTTAGCCTTGGAGGAGATTATGTTGAGAAATAAAAAAAAATCTTAAAAACGTTGTTTTTCTTGGTCAGGCCGGAAACTTATCAATCCACCCTCGTATATCTTAGAAATACTTTTAAAAACGCAACCTATGTCCACATTTTAACATGTATCTTGCAAATGCATTTCTTCATGTATCTTATAGATACATTTTTCAAAACGCTGCGCAAAAAGCCATGCTTCAACTGTCACATAACTTCTTTTAATTTGTTTTTCTTGATTTTTTTTTCGCTTTGTGTCATTGTCTTGATTGTCTTGGAGAAAAATGTGAAATCAAAACGACGATTATTATTGTTCTTCTGTCTTTGGTCTTCGGGATCTCGATCTCGATCTCAATGGATAGTTTCCATTTCCAGTGAAGCTTATGCGCTTTGCTTTGGCATGTGTCGCAAGTCGCAAGTTTGTTGCCTAAGTCTTTTGTTTTGTGCGCGTTCCATTTCTGGGTCTAACGTTCCGTTCTTTATGCTTTTTTATGATTCGATTATAAAAAAAAAAAACAACAAGTCATTTTTTATGCAACATTATTACATTATTTCCGTTGTACGAAGGGAGGCAGCAGGGACTCAACAACAACAACAACAAATATAATAAAGTTTTAATTTAAACAATGTAACTGATAACTTTATAAACAGTGGCGAACATGTTTGGTTGCAACTTGTGTGAAAATGCTTAAAATAAAATAAAAACAATAAAAAAAGTTACAAAAAAAAAAAGGAAGACAAAGCGAAGTACGCTTATTTTTTTTTTTTTTTAATGCGTTTCTCATGGCTTTGCGCCGTTGCTTTTTAGCTGGTGTGTAACTGTGTGATGTATCTGTGTATCGCTGTATCTGTGTATCTGTGTATTTTTGCTGCTTTTCGTTTTTGTCGCTGTCGCTGTGTCAGTGTGTGTGTGTCTCTTTTTTTTTACACTAAATGCTTTCCTAATGAATTGGGTGACCATTTGGCGGTCGCAGCAGCAGCAGCAGCAGCGCTGCCGGCGCTGGCGGCGGCGGCCCGGTAATAACGGTTAATTGCGTTAATGACTTTAACAGAAAATATAAAGCGCAAGCTTTAATATAATAAAAAATTAAAAAAAAAAGAGAAATAAAACAGAAAAAAAAAACAGAAAAGTGTACGAAAGCAAGAAAAATGAAAGAGCATTAAATGTAGCAGCGTAAAAGAGAGAGCGTGGCCAGAGCAGCGCATTTAAGCTATTGTATCTGTATCTGTAGCCGTAGCCGTGTCCGTATCTGTATCTATAGCTGGCGTTGGGTTCGGGTGGGGTGGGCTGTTGGTTGGTCTGTCTTTTGGTCTAAAGGAAGTGTGCGCTCTAAACGCTTTTTAAATGCATTTTCCAATGAATTGAAAATGTCGCCAGTTGTGCAAATGCCAAGCAAACTGTTGGTATTTTGGTATGCCGCGAGCCCCCCCACAACCCGCCACTGTGGCTATACCAGCCTATGCATATTTTGCACTCTGTTTCGTGGAACCTGCAGCGGCGACCCTCTCCATACCCCCCTCTCCATTCCAGGTGCTTGTCTGCAAGTTCGTTGCCTAAGTCTTTTGTTTGCACACTGGAAATGTGACAATTGCCAGCGTAAGCTGTGAAAATTCTTCACACAGATACACACACACAGACACACACGCATGCAGTCTAACCGTAAATTTTTAACATTCTAACTGAATATAATTTTCATATGATAACAAGTTAGCTGGAACTAATAACCATCTAATGTCTTAACTAACTTGTTTGTTTGGCTCAGAACTTGTCACATCTGAATCTGGAGACATTATGAAAGCATTTTTTTGAAAATATTTTTAGAATTTATTTATGATAATTTTTTTTTAAGAATTTTTTATTTTAGTTAGCCGAATCTAAATGCTTTTGAGTTTGCTAAAGACTTATTATGATAAAAAGTTTCTTGGAATAATACTTGAAGAATTCCATTTATGATTTAATAATTTTTAATTTAAATTAAAATTTTTAAGAAGTTATCTAGCTATTAAAAATTCAGTTAAATTCTGCTTAAGTTTTTTTTTATAATTTTTTAAATTTTTATTTAAAGTATCTTCCTTTTAAAAAATTCTTTTTAATTCTGTTTAAGCTCCTTTTTTATTTTTTAGAATTTTGCTATAATTTTCCTTTATTTATTAAATTATAATTTTTTTTATTTTTTATTTTTAATTTTTGGAATATTACAGCTTTTTACTTTGCTATGTTAAAAAGTTTAATATTTAAAGAATTCGATTTATGATTTAATCATTTTTAATTTAAATAAAAGTTTTTAAGAAGTTATCTAGCTATTAAAAATTCAGTTAAATTCTGCTTAAGTTTTTTTTCTTCTAATTTTTTAGAATTTTTATTTATAGTATCTTCCTTTACAAAGTTTCTTTTTAATTCTGTTTAAGCTTTTTTTATTTTTTAGAATTTTATTTATGGTATCTTTCTATTAATGATTTAATTTTAATCCTTTTTAGGTTCTTTTTTTATTTTTTTAGAATTATTCTATAATTTTCCTATATTTTTTTAATTAGTTTAAGATTTGTTTTTTAATTTTTTGGAATATTACAGCTTTTTAGTTTGGTAGTAGTTTGCTATGATAAAAAGTTTCTTGAAACAGTATTTAAAGAATTCTATTTATGTTTAAACAATATTTAATTTAAATTTTTAATTTTTATACCCTGTACCGTATGGTACCAAGGGTATATTAAGTTTGTGCAAGCCGAAAATGTATGTAACATATAGAAGGAGACGTCGGAGACACCCCAAAGTTACCTAAAATATGATCAGGGTGAATAGAGAAGTCGATATACCCATGTCCGTCTGTCCGTCTGTCCGTCCGTCCGTCCGTCCGTGTGAACGCCTAGATCTCAGAGATGGTAAGAGCTAGAGTTACCAAACTTTCACATTAGATCCCATATTATTCCATAGGAGGCAAGTTTATTTTATTTTTTTGATATCGGGGATAAATTATATAGCTCCCATGGGGGTGTTTGAGACGACCTCGACAAAAAAAAGCGTTTTAGATGAATAATTCGTTTGTTTATGAAGATAT
This sequence comes from Chymomyza amoena, assembly GCA_037043745.1. NCBI lineage: Eukaryota > Metazoa > Arthropoda > Insecta > Diptera > Drosophilidae > Chymomyza > Chymomyza amoena. The sequence goes on from JBAMAX010003141.1 coordinate 231,778, forward strand.
TGTAACCAAATTTGGTATTCGAAAGTTTTTTATAGTTCCCAATCACTGTACCAAATTTGATCGAAATCGGTTGACTATATCATATAGCTCCCATAGGACGGATCGGCCAAAATAACTTTTTAAAGAAAAATTCGCTATATTTCGTTTTTTAATAAAGATATCGTAACCAGATTTGGCGTTTGGAAATTTTTTAGACCACTTAAGCAATGTGCCAAATTTGAACAAAATCGGTTGACTATATCATATAGCTCCCATAGGTCCGATCTTCCAAAAATCGATTTTTTAACAAAATTTGTTGTGTTTCGTTTGTTTGTTAAGATATTGGGACCAAATTTGACATTCGTGAGTATTTTATAGTTTCTTAGCACTGTACTAAATTTAATCCAAATCGTTTGACTAGATCATATAGCTCCCATAGGACCAATCGGTCCAAAAAAACGTTTTTTATACAAAATTCGATGTGTTTTGTTTGTTTGTAAAGATATTTGAAATAAATTTGGCATTCAGATCTTTTTTAAGGTATTTAAGCACCGTGTCAAATTTTATTGAAATCGGTTGACTATATCATATAGCTCCCATAGGAACGATAGGTCAAAAAAAAATTGTTGCTTCAAAATTCTTCTGTTTTTGGTTTTTTGTGAAGAAATCTGACTTTATTACAAGCTAGTGGTACAGGGTATCCTAAAGTCGTCCGCGCCCGACTTTACGTCCGCCATTTTTTTCTTCTAATTTTATAAAATTTTTATTTATAGTATCTTCCTTTACAAAATTTCTTTTTAATTCTGTTTAAGCTCTTTTTTTTATTTTTTAGAATTTTATTTATGGTATCTTTCTATTAATGATTTAATTTTAATCCTTTTTAGGTTCTTTTTTTATTTTTTTAGAATTATTCTATAATTTTCCTATATTTTTTTAATTAGTTTAAGATTTGTTTTTTTAATTTTTTGGAACATTACAGCTTTTTAGCTTGGTAGTAGTTTGCTATGATGAAAAGTTTCTTGAAACAGTATTTAAAGAATTCTATTTATGTTTTAACAATATTTAATTTAAATTTTTAATTTTTTAGATGTTAACAAGTTTGGCATATAATGACAAGTTAGCTTGAGAAAAAGAAGAAAAGAAAATTCGCTTAACTATTACAAATTCAATTGAATTCGGCTTAAGATTTTTTAAATTAAAATTTATAGAATTTTATTTATGGAATATTTTCCTATTAATACTTTTTTTACGTCTGTGTAAATTTATTTTATTTTTAGAATTTTTTAATAATTTTCTTATATTTACTAAGTTATTAAAAATTGATTTTTAATTCTGTTTTTATTTTTTAGAATTTAATTCCAATTTTTTAATTAAAATTTTCCAATACATATTTTTATATATATATATTCTTTTCAATTCAATTAATTTTATTTATTTTTAATCATTATACCCTGTACCGTATGGTCCAAGGGTATATTAAGTTTGTGCAAGCCGAAAATGTATGTAACATATAGAAGGAGACGTCGGAGACACCCCAAAGTTACCTAAAATATGATCAGGGTGAATAGAGAAGTCGATATACCCATGTCCGTCTGTCCGTCCGTTCGTCCGTCCGTCCGTGTGAACGCCTAGATCTCAGAGATGGTAAGAGCTAGAGTTACCAAACTTTCACATTAGATCCCATATTATTCCATAGGAGGCAAGTTTATTTTATTTTTTTGATATCGGGGATAAATTATATAGCTCCCATGGGGGTGTTTGAGACGACCTCGACAAAAAAAAAGCGTTTTAGATGAATAATTCGTTTGTTTATGAAGATATCGTAACCAAATTTGGTATTCGTTTGGTTTTTTATAGTTTCCAATCACTGTACCAAATTTGATCAAAATCGGTTGACTATATCATATAGCTCCCATAGGACCGATCGGCCAAAATAACTTTTTTAAAGAAAAGTTCGCTATATTTCGTTTTATAATAAAGATATCGTAACCAGATTTGGCGTTTGGAAATTTTTTAGACCACTTAAGCAATGTGCCAAATTTGAACAAAATCGGTTGACTATATCATAGCTATATCATATAGTTCCCATAGGTCCAATCTTCCAAAAAATCGATTTTTTAACAAAATTTGTTGTGTTTCGTTTGTTTGTTAAGATATTGGGACCAAATTTGACATTCGTGAGTATTTTATAGTTCCTAAGCACTGTACCAAATTTAATCCAAATCGTTTGACTAGATCATATAGCTCCCATAGGACCAATCGGTCCAAAAACACGTTTTTTATACAAAATTCGATGTGTTTTGTTTGTTTGTAAAGATATTTGAAATAAATTTGGCATTCATATCTTTTTTAAGGTATTTAAGCATTGCGTCAAATTTTATTGAAATCGGTTGACTATATCATATAGCTCCCATAGGAACGATGGGTCAAAAAAAAATTTTTGCTTCAAAATTCTTCTGTTTTTGGTTTTTTGTGATGAAATCGGACTTTAGTGCAATCTAGTGGTACAGGGTATCCTAAAGTCGTCCGCGCCCGACTTTACGTCCGCCATTTTTTAAGTCTAAGTTTCTTTTTTTTAGAATTTTTTAAAATAATTTTTTTATATTTATTTAATTATTGAAAATTGATTTTAAATTCTGTTTAAGATTTTTTTTTTTCAATTTTATTGAAAATACTTTTTTTTAGCTTTTTAAATTCGCTATAATTTTTTTTTTAATTTTTTAGAATTTTATTTAAGCTCTTTTTTATTTTATTAGAGTTTTTGAATAATTTTAATATATTTATTAAATTATAATTGCTCTTCAATTTAATTCATTATAAGTTTTTTTTTTAATAATTTTTATGACTTTTATGCGCTATAATTTTTTTTTAATTTTTTAGAATTTTATTTATGGTATATTCCTATTAAACCTTTTTGTAAAGTCTGCCTAAGTTTCTTTTATTTTTAGAATTTTTTTCTTATAGAAATTAAATTATTAAAAATGGATTTTCAGTTCTGTTTAAGATTTTTTTTTTAATTTTTACAAGATATTTTTACTTAATTTTTTGAATGCAATTTTGTAATATGTATTATAATTTTTTTCAATTGAATTCGTTTTAATTTTTTTATAATTTTTATGACTTTTATGCGCTATTAATTTTTTTTTAATTTTTTAGAATTTTATTTAAGTTTTTTTTTGTTTTATTCGAATTTTTGAACAATTTTAATTTATTTATTTAATTATAATTGCTTTTCAATTTAACTCATTATAAGTTTTTTTATGAATTTTATTCGCAATAATTCTTTTTTAATTTTTTTAAATTTTATTTATGGTTTCTATTATTAATAATTTCTTTTTAATTGCTGTTTAAGATTTTTTTTTATTTTTTAAGATTTTTTCAATAATGTTCCTAGATTTATTTAATTATTAATAATTGCTTTTTAATTCTGCTCAAGATTTTTTTTTAATTTTTAGAACTGTATGCAAGCTAAGTTTTTTTAATTATTTAATAATAGCCTTATATTTATTTACTTGTTTATAATTTATTTTCAATTTAATACATTTTTTTTTTTATTTTTAATTTTTATGAATTTTAATCGCTTTTAATTTTATTTTCAATTTTTTAATAATGCTCTAATATTTATTTGCTTATTTATAAGTTATTTTCATCTGGTTAAGTTTTTTTTTTTAATGTCTTAGAATTTATTTTATGATAAATTTATTTTTTTTTTTATTTTTAATATTTATTAACTTATTTATAATTTATTTTCAATTGATTTTAGGTTTTTGTTTTATATTTTTTTATGAATTTTTTTAGCTACAAAATGTATTTTTGATTTTAAATAGTTCTCTAATTATTATTTATAAGTTATTTTTAAATTTGTTTACATTTTTTTTTAATGTCGTAGTATTTAATTTATGATAAATATATTTTTTTAAATATTAATATTTCTAAAATTTTTAATATTTATTTACTGTCTTTCTTTTTAATTAAATTCATTTAAAGTTTTTTTTTAATAATTCTTATAAATTTTATTCGCTATAAAATTTAGTTTTAATTTTTCAATGGTTCTCTAATATTTATTTGTTTATTTTTAAGTTTTTTTTTTAATGTCTTAGAATTCAATTAATGGTAATTTATTTTAAAAATTTTTAATATTTATTTACTTATTTATAAATTATATTCAATTAATTTTAGGTTTTTGTTTTATAATTCTTACAAATTTTATTCTTTCTAAAATTTATTTTAAATTTTTTAATAGTTCTTAAATATTTTTAAGTTATTTTTAAATTTGTTCAAGTTTTTTTTAATGTCTTAGAATTTAATTTATGATCAATTTTTTTTTTAATTTGTATAACTTTGTTTATGATTAGTTTATTTTTAATCTTATTTATGCATTTATTTAAAAAAAAAAACCCTTAAATTTTCCTATAAATAGAATAGCTGCAAAAAATAAACATCTAATGTTTTAGAATTTTATTTATGGTATCTTCCTATGAATAATTTCTTTTAAGTTTCTTTTTTTTCGAATTTTTCGATTTAGAATAATTTTTCTAATCCTGACATTGTGATAAAAATTTCATTTTTAATTTAAACTTAATATTTTTTTAAAATATGCTTTAAAAAGTAAGCATATGATGACAAGTAAATAAGCTTGATATTATAGCAATGTTTTTTAAAAAATTCTTAAAATTTTATTTGTTATTAATTAAAAATCAACTCAAGTTGAAATTCAAAGAATTTGAGTTATGTTTTTATTTTTAAAGAAATGTTCAAACAGTTCGATATATTAAAATAATATTAGAAGATATAATAGACCGATATGAAGTAAATCCTTAAGCAGCTATACAAATAAATACGAAAGAGGAATTCCCTTAAATGTCTAAGAATTTAGATCAAGAAAATATTTTTTATTTTAGTTAAAATGCGTAAAAAGAATTTTTCCCGTGTTGTTTAAAAACTTATTGCATTTATTTTTTATAATTCTCGACATAATTATTACTTAACACAGAAGCGTTAAAAATTTTAAATAAACTATTTCAAAGCCGTAGCGATAGGAGTGATCCGATTCAATATAATTTACTTTATCTATTTTGGATCACACCCAATATATCTACCTGACATAATCTCAAGAGCTTTCCAACGATTAGCCAAAGATGCCAAACTGAAGAAACCAAACTGAAGAAACCAAACTGAAGAAACCAAACTGAAGAAACCAAACTGAAGAAACCAAACTGAATCTGAATTCTTTTAATTAATTCCAACAAAATTGTTTTCAAGTAGTCTTCCCATTCCAGAGAAAATTATGGTTTTAAGCATAAATTAAAAAATATTTGAAGAATACTAAATAACTATTATCTCATACTTTAGAAAATTCGAACTTTCTATGCAAATTCTGCTGAGCAAAAAAAATCCGTTCAGTTTTGAAGAACTCCGTAGGTTGAAAAAAATGTTGCAAAAATTTAAATAATATTTTATTTATGCATTAAAACTTTTGAAATATAGAAACATATTTTGGTAATTTTTGCGAAAATATTAAATTTTATTTATTTTTATTATTATTTTTATATATTTTTATTAATTTATGCATTCAATAAGACATATCTTTAAGATCAATAAAGTTAAGAAAATATTTAAAGTTTTATTTTAACAAACTAGGGGGTTTCGCCCCTTGCTCGCTTTACTAACCAACCCACAACTTACTTTCCAAAAAATGAAAAAAAAAACTACTTTGAAATATAATAGAGAGAAATATTTCTATCTTTCTAATATTTTAAGATATATCTTAAAGCTTAATAAAGCTCAGAAAATCGAAACAAATTGTTTTTTTGTTGTATCTAAAATCTTGACTACATGAACGAATTCTTCACCATTTATTCCTAAGTGAATAAGTGAATACAATGAATATTCGTATCGAATAGTAATTTAGAAAAGAACTATTCTGTTTTCGTTTTAGAACTTTGTAGCACACTTCATTTTAAACTTAACCAGAAGTATCTAGAACTCAAAATAATTTTATAGCACACAAAAAATCTGAATATTATTAGTAAAATTAGCGAGTTTTTAAATTTAAATTAGCACAAAAAAAAAAAACAAAAATTAAAGCTTTATTTCAATATTTTCTTTTCGTAACTTTTACAACACTGCAGTTTTTTTGCCGTTCTTACCTTCACTGGGTTTTCTTAACTCTTTTTTTTCTCGATATATTGCACAATTTGTTAGAATTGGTTTTTATTTTGTTGTTTCCAAATTAGGTATTTTTTTTTTTGTAGGGTATTTGGAACTTTTATATCCTTTTAGCACAAATCGTTAACGTCAACGTCACTTTGGACGCACTCAAGTCGAGAACTGAGAAAAAAATGCGAAACACTTTCACACGGTACAAAAAAAAACTTCTTTTTTTCTTCTTCTATTTGGCGCACACGTTCTCCGCTAACAGATCTCTCTTGTCTCACCAGATCAACAACAACAACAACGACGACAATATAAGGCAAGGAGTCTCACGTCCACGTCCACTTGCACGTCCACAATAACAACAACAATAACTCTTCAAGTTCACTAGAGGAGCACACACAATTCTGGGCAGTTGCTTTCAAAAAAAAAAAGTAATTTCTTCACGCTTGAGCTCTGAATCTGGTTCTCTGGCTCTGGCTCGTCGACGAACGGCTGTTAGCACTTCAATTGCATTACGAGCAATGGCTGGTGGGCCACCAAATGCGCCACTTTTATGCCTTTCCCAGAGGTCTCCACTGTTCCACTGCTCCCGACGAAGAACTACATCAACGTCGTCGACGTCGCTGCGCTGCACGCAGAGAGCGTAGAGAGCAGCAGCAGCAGCAGCAACAGCGCCAAAGAACATTGCCAGCGTCAGAGAAAGCGTCCCAAGAAAGCCAACGACGGGTAAAAGAAGCAGACACAGCCGCAGCAGCAGCAGCAGCGCAGCAGCAGCAGCAGTAACAGTTGGCAGCAATGCAGACGAAGAAGCACAGTGGTCGAAAATGTTAAGTTAACAGATACAAGTAACAGGTGAGGTAGGTAAGAGATATCCCATTTTACTCATCAAAACGTTCGAATTTTAAGTTTTATTTTTGTCAGCTAATAAATTAAATTTTTTTTTTAGTTCTTTTCTAAATATAATTTTGGTTTGTTTATGAACTGTTAATTTCTTGTTTAAAAGCAAATTTTTATTATCAGATCTATTAACAAGAGTGGAGAAAAGTATTTTGACAATGCTGAGCGAAATGTAATACAGCTTGCATCTAAAAACTGAGAGAAATTACTAAATCTATTTTACTTTTAAGAGAGATTATCTATTATTAGCTTTAAGTGAGCAAAATATTTCATTTATAATGATTTGCATATTTTTTAGATTTTTTTTTTTAATGTGAGTTTATGATTTTTTGGGTGTACAAAAGTATTTTGACATTGCAATCAATTGCAACTTCTTTGATTCGCTTAAGGTAAAAACAGAATGTGGCAACTTTAAAAATTTATTTTAAAAGTTATCCAATTTTCTTGCCCTTTGTTTTTATTATAATCGGCGAAAATCCTCAATTCAGTCCGCTTGTTTGATATGAAATAGTCACTAAATCTAATACCAAATTAGATTTTAGCAAATTTTAGCAAAATGTCTAAATAAACAATTAACTAACAAATTATGAGGCAGAATAAAACTTATTCTATAAATAATATAGCCATTTCGGGCAGAGCTATAGAAAAAGGTTTTAAGCTGAGAAAATTTAAAAAAAAGCCTTAATTATATCGAAAGCTTCATTATTTATTTATTTATTTATTTATTTATTTATTTATTTATTTATTTATTTATTTATTTATTTATTTAATATTATTTATTTATTATTATTTATTTATTATTATTTATTCATTATTATTTATTTATTAAAAACAGCATAAAACATTAATTAGTAGAAAAAACGTTAGAGGACATCTAAAGGATCCCAGTTTATTAACTTTGTAGCTCGTAGAATCCTAAAATTTGATCAAAAAATGCGTTTAAAAGCTTAACATTTGCAAAATAATATGTACGATAGTTTTGGGACGACAAATTATAAATAAATAAAGCTCATTTGAATAGCCTAGAGCGAAAAAAATAAAGTTTATTGAAGGTAATTAAAGAATGATTGGCCCAATTGACCAATTGATTGACCAATGCCTATTTGGGAAAGTGAAGGTTCATCTTTTCAGTATTTTTAAGCTACTTTTACTTGGATGGGTGATTTAGTACCAACTGAATTAAGACAAATATTTACACATCCTAAATGACCGGCCTTCCACTTTTGGATCGCAGAGTCATAGCACAATCTTTTTTTATGGTACAGGATAATGCTTCATGCCATAATACCCATATTTTCACATTTTTTGACAGAAGTCAATACATATAATTGGCCTTTAGGCTTGGAACTTATCAAAATCGAAAAGTTTTAATGACATCAGCCCATTAAATAAAAAAATAATTGCTAAATTGATTCAGATTGCGAGAAAAGACAATTGTGGAAGAAAAAAAGCGATATTTACAGGAAGCACAGAAAAAAATGTTAAAATCAATTCCTCAACTTTTGCAAAAGGTCTCTGACGTCGAAGAAGAGCTTACTTTTTATTATTAATTTTATACATCTAAAGTTACAGCTTTTTATCTTCAGCTGTCTTACTATTTTGTATTGTCAAAATACTTTTGACCACTACCATTTATGAGAAATTCTTTTAATTTTCTAACATATAATATTAAAAATAATAAGCTGATGCCTTTCGAGAAGCACATTTTATCATTATACCAAAAAAAAAAAAATTTTAGAGCAGAAAAAAAAGAAATTTCCAAATCAATTTTCTTTACTTATGTCAACCAAGAAGACGCCTAAAACGACTTCACCCAAACGACCTCAGAAGGCGTGTCCTATCATAGAAACTAAATTTTATTAAATTTATTAAAATATTGTGCTTATAGCGTAATCTAAGTCATACCGCTCAACAACTTGTATTGAGTTTATAGTGACTTACTTTTTTTTATTATAAATGTTGGATTATAACCCTTAGAATCATGGGCTGATTACCAACAATAAGTATTCGAGAAAAAAAAAAAAAAACTTATCTCAAAATATTTTTGTATATAACTGATGAATAAATATTATAATGACTAACGAATTATTAATTTATTAATTATAAATTAATTTCTTTTAAATATCTTTTATTATTTCGAAGTGTCTTATGCTCTAATTATAATAACTTTTATAATTTCCTCCCTTTCGAACCGTCTATTTAATCTATCACTTCTTCTATCCTAAGTTATCTTGCCACTACGAGCATCCTTGACCAATCCTATATTATGAGTCACTCTTTTGGTCAACGGTGATCCCTTGGCACTTTTTTTGATATATTGTTTAATTTTTATCTTGCTTCCTTTTTTTCAACTTTTATATTGTAAATCCAAGTGTCTGGCCAGTTCTTGATGTGAGAAGGTGCATATCATTAAAAAGCTCACCCATCCGACTATATACGCGGATTAGTTATACCTTCTATTTTTCTTTTCTAAACAAATTTATTGTATTTTCTATAATATCTAATTACAACTGTGCTTAGTACTCCTTAAATAAATACAATAAATAAAAAATTAACAGATCCTAACTTTCGCACTACACAAACAGCTAAAAATAGCTTTTAACTATATTAAAATATTGCCTATATGTATTTTAAAATTTTATTTCTTGAACATAGGTATATAAGATATATTATTAGATAGTATTTGAACTTATTTTTATTATTAAATTTTTATACCTACAGAATGATGATTTCTCCCACTGTGCGAAGAAAAGCGCGAGCCCATTTCTACTTCACACACACAAACACAACGCTCCAGTCATAGACAACAACGACAAGTTACAGCAGCGATCGTTGGCTCTGTAGAACAAGAGAGTGAAAGAGAGATGGTTAGTTAGTAAGTGAGCGAAGTCTTTGCGTCTGCGCTCTCCAAACTTACTAACAATGCGCGTTCTCTGTGTAGAGTTGGCTACGACCTCAACTCTTAACAGAGAGAGCTCTGCTCTGCTGACATAGCATTGAACTTGGCAACAGCAGCAGCAGCGCCAAGAAGCAGCAGCGCAGCAGCAGCGGCAAAAAGGGGAAGGAAGCAGAGCGCCAAATGCAAACATAGCTGTAAGTTCAAAACGCCCCCGAACACAATTTTTGTTTGGATTTTTTTTTAGCAGATTTTGATTTCGATTTCGATTGGCGATTTTGGGAATGAAGCTTAGCTTAGTTCTTCTGTAAAGCAGTTTCATTTTTATGGCTACCCTCAAAAATCAAGCCAAGTTTGTCTAAGAATATTTATTATACGAAAAGAAAGTTGTGAAATACTTTGGAGACGAGCCTGCAAAGCGCCGTCACTAATTTGATCAGGTTCAATAAAAAAAATATAAGTAAAAAAAAACCACAACTCTGCTTTTTGCGGATATGACTGTTGTCAACAGAGACCGCACTTTGCAGCAGTTTAGGCCAAGTCTATTTGGCTAAAAAAAAGCAAATACCACAAAAGATTTGCGAGAGTGTTGCTCAACCGTGTAAATACCCTATAAAAAGTTGTTGCGGAAAATCGGTTATGGAGTTAGGGTAGCTTAAGTTTTTTCCGATTAGAATGTTAGAATTTGATGATTCAGCTTTTTTAATTATGAAACAGCTAAGAACATTTTTGCAGGGTGGTCTAAAATGTTTGTACAGTGGAACTTGACTATAACAAACTTTGCTCTATGTACGAGGTTTGATTCGAATGATCAGACCCAATGGATGGACTTATTTACTATATTGGAGTTCTATTCTTAGACAAACCGTTCAGTGTAAGTTTCCCATTTCGTGACTATGGTGTACCAGAATGCAATAGCAAGATTACCATTATTACGGACGGATCTAAGCACAATGATCAGTAGGGAGTGGTCGTATAATGGAAACTATTCTCATAATTAAGAATCGTGTTTTAACCGAAAGGGACATTCAGTTCTGCTCCGACAGTCAAGCACTACAGTCAGTTAGGCTGACATCCAAAAAAGTGATGGGATGTTACGAACGTCATGTCGAACGTATGGATAACGATATTCCAGCGAAAAAGGTATTCGAAGCGAAAGCCGACGAAGGCAGACGAAGGGGATGACCACACCTCCGATGGAAAGATCAAGTGTAGGAGACCCCTTCCTCCCTTGGTATTTCTAATTGGAGAAAGCGCGCGCAAAGCAGAGGCGCCTGGCGAGAGCTGCTGAGGTCGGCCGTAACCCTAGAACGGTTGTCATGTCCACACGATGATGACCAAATTCTTCACCATTAATCTGCTTTGGGTACCAGGTCACCAGATATTGTGGCACAAAACGGGGTACAACGGCACCATTCCAGCCGGATAAGGTGTTGATACCTATACCACTAGCAACGTGTAAATTATTAATAGATAGAAGTATCATTTATGATGCAAACTATAGATGAGAGCAAACTGGAACCTCTCTTATTAGTAGGAAAACTTGGACGCAATGAAGCTTGAATGGGACCAAGCAACTTTTAAAACCCGGCAGACTAGACATAAGAGCTACAATAGAGACTAATGTAGAAGCTTTCAGGAGGTAGAGTTGGAAGAAACAGTGGAGCACATGCTGTGTGGATGCATGGCACTATGCAGGAGAAGACTGAGTACACTGGGTTCCGAAACTATTGGGAATATTACTGAATTCGCAGGAATCAGAATACATAAGATTAATTTGTTTATTAAATCGACAGGCTGGTTCAAAGAGGATACAGGAGAGTAAGGACTAACTCAAGTGGCATCACAACGGGCCTCTCGTAGGCCAAGGTGTGTCGGAAGACAACCAATTTTACCTACCTAGCTACCTTTTTATATTGGGCAAATAATTAGACGCCGTAGATCTGCCAAAGGGTAAGCAGAAAAATCTATAACCCTTACATGTCCGTCTAGCTAGTTCAGACTTAGAGACTTAGAAGCTTAACCTCTATAGTTAGGCCCTTACTGTATGCTGTATCTATTTGGTGGCCAGCCAGTCTAGGCTCACAACCCTCAATAACGTGCAGGGCATAGTACAATAATGCATTGCCGGTGCCATTAAAACAACCCCTATCTAGTGAAGCTTTAAATGCTATCACTAATATTCCCCGCATTCCTATAATGGCAAAAGAAATTGGCACCTTAACATCGAGACGCCTGAAAGACGCTAAATGCTGGGCAGTCTTGAGTTATGGAAGAAGAAGAAGACAATGAGTGATCACTCCCTTAGAGCACTTATCTACATTATTCACCACCGATATCCAGTCTAGGGAATTATTGTTGGAAACTCAGACAGGTCACAGCGACTGTATTCATTTCTTCACAGATGACTTCAAGCTCAACCAGCATGTTGGGGGAAGGAGTCTACTCGACAGTCTTTCCGACTTCCGTACCACTGCAGCGCTTTTCAAGCAGAGATCCTTGTCAATAACAAAGCTTTCAGCTGCTTGCGCAACACCGGCCTGGAAACCGTTGCGATAAACATATTTTTGGATAGCCAGCCAGCCATGAAGTCACTTCGAGCTCTATTCTCCAACTCGATGAGAGCCAACAACTGCCGCAAATCTGTTCAAGAGATGGCACAGCAGTTTGTTATTAGCCTCATTCGGGACATCCCAGGACACCAAAATATTACAGGCAACGAAATAGCAGATGAATTGTCAAGAGCACGACCTCTACCCTCCTAACGGATAAGGAGGACATACGTATGTCTATGGCCACTTTTAAGCTACAAACAAGAGAGTAATTTAGCTCTCCAGCACAATCAACCGCCAAATATGGCCTAAAATTGTCCCAAAAATATCAATAAAACTCTGCGAACTCAAACGGAGCGATCACTGGACACTGGTTGGTCGGAACACACGCGACCCGAATAAATGTTCCGAGCCATGACTTTTGCAGAAGCTGTAAAGACGAAGAAGTGGATGAATCAGTGGAGCACTTCTTCTGTTCCTGAGAGGCTCTTAGTAGATGTAGGAACAAGTATCTGGGAAATTACTTTCTTCATAACCTACCGGAGCTAGCTTCTATATGTCCGAGGAGGATTGCCAGTTACATCCTGACAACGAAATGGGAATTTTTCTAGTGCAACTTTCTGAGGAGAATGGCTATAGAGAGATCTGCGGTATAACAAGAGGTTGAATCAGTCGAACACTTCTTCTGTTCCTGAGAGGCTCTTAGTAGACGTAGGTATAAGCATCTGGGAAATTACTTCTTTCAAAACCTAGCTGAGCTAGCTTCTAAATGTCGGAGTAGAATGGCCAGCTATATTTTCGCAACGGGATGGGAATCTTTCTAGCAGGACTATCTGGCTATAGGGCTATAGAGAAATTGTTAAGGCCTAGGTGTGCTGGCTTTTCAAACTTGCAGCCGTCCTTACCTAACCTTAGCTACGACTACTACTACTATGAATTCTGGACTCCTAAGTGGAGCATTGAGCCTCTCGGGGATTGCCACCTTGTCGTGTTGAGGTGGCTCATTAGTGGCGATAAATCCAAAAGCGATGCCGGCGGTAGCATAGCTATCGGTAGGACCATCCATGTCGGTAAGGTCTAGAAAGAGTCCTGAATCTAAGAGCAGTCCACAACAAACTATGATGCCCAATTGCCATCAGGTAAGCGTTTCTCCATATCAGGGGTGGCTTCTAACTAAAGAATCTTTGAAGCCATCACTCATTGATTCTCATAAAAGATGTCAGAATAACATGGAACATGTCTCCAAGGGGTACCCAATAATATTTGGTCAATCCCCCCGCTAAGGCAGCCAGCACAGAGGATTTGGAGGTGTTAATTTCATGTTACAATGACAACACAATGAATGTAACTAAATCTTATCTGAAATAGAAGCTTAACTCATAAATTTATGAATTTATCGTAATCAAAAGTAAGAACCCCAAATAAATATGACAGTCAAAAGTTTTTAAGATTATCGAAGCGCTATGAGATATTTCGAGATTTACGAGATAGATATTTCTTATTACAGTCTGACTAAATATAGAGTTATCGATGTCACGATTAATTAACAAAATTTCGCAAATAAAAATAATATGATGAATATTGCAAATGACCGAGATCGAATCAATTCACCTACATTTGAGTATGGAGTGTGCTAGAAATCTTCAATTTCGCATATCTAAAGTGTTTCTTTTTGGCCATTTTTATAAGCTACAACGAATACTTCTGTTCTGTAATAAAATCAGTTGTAAATCTTTTGGGATATAACTCTTAATTCTTACTTTGGCATCATTTCAAAGTGAAATGGAGCTGCTGATTAGCTACAGACTGAATTGAGTCTTTTATAGGAAAAGAATTTTGTGCTGGACTCTTTCTTAGAGAGTTTAAAAGTTCCTAGTCGGTATGTGTAAGATATAGGTATATATATAAAGACAACGCTGTGAAACACATATTTGCATTAAACATTAACGGCTAAAAAAAATAAATACATTTTTGTATGTACAAAAAAAATTTATACATAAAAATTCAAGCAAGAAATGAAGAAAATAAACATTAAAGTAGTTGGTTGACTTACTGACTGACTGTGGGACGGACTGATGGACTGAGGGACCGACAGACCGACTGACTGAGTGGCTGGTCCCCGGGGTAATGAGAATTTAACTAAGTAAACTCTACGCACAGTCGCAGCAGGTCATTGCCATGGCGCGCACTAACGGCGCACGGTTAACAGCGCTGCTCTGTTAACTAACAGCGCGTCTTAACAGCGACACTGTTAGCTTAGCAGCTGCAGCTTGTAGAGTTGGCGGCAGCGGCTGCGGCTGTAATCATAATTCATTAGAGCACCATCAATCCTCTGCAGCTCGGCTTAAAGCCGTTTGACTTGGCAGCAGCAAATGAATTGCCACGCTCCAACTTGTCGCAGTTGGAATGACAAAACGCAGTTGCAGTTGCAGTCGACGTCGCAGTCGCGGTTGACGTTGCCGTCACAGCTGCAACGATTTGTTTTGTATGGAAGAATCGGGATTGGTACTGGGATTGGGATTGGGCTGCTTGTCTTCAAATGACAATAATTAAGATTGGAACGAATGGCGAACGAGCAGAGCGAACGCGAAAGCGTAAAGAAATCACTTAAACTAAGAAAATTGCTGTGGCTCTTCTGGGTTCCGCTTTGCTGCCCCAGATCCAGATCTTGCCCCCCTCTTATCCTACGACGGACCATTCGCTTTGGATAGGTTCTGTGTCACAGCTGTTGCAGCCATTGCGAGACAAAAACAAAAGCACCGTTCTTTAAGCCACTGTTGTCATTGTCATGACGCCTTTAGCGGCTTATTTCGCATTTCCAAAAGGTTCAAACTTTGCTCGTCTTTGACATTGTCCATCTCGATGGAGCACTGACTTGGCGCCAAATTTATTTGCATGAGTACCCACAGTACCCTAGGTTAGCATAATTGATATATTAAGCCGACAGAGTGCCCCAAAGGTTATCATTAATGTGTTTGGTATGTGGAAAGAACGTGGAATGAACGTTTAGATCTGGGAGGTAATGAAAGTTGGAATGGTCAAACTTGACAGTTGGACTTTTTAAATATGCAGGTGGGATAGTAGAATTTATTCCCTTATCATCATCGTGTGGCCATGAAAACCCGCTCTCGGGTTACGGCCGACCTCAGCAGCCTCTGCTTTGCGCGCGCCTTCTCCAATTAGAAATATCAAGGGAGGATATGGTTCTCCTCCACTTGATCTTTCCATCGCAGTCGTGGTCGTCCCCTTCGTCTTCCTTCGTTGGCTTTCGCTTCGAATACCTTTTTCGCTGGAGCATCGTTATCCATACGTACGACATGGCCGAGCCAGCGCAGACGTTGTATTGTGATGTGCTGGACACTTCTATGTCGTCGTAGAGCTCGTACAGCTCGTGGTTCATCCGTATGCGATAGTCGTCCTTAAAACGTACGGAACCGAAGATTTTACGAATAATTTTTCTCTCAAATATCTCAAGAGCAGATGCATCTGTCCGTGACACAAACCATGCTTCTGCGCAGTATAAGAGCACGGGCAAGATGAGCGTCTTGTAGAGTGTTACTTTTGTTCTTCGAGAGAGAGCCTCTGCTGCACATCTGCTTACTGAGACCATAGTAACACCTCTGAAACCTCGAACAGTATTGAAAGGTTCGGAGCGGTTCGTTCCTACCTTAACAGAGCTGATGGTGCCGATCAATGTCATTCTGCAAAGACGAATCAGCTTTGCAGGAATATCGAACTCAGACATGGTGGTGTATAGGCGATACCTTATCGGGCTATCAAATGCAGCTTTGTAATCGATGAAGAGATGATGGGTATCGATCCCAAATATTCGGTATATATCATTAACATCAGAAGGCTTAGGATTTGGATTAAGCTACCCCAAAAAGAGCAACACATGATGCTATCTCTCGATCCGAAAGAACGAACCACGGAACCACAATCTACACTAAACCACATATCTATCTGGGAATTTAAACCTATATTTAATAAGGTCACTAATCACAAAGATTGCGCACAAGGAAAGGAGGGCTGGTAGATGTAGAAGGCGATTTCAGCAAAATAGGAGTCCGACACAGAAGAGATCTCGCTGCAGAGAGGAACAATGTAGAGAGATTGTTCCGGAAGCTATGGTTCACCAAAGACTCTAAAGCTAAAAAGAAGAAGTTAATTGAGCTGCTGCACCCGAGTCTGGAGCTGCCAACTTTAACCTCCAGACAGGCATATGTGGGATAGGAACTCTTTGCTCTTTCTTTCCGCTTGCAAACTGGTTCCATAAATATGCAGTGGGTAGCTGCCAAATGGAGCTTTTTTGGGAAGTCTTCCATCTTTCGACTGTTTGGTCCGCGAGAGGTATTTTATTTTCCTCCTAACAGCCATATCTGGGAGGTGTTCGCTAATCGCCAGCTCCGGGATTACAGCATACTCCGAGGAGACCGATCGTATGCAGCTAGTTGGCATAAAGATGCCTGAAGTATGTTAAAGATTTGGCACTACACGTGCCACGTGGATTACAATCGCAACAAAACGTCGATTCTCTTTTGGGTTCTCATCAACGCGAATCCAAATAAATGACTTTTCCGCCAAAAATGATCTTTATTTTTGTTGTAATCGTGGACAGCTTTGTGACAATTCTTTTCAATGGCCAGATACTCTCTCGCAACTTAACGCCTTCGATATTATGACAACAGATCATAAAGGTTACTCACCATTCGCACATTT
Organism: Chymomyza amoena; assembly: GCA_037043745.1. NCBI lineage: Eukaryota > Metazoa > Arthropoda > Insecta > Diptera > Drosophilidae > Chymomyza > Chymomyza amoena. The sequence continues at coordinate 248,977 of JBAMAX010003141.1, forward strand.
TTGGCTCTGTTCTAAATAGTTGTGGTAAAGCTTTGGCCGTTTCTTGGTCACACTTTTCTATGCCAGCCTTTCATTTCTTTTGTGCTTTGTCATATTTTATGAAACTTTGTGACATTTACGATCTTGACAGCAGGGGGGATGGGATGAGAGCAAGCTGCTTTTGGTTTTGGTTACATTATAGCGCAAAAATCTATCTCGGATGCACTGCATCACTCCATTTAGGTTTACATCAGCTGTCAGCCGCCTTTCACATTCGTCGGGGTCTGGATTCATTAAGCAACAAATTTCCAGCTAAATGAATAATATTGTTTGCCCTTGTTCTCTTGTATCTCTCTAACTATTTGATGTTAATTAAGTTTATCATTGATCCAAAGTTCAAATCAAATCATCACAAACAATAAACCGTTAGTTAGACCTGCCATGATGAGCTATTACAAAAGTACTTGAAATTCTTGTTGTTGTTGTTGCTGCAACAAATTATTCAAACTGACAATTGAAGCCCAACAGCTGAGGGAACAAGTTGGTCGTCGGGAGTTTTGATACAAGATCGACTTTTCAATACCCTTTGGGATGCCCTTTGATGAGCGATGAGTTGGTGCAAGGTGGCTTGGAGATATCGAGCGTTGTAAGCTCGCCCAGCATTAATTGAAGTTCATTTTGAGTCCATATACAAATTTTGGGGACTGTCATCAGATTATTCAAATTTTGACAATGTTATATGTTTTTTCCCACATAGTTTAGCTGATTTGGAGGCGTTTAGAAACATAAGCTGTATAATTATTATTATTTTTTTGACACTCAAACTTGATATTCCCAAAAAAATTTGTATATTTGAGTCAGTGGCGGATCTAAGGGGAAGGTTTTTGGGTCCGGGCCCGCCAAATGTTGAAAAACTGAGTGATAGTCTTTTGCGAGCTATGATATATATACACATCGAAATAAAAAGCCCCCTAAGACCAAATCCTGAATCCGCACCTGGTTTGAGTATAAATTTCTGCGCCCAATTAAATTAAAAGTTTTATTACTCCCAAAATGTAAGAAGAATTTAATATTTAGTCGTAGACGCGTCCGAATACCGATTTTGATGACTGTACTAATGTCGGTAACTCTCAAAGTGGGAGTAAAGCTTTCCATCGAAATAAAATTTTCACAAAATCGATTTGGGATAAAATGATTAAATACTGTTAAAAGAGGTTTTGGGACTTAGTATTTCCGAAATTTAAAAAGAATAGTAATATCAAAATCTTTAAATTGATTTTCATGGCAAAGAGACCTACGACCCCATTTGCTGTTAGGCATCGGAGTAGCCTCGGGATATCCATCTTCTCCATTTAGGTCGGTACCGGCTCTCTCTTCTTATCTCTGCCAGGGCTCTGCCCCTCATCCTTCCCACATCCTGGATGCGATTTTCCCAAGTTTTTCGGGGTCTTCCTCTCGATGCATTGCCTTCCGTTCTCATTTCCAGTACCTGTTTGGCTTTTCTTGACTCATCCATCCGATGTAGTTTTCCGAACCATTTTAGCTGTCTCTCCTCGATTTCTTGTATAATCGACTTCTTCTGACCTACTTCTGACCATATCTCTCCTGGTTTTTCCTGCGGCCCTTCGTACGCACTTCATTTCTGTAACTTCTGGAGTCGCTGGACCACACTAATTAGAATTCTCAGCAGATACAATAAATACCGTAGAACCAAAACTACTAGATAAGTGCTCCATGCTCTGAAAAGCCTACAGAACCAAGTTAGACCCCACAAGTACAAGCCGTTCCCAGAGTCACAAATTTCTTCAGCCATTTCCCATTAAAACCACAATTATTTAGCGCCTTTGTACAGCTTTCAAGATGACCATTTCTAAGGGTTCTGCCAAGTTGCTTCCAAGCTTCGAAGAGATCTTAGAAGCTGTCAAATGCTGCTAGCCCATTTAGGCGCTAATTAAATAGAGTTTTCTTTTTGGGATTGTTTCTGGCAACTTGTTGACATTTATCTTAATAATTTTTGGCAGCAGTCGGCTGAAAGGTAGCTCCAGGATTAGGCAGAGCCTGGCCAGCTAGAGACCGAGTGAGCGGAGCGGAGCGGCTTGTCATTGAGATTGTCGGCCAACAAATTAACTAATTTAAATGTTTCAATAGCCAGGTCTTAAATGGGCGGAGGAGCATGCCGCTTGGAGTTGGTTGGAGTCGCTGCTGAGCTGAGAGAGACACTGGACAACATGCGACGTGCACATCGATCATCATTTGCGGCACGAAAAAAGTGAAATGCTCCTCCGAGTCTGAGACTTGTCTTCTTCGTTGTTGCCGCTAGTCACACAATTGCTGGCATTCTGTTGATGATCATCAAGCAGTCCCGAGAGCAGATGATGATCATGTGGATGATGATGATGATGAGCATCGTGCTAATGATGGCATTGGCCATGTTGATGAGAATGGTGTCCGCTGCCCGCTGTGTATGTTGGGCATTAGAATTAAGCTGTAACTTTGCATCAAAATTAAATTTATAGCCCTCGTCTCCGAAGAAGAAGAAGCAGCAGCCGCTCTAGACGATAGTCCATAATATTAGAAGAAAAGCACAAAAATTGCAAAAAAACTAACGAAAAAAAAAAAGATCAGCTCTATAATAACCAACGATCTGCAGACATTAAGTTGAAGGTAATGGCAAAGGCGGGGAGCTGCAAGCCGAAGGCGTTGCATGTTACCAGCAGTTGGGGGCACAAACTCACATTCACATGTGAAAGTTCTGCGAAAACAAGAAAATACATTTTGTTTTTGCTTTATATATATATAAATATATGTTTTCAAAACAACAACAACAACTACAACATAAAAGAGACAGCAAAAGATCAAATCATACAAATCCCCCATGAGATGACGCTCCAATCCCATAGCTGGAGTCATTTTAAAAACATAAAAATACACAACAAATAGAAATGATTTGAAGGTAACGCATCACAAGCTGACGTTCCCATAAAGAGAGAGGGTTATTCATTTGAAAGAGAGCTCGGAGATCCAGCTTTAGACTACAGGATTCTTTGCAGAGTCTGAATGTGCTCTACAAGATTGTCACAGCTCTCTTGGGTATATTTCTTTTGGTTCGCTGTACCCGAATCCGATGTCGATAAAATTTCAAAGCGTCAGGTTTCCAAGATAGCCAATGAAATCACTCGTGTGATGGGTTTTTACGTCATCATTGACGAGACAACCCTGATTCGTCGCGATCTCGGGATTGTGTTCTGTAACATCTCAGTCCAACATCCTCTGCACCTTGATCGACCCCATCCAGCCATCATTATTGGCGTGACAACCCTGGTCGGTTCTTTGCCTGTTTTAGCTTTCGCCTTTATTCGTGACGATCTCGGGCTTGTGTTCTCCAACAGCTCAGTCCAACGTCCTCTGCATCGTGATTAACCCCATCAAACCATCATTATTGGCGTGAAAACCCTGGTCGGGTCTTTGCCTGTTGTAAACAGGCCTCCATTCGTCGCGATCTCGGACTTATGTAGTCAACATCCTCTGCATCTTGATTGACACCATTCAATCATCATTGTTGGCGTGACAACCCTGGTCGGGTCTTTGCTTGTTGTAGTTTTCGCCCCCATTCGTGGCGATCTCGGGCTTGTTTCCCCAACATCTCAGTTCCAAGTCCTCTGCATCTTGATGGACCCCATCCAACCATCATCATTGGCGAGACAACCCTGGTCGGGTCTTTGCCTGTTGTAAACAGGCCTCCATTCGTCGCGATCTCGGGCTTGTGTTCTCCAACATCTCAGCCCAAAGACCTCCTCATTGACCCCATTCAACCATCATCATTGACGAGACAACCCTGGTCCAGCATATTTATGGATACCACGTTACAGTCTTACTTGGTTAACCAATTTTTAAGCCATTATTGGAGAGACTTCAATACGCTCAAAATTTCCCACTTGCTATAAAGTATCTTAGGTGCCAAAAGTTTCCAAGTTCTAAATTCTGCATACGGAAATCGTCAACAGATTCTGACTCACTTTAAATAAGATCAGCTTATAATCTCTTTCTAACTCCAGTTCTTTTGAGGTCTTCAAGCCAGTTCTTTTATGCAAAGAACTCTTTGGAACAGGGCATAGGCATTCAAAACTACTTAATCCAATAAAAGTTTCTACACTATATCTTTATTGATTTAGGAAACTAGAAAATGTTGCCATGAAATCTCTCAACTGAAGGTATGTAAGATTTAAAGTCTAACAGCTGTATGAAGCATGGTTTTCTGAGCCCATTTATCGATTGTTTTTTACAGAAACTTTGTTTTATATTTAAGATCAAAACAGCTGACCATATTATACATATTTTGAGCTACAAAAATTAGTTTTTTCAAAGCTATTAAAACAAAATGACGCCCGTAGGGAGCTACCTTTGACTAATTTTCAAAGAGGTCTCCACGGCTACAGTTTTGTGACGTCACCATTGAACTGAAACATAAAGCAATTTGTTCATCTTTATCTCTGGACAAAAATGGGTTGTCGTATATAGTCATTTTTAAATAAATTGCATAAAAACATTTTTTTTCGTAAAAAAATCATGAAAAATTGGTTGTAAAATTAAAAGTTTCTTTATAATGAGAAATAATTAATTAAGATGATGTTCAAATTTCAAATCATTCGAACAAAAATTGACAAAGCTAATAATAAAGCAGTTATTTGAAAAAAAATAAATTTGGAGAAAAACAAAACTAAACCGAAAGTACGGGGAAAATCGCAGAAACGGCGGAAAAGAGGGTCATACAAATTTACAATAAATGATAATTTGTTTTTCTTTTTCCTTTTTTATTACTTCAATTCCTTGAGGAGCATTCTGTATTATATTTAGAATCTGACAAAGTATTTACAATGGATTTGGATAAAACCTTAAAAAAGATAAATCACAGTATTTAAAGGAATTGTTATCGAAGTGCCGATGTGTCTTGAGATCGCAATAAATCTTTATTTTTGTATTAAGCAGCAGTGTATCTCAAAGTCGTTGTACTAAAGAGAGCTGCCATAATTTTCAAAATCTTGCTGCTTTGATAAAGTTCTCACAAAAATTAAATTTCTCAAGTTGCCAAATCATTGCAACAAATGAGACAGAGATTTCCGATAAAATAAAGTTCGACTTGCAAATTTATGCAGAATTATAGCCAATTGGTTTAATCATAATTGATTTAGGCCAAATAAACGGTAAGAGGCCCAATTGAATGACTTGCAATAAATGCAGAAGTTCAACACTTATTTTTTCCAGTGTATCTGAGTAAGCATGCAAATATTTTGGGGCACTTCTTACGAACTTAATGCAATTTACATTTCTAATTTAATTTTCTTGTTAAGTTTTTGTTTGAGTTTTCACAAAAATTCTTTGCAAACAAAGCTTTTAGTTGGATACTCTGCAAACGAGGAGTAAAAGTAGAGCATTATAGATAATAAACTTGAGTATGGATTCGCCCATTCGTCTATATGAACATCTTTTTTTTTTTTTTCTTAAATATTTATTATTGGCAATCCCAACCCATGATTCTATGGGTTATAATCCAACATTTTTAAAAAAAAGTAAGTCACTTTACCAGGAGCGGATCCAGGATTTTGGTAAGGGGGTCCAGAGAAATCTGTCCAGAGAAATCCATCTTTTATAATTGTGAAAAATATTTTTATTAGGGTTTTCTGATCCCGAAGGGGGTCCGAACCCGAAAACCCAACGTGGATCCGCCACTGCACTATACACTCAATATAACTTTTTTGTGTATTATGGTTAAGATTACTCTATGTAGACAATATTTTCAAAAATTAAGTAGACGTTATGATAAGACACGCCTTCTGAGGTCATTTGGGTGAAGTCTTTTTAGGCGTCTTCTTGGTCTATGACCGGTCAGGGCACATGCCAGCGAATTGGGATGGTTCCTTAGGCGATTTATTCAACACATCACCCATATAGGGAATGCCTATTATCCATGTTAAGGTTTCGACTTTGAATATACCACGCGGGGCATCGGCAATTTTGCGCAAGGTTCTGTTTTGTAAACTTTGAATTTTTTTAATATTTGATTTGGCAGCTAGCTGTTCCCCAGACTTGGATGCCATAATACCAAGTTGGCATTATTAAACTCTTATAGATAATACTAAAATACCAAAATCAAAAAAAAATATATATGTACATATATAAAAATCCTGCTATTCTATCAGCTATCAAAACAGTTAAAAACTTTACTAATGCGGCGCCAGGAACTTCAGAAGAACGCAATACGCTAGCTGGTATAAAAATTAGGTGCCAGCAACAAAAAATCGTTTAACTTTCTTAAATTATCATTATCATTGTAAATAAAAATGTAATTAAACAAAAGCAATACTCGAGATTAACGACAAAAAAACTTAACAACTTGTTTAACTAATCGTTTGAAGCAGTTGTGAATTATAAACCAATTGTTTTAAACAAAACTGCCTTAGTCTCTAGACCAACTTTTCTATTAACCACAAACAGATTGTATTACATTTACAGGCTACACCAATTTGGCGTAAGAAAAGGGTGTTTTTTTTGGTAGAGTTGTACAAGTACAAGACGCAAGCTGCAACACAAATTTTCACAAAAGAAAACAATACATTTTAACTTGTTCTACAAAATCTTAAAAAATCAGACGCTCTATGTAGAGCTGGGCATCGATTCGATTTTAGATTGATTTAACCGATTCTATCGATTTTTTTCTATTGAGAATCTTTTTTTTTGAGTCATGCAACTTTGGGATTTACAAGAAGAACGTCATATCTCAAAAAAAGTAATTTTGTAGAAAACGCATTTAAAGTTTTTATCGAGCCCACAATTTCATACAAAAATCGTTGAAATAAATTCTCTATACTCTGCTCACATTGAAAGTATTTTTGATATCAATATGAAATTTTTACACAATGCACAGTTTTTCATAACGAATAAAACTGTATTATTATTTCAAAAAATGCTCTGACACTCTTCTTGTAAATGAGCGATATGTACATTGGATTGATTTTCAGTATTTTTAACCAAGAAATTAACTTCGAGTCGCCCACTTCTGCAAAATACGTTTTTTTCAAACTATACAAAAATCGATTTAGAACTTCCTTTTACAAGAGTTTTTTTTCCACTAGCCAAATGTGAATTTGGGGTCGAAGAATCCATTTATGACTTCCATTGTTAATTTATAGCGAGGCCAGAGGGCACTGCGTTTTTTTTTTTAATTTTCAGTTATTTTTTAACCCCCGACGCAAAAAGAGGGGTGTTATAAGTTTGACGTGTCTGTCTGTTTGTCTGTCTGTTTGTTTGTCTGTCTGTCTATGGCATCGTAGCTCCCGAACGCATGCAGTGATTTCAATTTAGTTTTTTTTGTATTAAAGGTGAATTATGTGCGAGTGTTGTTAGACATGTTTGATGAAAATCGGTTGAGCCGTTTAAAAGTTGTGGGGAGTAAAAGTGGGAGAAAAACATCAACTTTGTCCGATTGGCCTAAAATTTGGTCCTATTGAAGCTGACGACGCCACTGATTCGAATCTGAGGCTATTTTTTTTTTGCTCTATCTCTTCTCGTTTAGAAGTTATGGCCATTTGAAGTTAAAAACATCAACTTTGTCCGATTGGCTTAAAATTTGTCTGTCTGACTGTCTGTCTGTCTGTCTGTGGCATCATAACTCCCGAACGCATGCAGTGATTTCAATTTAGTTTTTTTTTGTATTAAAGGTGACTTATGTGCAAGTGTTCCTAGACATGTTTGATGAAAATCGGTCGAGCCGTTTAAAAGTTGTGGGGAGTGAAAGTGGGGAGAATGCGAAAAAAAAAAAACAAACAAGCTTGACCTTAAATGTAATCTATACCTTAACAAGAATCTAAATTATAGTAAGTATATTATAATATACTAAAGTCTAACTTAACCTAACCTACCTATAAAAAGGATGAAATAAAAAATTAAATTAAAAATTTAAAAAGCCCCCGAACTTAAGTAATTTTCATTTAAAAAGTGAAAAATAATAAAAGAAACTTAATGTTAAAGTACCTAAGAATCTATTAATAATTCTAAAAAAAATACGTCGCGTTGGGGGACCGCTCCTAAACTAACAATTTAAATACAAATAGTCTAATTAAGCAACAAAGATTAACTTAAAAACAAAATTAAGAAAATACTTCAAAAACTTTCAAGAATTTCTTCAAAAAATTTGCATGAAAGATACGACCGTCAACGACGTCTGCCCTCGCGTGTCCCCCAACGCGACGTATTTTTTTAGAATTATTAATAGATTCTTAGGTACTTTAACATTAAGTTTCTTTTATTATTTTTCACTTTTTAAATGAAAATTACTTAAGTTCGGGGGTTTTTTAAATTTTTAATTTAATTTTTTTATTATTTGCAAGAGATCTCACAAAAAATGAAAATCTCAATTCAGCTTTTAAAATTTTAAATTTAATATGTATCTATTCTATATATGCTTCCCTCTCTTATGAACATGACTGAGCGATGTATTGTAATAAAAAATAAATTCCCAAGCAACCCATTTAATCAATGACGTCAGGCTCTCTCTCTCTCTCTCTCTCTCTCTGTTTCTTAGGCGTTTTGCATCACCTTGTAATTGTCGCACGAATTATCGGGCTTTTCAATAGGGACGCTACAAAAGTAGACAAATAGGGACAGCAAACGACGACATATTTTCCCGCTCTCCTGACATTTTTCTTCAGTAAGGTTTGCCATTTCATCATGGAAAGATATACGATCCAACAACGAGTCAAAATTATTAAAATTTACTACCGAAATTCGGAGTCAGTGGTCTCAACTTTAAGAGCGCTACGTCTAATTTATGGTCGTCATATTTGTCCTGCCAGATCAACAATTGAGCGTCTAGTGGAAAAATTTGAATCCACAGGCACAGTACAAAATGTTACCGTGCCAGTGAGACAAAAAAGTGCCCTTAGTGTCGAGAATTGAGGATTGAGGAAGACCCAAATCAATCTCTCATACGTCGTTCTCAAGTGTTGGGCATCTCTGTGACGTCATTGTGGCGAATTTTGCGAAAAGATTTTGGCCTACATCCTTACAAGATCAAATTGACGCAAGGACTAAAGCCGTTTGACCACCAGAAGCGTCTTCTGTTTGTTCGTGAACTGAAAATGATGCGGATTTTCATCGAAAAATCATTTTCAGCGATGAGGCTCATTTCATTTCTGTGTGGATTCGTCAATAGGCAAAATATGCGTTATTCGTCAGGCATCCATCCACACGTACTCCATGAGTCACCATTGCATCCCGAAAAAAGTACGGTTTGGTGCGGTTCATAGGCCGGCGGCGTCATTGGGCCGTACTTCTTCCGTGATGATCAAGACCGGCACGTTACTGTGAATGGGAATCCGCTACCGCTCAATGATAACCGAATATTTTTGGCACCGAATTGGATGATATGGACTTGGACAATATGTGGCTTCAAGTCTATGGTCTATGCCAACAAGTCACCGACGAGTGATGAACGTGAAATTGCAGCAGTATCGGTTATCGATTTATGCTTGAAAACCGTCGAAAATTGGGTTCAGCGTCTAGACTTCTACAAGCTACTTTTGGTAATAGTCATTTAGGGAAAATTTTTTTTTTGCAAACTGAATTTAGGCCAATTTTACTTATTTACTGGAATCGTTTTTATAAGCTGGATAATAAACCAACAATTTAAAAAAATTAAATTCTGCAATTTTTGTAACCAAATATTATTTATTTAAATTAAAAATACGATTAAGAATAATCCAATTCAAGGGCTGGGTGTTTACGATTCATATTTGATAGATGTTTTTTTTAGAGGGTCAAAGCACTTGGGAAGATAAATCTGATAGATGTTTTTGTAAGGGTAAAATAGTAGTGCGGCTATACTCTCCCCGTGAGGGCGACTGGAAGCAGGTCCTTGGCACGGTCATGTCTCTGCCTTGGATGCTCACCAATTGTAGTCGGGCGAAGAGAAGAACACTCTTTCAAAAACTACCCCAATCTAAGGTGGAACATCATACGCCGATAGATGCATGATCGAGCGGGTGCTCGGTCTCTAGTATGCGTACTCTGTATGCCTGTCAACCTCCAGTTTTAATCCATGACTTTCCACGGTATCACGGGCCATCCCGTGGGCGTCATTCCCGCCCCGAGTATTCAATATATTTATGGACACTTCTTTTAATTCAGATGAGTTTGATGACACTCTAAAAGCATCACCACAAGAGGAAGTCTGCACGGCGACCTCTAGTTGTACCGCTACGGCTGATTTGCCGAAACCAGCGACCCCCTCTAGTAGTGCTGTTATGCATATAGAAGGGATTCGGGTTCAGCCACCTCAATCTGCTTAGGTACAACCTGTACTCCTTCAACCGAAAGGACCGCGTCTTCATCGGCAGCTCGAGTTATCGGCTTTTAGCTCTGAAGATGAGCTCCTGGTTTTTGACGGAGATGACAATATGAGTGTAGTCTCGTAGAAGTCGTCTGGCATCAGTATCGGAGCCACCCTCCAGACACTTAATCTGGAGACAGAGCCTGCCTTTGTTAGGCTGAGCTCCCGCGAGAATAGAGTCTTCAAGGTCGCTCTTCGCAAAGGACTCTCCAAAGCAAAAGCTTTAGCTTCCGTCAAATTGGCGCCCCCTGCGACACTGGTCAAGAGAAACCGATCTGACGATAAGTCGCCACATACGGCGACAAACCCAAACAGATGTGTCCTTTGCTCGAACTGGGTGTTGTTGATATGTGCGAATGAACCCCCGTGGTGGCCATGCAAAAGAAATCGAGTTCCCTACATAATGTCATCGAATGTACTTTCACAGGAATAAAGAATTTTATTGAAATCCAAAACCGCTACAAAAAAAACTTTTGTAGCGCTCTTATTGCAAAAACCCTTTATTAAAGTACAGCGTATGTTTTTCTTAACTTTTGCATTTGTCTATGCTTATAATTCATAAATGGTTAAAGCAACCACTTTGTTTGACTATTTTAACATTTTTACATTGGTCTGCTTACAATTCACAAATGGTACAAGCAACTACTTTGTTTGACCTTTTTTTTAACTTTTTACATACGTCTGCTTACAATTCACAAACGTTACAGGGAACAGGTATTCTCTGCTACTTTCTTCTAAAGCTCATTAAAAAATAGATTTGCGCCAAAAATAGTTTCCTACTTTGACTGAGAACTGCATTATGTGAGCAGAGCATAGCACAGTCTACTATCTTTATAGCCACGGCTACATATCTATTATGCCTGGAATTCTCTCTATTTGTAGTACTAAGTACTTTCTGTGCCCTTTATAGAGCAGTCGAAAGTTTGCACATCATTTAGTGGGAGCCGTTAGTCGGCAAAAATGTACATCAAAAGAAAAAAAACCAAGAAGCTTAAAAAAGAGCTAAAACTAAATAAATAACAAATTTGGGCTAAATGCGCAGCAGGCTGTCAAAAAAAAAAAAAAATGGTAAATAAAAAAAGTTTTTGGCTAAAGTTAACAAAACAAAAATGGTCCAAATTGGTTGCTCGGCGGAAGAGCAAACAAATGACTTAGACAACGAACTCGACTCGAATCGACTCTGTCGGCCTCTTCACAAATAATTATCACCCTGTCCATATTGTTCTAACGTGAAAGTAAAAACCGTTAAGAATTAATATCTGACTCTTTTGGCCGGAAAAAAGACAGAGACGTTAAAACGCAGCAAACAACAATGAGACGACAACAACAACAACAACAACAACAGCAACAAAGTGCAAAAAATAAAATGGGAAAAAAATTAAAAATAAACTTTTTCTTTTACTGGGTCAACATTTTATTGTAGTTGTTGCTGTTTTTATTGTTGTTGTTGTTGCCATTACTTTTTTTTCTTTATTTTGTTTCGTTTATTTATTTACTTTTTTTTATTTTGTCTTTTATTATTTGCTTTTTTTTTTGGTCTTTACAAACAAAAATAGACAAAACGTATCATAGAACCAACTTTATATGGTCTTTAAGCTTTTGTATCTCGATTAAACACACTCAAAGATACTTTACACACACGCACACTCACACTCACACACACACACACTCACAGGCCTTTTGATTTATGGCGTTTATCAATATGAAAGTGATACACACGTTCCAAATGGGCCAAGAGCTGCGTGGGCCCAGGCGCCAAAATCTGAAAAAAAAAAACCAGAAGATAGATGGATCGGATCGTTGAGCACATCATAGTTCTAATACCCTACGGCATATTTACACTAAGATTGGACACAGTCTGCTAACCAGTTGAATTGATAGATAGACGGGGTGACGACGTTTGTCCGTCAGCTCTTTGAAAACTGGGATCTAAGTAGGAACTTCTTCGCAATCTCTGCTGTTACCCTGGTCACATTGCATTGTCTCTGGATGGTTACAAGCTGTTGATGCAGTCAATTCTTTACCGGCTGAGAAACGCATCCAACTGCTGGAGAGTCCAACGCTCCGAGCCACACAGGACTCTACAACGCAAAGCTGCTTTTCTCTACTCTTTCCCGCCAATAAGATAGCATCACGTCTTCGTAAAAGCGCTCCAAAAGGCCTGCTAAACAGTTAAATTGATAGATAGACGGAGTGTCGACGTTTTCCCGCCAGTTGTTGAAAGACTGGATTCAAAGGAAAACGTTCGCTTTTCTCCGCAATCTCTGCTGGTACCCTTGTCACTCTGCTTTGTCTCTGAATGGTTACAAGCTGTTGATGCAGTCAGTTCTTTACCGGCTGAGAAACGCATCCAACTGCTGGAGAGTCCAACGCTTCGAGCCACACAACCTTCCTGTTCCAAGTTTCCAGCCAAGTTGTTCCTACTCTCCCGACAAAAGAAGATATCTTCACGTCTTCGTGAAAGCTCTCCAAAAGTCCTGCTAACCAGTTGGATTGATAGATAGATGGAGTGACGACGGTTTTCCGAATGTTGTTCGAGGACTGGCAACTTTTCCGCAATCTCTGCTGTTCCATTGCTTTATCTCTGGCTAGGTACAATCTGTTGATGCAGCCAGTTCTTTATCGGAGCAGAGACAGCATCTAACTACTGCGGATTCCAACGCTCCGAGCCACACAGCCCAATAGCTGTTTCAGCTAAGTTTTTTCTACTCGTGAGATCGCTCCAAAAAGCCTGGAGTACGAACCTCAAGAGCATTCTCGCCGACGCTTGCTGAAGCTATCCCATCTTGAAGGATGTATGTATCATTTCCTCCCTACAACATGTAGATCATACCAGGTGTTTCAGAATCGATTGCTATCTCCAAAATACCCTAACCGTGTTGCGTCCCTTTCCAGTCTAGGCTAGGTTAGGTTAGGTTGAATAGGCAGCTCAGATAGTGGCTAAGATCACCCAGAGACCATGAGGTCCATTGTGTTGCCTAATTAAAAGAAGGGGACGAAAACAATTGAAGAAAGGGAAGCATTATGGAGGAGAATCAATTCAATCAACTGTACATCCGAAATTGCGTGTCTCGTGTTTCAGAACCATTTTGAGGATTCGACGAAAGCAGCCAGATCCGCTATGGACACATGGGCTACCTAGATCTCCAAAAAATGGTTTGCCAAGAATCTTCTAAGAATCGCAGTGCACTCGCATAGCAGATGTTGGATGTTTTCTGTCTCTTACTCATATCTGCAACCTCTCAGCCTATGGCCTTTCCTACCTAGAAAAACTAAGAATAAAGCAGGCGTGGATTCATGATTTGGTCGCGGGAGGGGTTTTCACATTATATATGTATATATCCAAGTTTTCAAAAAACTGTCAATCCATTTTTCTCATTTTTTGGGTTCGCACTCCACAACTCCCAGTAGTTCCACTATTGGGGTAAAGGGCATTGCTGTAACCAACGATTGGGCTCCATAGCGCTGATGTTTGGAAGTTTGCGAAAAGCTTTAGTACTCAGTAATATTTAGGGCTCTTGGAAAGGATGAGGGCCAGAACCCTGGCAGAGATGAGAAGAGAGAGCTGGGACCGACCTAATTGGAGAAGATGGATATCCCGAGGCTACCCCGACGCCTAACAGCAAATAGGGATTGAAGAAGAAGAAGGATAAGAAGAAGATCAAACGAATAAACTGCCAACTGCTGCATCATTGTAGGATAGATCATGTCTTCATAGGAATAGGCGTCTGTAGGTCAAGCTATTAAGGCTATGCTACAAGAAGCAGAAGAACATAGATTGCTTCAAGGAACATTGAATTGGTTTCCAGTCGCCAATAAGCAGGATAGAATGCCATCAGTGTGTAGCTTTTACCAAGAAATCCGAAACCAGCTAAGCCGTTACATAACGACAAGGTTCAACTGATCGAATTTATTATTTTTCAGCAGTATCAAAGGTTGCTAATCTTGACACGACTACGAGAGGCTTACAGAGCTGATGTCCAACCAAGACCTCTCTGATACTTTTAACGTAGTCGACGACCCCACAAAGACGACACTACGTCTTGTACTTGGCTATGATACATGCCGCCATGATACGCAATTTCGGCACCTTCCTGTCTAGAAGAAATGTGCAGTCATTATAAAGGTGACAAGACAATTTACCATATTACGTCATAAAGACTGATGATAAGCTTGCCGGCAACCCTTTGCAGTTTTTTTTGTTGGTTAAATGCAGCTGATGTACCAGCTCTTCAGCAATCATGAGGAATACGTCACGGAAGTGTTTACCTTGAATTTTACATATCATAGGGATTAGGCGCCAGAGCTACTAGTTGGATGAGCTGCTTTACGTAAGGAAGGTGTTTAAGCGTGTCTTTTAGATTGCTGTAGTATAGAGTTGAAGAATGAGAGATTTTACTTGACAAAGAAAGACGTACTAAAGATAACAATATAAGGTAAATCGGAAGATGTTGGTGATATCAGTTACTTGCCCGATTTAACTCGTCCGAAGATTAGCAAAAGAAAAAAATTTGTACCGACAGCCTGACAGGCAACAGAAGAATGGGTACACCACTTAAGAGATAGATAGACGAAATACAGGAGTATCTTAAAAATATTATTCCAGTTCCCTTAGCTAGCTTCCTATTATCATACCCTTACGCTAAAAAGCGTAATTCAAACTAGAATGTTTGATGAAGATTGATTCTCACAAAGAGGGGTTACGGCGATCAGAAGAGCTTTTCTACCGTTCCCTTAGGTTAGTTTCTATAGAAAGCTCAGATAGTGAATGAGATCACCCAAAACCATGAGGTCCATTGTGTTGCCTAATTAACAGAAGGGAAGCAAAGAATTGAAGAGGATCATCAAAAACGGCACATCCCTAATCGTCTAAGTCTCTCATATTGCAGAACCATTTTGAGGATTCGACGAAAGCAGTCCAATCCGCTATGGGCACATAGGCTTGACTACACAAATCCTCAAAGAAGCATCAGGCAGTCGCATAGCAGGGGTTGGGTACTTTCTGTCTCTTCCTGATCTCCGCAGCTGCGGCAGAAATCGCAATGGGGAACGTGCAACCTCTCAATCATATTGCCTATGGTGTATTGCCCCGTTACAATGGCTACCAACATCCTAGTCCTGCTTTTATGGAATCGCAGGAGTTCAGATGTTCGCTTTGGATCATATCTCGGCCAGAGTACTTGGGAGATGCGACAACCGTGCACTATGTCCCATTCTCTTTCCGCCAGAGCTCTAGCCGTCTCCCTGATTTGAGATACGACGTCTTGTAATGGTCATTTTGTGTCCGTAACCGCAAGCGCTGAGCCGTTCCAGGCGCACTCGTCCGCCGCCTGGTTACCAAGGGCACCTGAGTGACCTGGATCCCAGCAGAGGGTTATTGAGTGGTGATGAATACGGTTGAGCGCTAGCGTCGTATTACGGATCAGTTTACTCTTTATGGTATGCGATGACAGGGCCAATTAAAGCTCTGACTATCAGCAAGAATTACGATGTTCCTTGGAGTTCCGTCCAAGGTGCCAATAAGTCTAGCCGTTTACCAGAAAACGCTACACCAGTTGGGGAGGCGGAACTAAGGCATTGTCCAAAGCTCTTCAGAGAAGATGCCTGTTCCCGAGTCCTCATCCATCTTCGAACCATCTGCATAATTCGTCAGCTCGTTCCCTTTTAAGGTGGTTCTTTGCATCCAATTTTCCCACAAATGCGCCAACTTGGTTTTAAACTGAATACATGGTCGCTAACGATTCCATCCATTACGTATTTTTCCCATTCTTTTCAAAGCATTCATTTACTGTACTAGAATTCACGGATGGACCACCCTGTATAAAAACTTATTTTCAGCATGAAATACTTCTTCCCGCAAGGGTATACAAAATTCATATAATTTGATTTTCTTATATGGTAAGTTTGTTTGTTTATTAATTATATTTCATTTATTGGGCAATTCTTGAATTGTTCCAATGTTGATGATGATAATGACGTTGATGATGATGCCAATCAATTTGCATGAAAGGCGGTAAGTGAAATGCCGTGGGTCAAAATCTATTGTGTGTGTGTGTGTGCAAAATGCTAATGATAATTCTCTTGGAGTATTTAGTGGCAGAGATTGGCCTAAAAATGCCAAGAAGCCAAACACGAACCAAACTGCACGACAGTTAACATTAACTACCGTTCCATCGTTCCATCTATGCTTCCAGATTGCTTTTTGCCATGTCTTCCAGTCCCCAGTCACTCACTGAGTTACTCACTTCACTCAGTCACTCTGTCACTCCGTCACTTAGTCATTCATTCCATTCATTCATTAAGTCAATCGCTCAATATTTGTTTTTGTATTTGTTTTACTTAGCAACGGCGTTTCGGGCCTAGCTCTTAGCCAGAAACTCTTCGAGTGGTAACAAAGCGGCATATACTTACTAATTTGTACATATATACATAGTATATGCCTAAGTATATATATTTTACTGTCTAATATTTATCATAATAATCGAGAAGTTGTCACTAATTTTGTTGGTATTCACAGTTTGTAATTTGCTCCAACGATCGACGCGTCACATTCCGCAAGCCCAGTTAGTCAGTGATCAGAAATGATCATCATCATCTGCATCATTATTATCATCATTTGGCCATTATCATTATTAGCATGAGCCCCCCCAGTAGTAGCCACCATAGACGATAGACAATGACAACAATGTTGACAGCCAGAAGAATTCTCTTAAGCAGTTGAAGAACGACAAAAACCGCTCATTGGAACCTATAAAATTCATCTAAATGAATAGAACTTGGAACTGTTGTACAGCACAAAGAGTTATTTCTGGCAAAGAAGCGTGAATTATGGCCATAAGCTATTAATAGCTTAGGAATAGGAATATATACTTTTAATAGCTATAAATTTATTTTATTAGTTAAGTTTTCTTTTATTGCATGTTCGGAGCCACTGTCGCACAGTGGGTCAATCTGAAAAATTAAAATCAGGCTTCAACGAATTGAGTTAGCTGCATGAAATGGCTTTACATATAATTGAATCATTAAAGCTCAGTTAATGATCGTTTTTAACTAAAAATAATCGATTTTGATGCTTGAAGATTTTTGAAATCACAAAACAGACTTTTGTGGCGTTTTTGGATATGGGTTAAGAGAATCGTAAAAGTGTTTTTGTTGTACTAAACTGATTGACAGCAGATAATTGAATTACCCATCGATTATATTTGGCACATATTTTTTTTATCAAACTTACGGTTTGATCGCTATTTATGCATTCATATGACATCTTTCGTATTTTTCGACCTATTTTTGAAAAACGAAAACTTTAATATGCATTCATTTTTAAGTGCACCGAAGTTTTTATACCCTGTACCTATAAGTACAAAAGGTATACTAGATTTGTGCAATGTATGTAACAGTCAGTAGTAGGCGTGGCAGACCCCAGGTTCTTTATACTAAAATGCTTATCATAGCCTCGGGTAGCGATTGAGCCATGTCCGTCCATCCATCCGAGTGAGCGCCTAGATCTCGGAGACTAGAAGAGCTAGAAATATCAAATTTTACCAGCTGGTGCGCATATTTTCTCAGAACACGAAGTTTGTTGAATCATTTTAATATCTTTCCCCGATCATCCGCAGTAGATTTTCATGGTTTTTGGCCATACCATTTAATATTTTTATCTAAAATTTAAAAAAATGATTCCTTATGGTTTCACGTATGTGTCGTGTTAAAAATAAACAAAATCGGACAAATACAGCGAAAGTTATTGTCAAAAATATACAAATTTTAACTCCCCTTGCCTATAAATTGCGTCAATATTTGACTCTACCTAATTATGGTTACAAGTGACCTCGAATAAAAATTTTTGGTAAGCTGATTTTAGTGGCTCTAATAAACAAATCCACATCCAAATTTGATCGATGCGGACCCCCACCCCCCGCAATCGATTTACCGTGTTTTTTCCAACACCCCTCAGCATATCAACCTGAAACTTACCCCATACACTTTAAATAGCTTCTTTGACGTAAGTTTCGAGTTTCATTACAATCGGTAAAAATTATCGGTACTTCTAGGCATAAATATCGAATTTACCCAAAAAAAAATTAATTCCAATTGGAAATTGCTTAGTAGGAACATGCAGAAACAATTTTTTCGAGAGCACAAGTACAGGGTATTCCCATATCGGGCACCGCCTCAACTATACCATATTTATACCCTGTACCGTATGGTGCCAAGGGTATATTAAGTTTGTGCAAGCCGAAAATGTATGTAACATATAGAAGGAGACGTCGGAGACACCCCAAAGTTACCTAAAATATGATCAGGGTGAATAGAGAAGTCGATATACCCATGTCCGTCTGTCCGTCCGTCCGTCTGTCCGTCCGTGTGAACGCCTAGATCTCAGAGATGGTAAGAGCTAGAGTTCCAAACTTTCACATTAGATCCCATATTATTCCATAGGAGGCAAGTTTATTTTATTTTTTTGATATCGGGGATAAATTATATAGCTCCCATGGGGGTGTTTGAGACGACCTCGACAAAAAAAAAAGCGTTTTAGATGAATAATTCGTTTGTTTATGAAGATATCGTAACCAAATTTGGTATTCGAAAGTTTTTTATAGTTCCCAATCACTGTACCAAATTTGATTGAAATCGGTTGACTATATCATATAGTTCCCATAGGACCGATTGGCCAAAATAACTTTTTTAAAGAAAAATTCGCTATATTTCGTTTTTTAATAAAGATATCCTAACTAGATTTGGCGTTTGGAAATTTTTTAGACCACTTAAGCAATGTGCCAAATTTGAACAAAATCGGTTGACTATATCATATAGCTCCCATAGGTCCGATCTTCCAAAAAATCGATTTTTTAACAAAATTTGTTGTGTTTCGTTTGTTTGTTAAGATATTGGGACCACATTTGACATTCGTGATTATTTTATAGTTCATAAGCACTGAACTTAATTTAATCCAAATCGTTTGACTAGATCATATAGCTCCCATAGGACCAATCGGTCCAAAAACACGTTTTTTATACAAAATTCTGTGTGTTTTGTTTGTTTGTAAGGATTTTTGAAATAAATTTGGCATTCATATCTTTTTTAAGGTATTTAAGCATTATGTCAAATTTTATTGAAATCGGTTGACTATATCATATAGCTCCCATAGGAATGATCGGTCAAAAAAAATATTTGCTTAAAAATTCTTCTGTTTTTGGTTTTTTGTGCAGAAATCAGACTTTATTACAAGCTAGTGGTACAGGGTATCCTAAAGTCGTCCGCGCCCGACTTTACGTCCGCCATTTTTTTTATATAATAGAGTGATAATAAAATAGTTGTTAAAAAAATATATATATTTTTAAAAATTATTTGAGTATAAAATACGTTTTTCAACCCATTTTGCCGATTCGTTTTAATTCCGCTTATATTCGGTTTCAAACCACATGAAAAAATTCGGTTTGGTGAAATTGGGAACACCAAACATTCAGTTTGAAAAGAGTTATAATAAAATGTTCTCCGGTTCAAGACCAACTACTTATCGGTGACAGATAAATCTATTTCCCTTAAATTTCCAAGACGAAATTTCTAACATTTTAAAAAGGTGAAAATTTTGGTCAGCTCAGAATAATCATTCCCAGGATTATCTTATCTTTGAACTTTCTTATATCAATACTTCGATGCTTTTTCAGTGAACATTTTTGGAAATAATGGTTCAACAAAAAACTAAAAAATGTTTTAAGAACTTATTTTTATTATTAAAATTTGTTTTCTCTCTCTCTCCCCGTCTCGTTGCATAATTTTTGAATCTTGAACATTGTCTCATTAGTGATTTCTATCACGAGAATCAAAAAGACAGTACTAAAATTTTTGTCTTCCAATTTTTTCATTATTACTTATTACTTGGGTGACCAACTCAATTTTGAGCGAAAACGGGACGTTTTCTGAAAAAAGTACGGTAATTTTTTAGGATAATAACTTTACTATTCCGGAGGTAGTCATCGGGATACCGGGACGTCTCACTACCTATTACCAATAATTTTTGTACATTGAGAAAAGTATTTTTAATTTTTTTATTTTATACCGAAAACTCAAAAATTTATTTATTCTCCTACATTCCAGTTTTCTAATTTATTGACGCAAATCCAGGTTGGAGGAATTTTAGTGGTGGTATTTCATTTATGCGAATTTCCCTAACTTGATGGGAAATTTTTTAACGCATTCGTTATGGTAATGTTCGACTGTACTTTCATTTTATTAATGAATATACAAATGGAAATTGATACTTTGTGCCCAATTAGAGGATTTGGGAAAAAATTTATTATAGGCTTTTGTTATAAGAAAGTTTGACTGTACTTTCATTTTAATAAAAATATAGAACTAACTTGCTGCTCCAAAGCAATATTGTGAAAACGAATGGGAACATTTTATGCGGATTCGTTAAACTAAAATAATTTCTTAAATATTCTTTGATAATATCAGATTCTATTCTCACAATTTCGAATTAAATTCGATTTTTTATATGGTCTTGCATAAAAAAATATCCCTTTTATAGTCGTGGTTAATTTCCCTCGAAAGTTGCAAGTGAAAAATCCAATATACGAATTAGGAAGCACGCAAAAACGAATCCATATAAAATTGTTCGATTTTTCATTTTCCGGGGCACAGGCGAATCTCAGATTTATTTCCTTTACAGGCAAATAATATGAATTCGGGAGGATTTTTTCGTAAATATTTTGAAGTGACAAAAATTTGTTTTTTTTTGTAAATTTAAAGCAGTAACGTTCAGCCTATTATATAAGCTACATGTAAACTTGTATCAAAATTTCAAATTAAATCCAATTTTTTATATGGTCTATGTCTTGCATAAAAAAATATCCCTGGTAATAGGAATTAGCATAGTCGTGGATAATTTCCCCTAAAAATTGCAGGTGAAAAATACAAATTAAGGAGCAATATCAATAATATCGAATCCATATAAAATTGTTCGTTTTATCTATTTTGTTTTTTGGAGAACGGCCGAATATGTGGTTTATTTTCTTTTCAGGTCGACTAAAGTGAGATGAATTCGGCAGGAATTTTCCGTAGATTTTTAAAAGTGACAAAAAATGTCTTATTCAAAATGGAAAGTTGTATCGTTCAGGATATTGTGTTGAAATTTCAGATCAATACAAACAATTTTTGTTAGGTAGATTGATCTTCGAGCAATAAATGTCACACCGGCGAGATACGTATTTTATTTTTTTTTGTGAATTCGGAATTCTTCAAAAATTACAAAAACCGCCATAGAATTTCATCGCAAACATTCTATTTCTTTACGGTTAAAAGAGATTGAATAATAATTTGAAATATCGAATAAAAATAATTGTTGCCCTTGGAACCAGTTTACGTGGATTTGTTTCGTATTTCGATACAAAGTCAGTTGAAATTCATGCTGAAATTATATTCCTTATGATATTTTCGGATTCATACCAAATCGCATTTTTCGAAACGGAGCTGGGTCCCTATAGTACCAAAGTTTGCCATCTGTAGCCTCGAACTAGCTACTGAGATGAATACCTATCGAACTGGGTCTTCGGAAAACGAACGTCTCATATAATACAATAATGTTCTGATGATATTTTTCGAAAAACCAAATATCTGCATTTAATTATATATATATACTAGCGGACACGGCAGACGTTGTCCTGCCCAAACTTTTTGAATAGTCTTAAAGTGCATAAACATCGAAAGATTCTCTAGTTAGTTTATCTAGACAATCATAAGATTATTGGATTATTTGACTTTCATGACTCTCTAAAAAGCCGTTCGGACGAACTAAAGTATTCTTAAGAGAGCTCGCATAAATTCATGCCCCACAGAAACTACATTTCAACCCCTTCGCGACTACGCTTCTGTCTGCACTTAATGTCCAATACTCGGTGTTGAACCATTTTCGATTCACGATATTCACAAAAGTGTCTCACGAACTGATACACATAAGCCGCAATAGACTTAAAACCTTCGTATTGACAACCTCTAACATTCGCAAAAATCAGATTTGAAATTTATCGTTGCGTTCATGAGAACATCCGTAACACGTAAAACAAAAATTTTTAAACTTTGTCTAAAGTTCTAGCAAAGTCAACGTCAAATCAGCTTATTAGTTAATCTGACAATATACAGGATGCCACACTAAAAAAAAATTTGTCCAAAAAATAATAAAAAAATGGCGGACGTAAAGTGGGGCGCGGACGACTTTAGGATACCCTGTACCACTAGCTTGTAATAAAGTCCGATTTCTTCACAAAAAACCAAAAACAGAAGAATTTTTAAGCAACAATTTGTTTTTTGACCGATCATTCCTATGGGAGCTATATAATATAGTCAACCGATTTCAATAAAATTTGACACAAAGCTTAAATACCTTAAAAAAAGATCTGAATGCCAAATTTATTTCAAATATCTTTACAAACGAACAAAACACATCGAATTTTGTATAAAAAACGTGTTTTTGGACCGATTGGTCCTATGGGAGCTATATGATCTAGTCAACCGATTTGTATTAAATTTAGTACAGTACTTAGGAACTATAAAATACTCACGAATGTCAAATTTGGTCCCAATATCTTAACAAACAAACGAAACACAACAAATTTTGTTAAAAAATCGATTTTTTGGAAGATCGGACCTATGGGAGCTATATGATATAGTCAACCGATTTTGTTCAAATTTGGCACATTGTACGTGGTCTAAAAAATTTCCAAACGCCAAATCTGGTTACGATATCTTTATTAAAAAACGAAATATAGCGAATTTTTCTTTAAAAAAGTTATTTTGGCCGATCGGTCCTATGGGAGCTATATGATATAGTCAACCGATTTCGATCAAATTTGGTACAGTGATTGGAATTCTCAAAAACTTTCGAATACCAAATTTCGTTACGATATCTTCACTAAACAAACGATATTCATCTAAAACGTTTTTTTTTGTCGAGTCGTCTCACACCCCCATGGGAGCTATATAATTTAACCACGATATCAAAAAGTAAAATAAACTTGCCTCCTATGGAATAATATGGGATCTAATGTGAAAGTTTGGTAACTCTAGCTCTTACCATCTCTGAGATCTAGGCGTTCACACGGACGTGACAGACGGACGGACGGACAGACGGACGGACGGACGACGGACATGGGTATATCGACTTCTCTATTCACCCTGATATCTTTGGTCACTTTGGGGTGTCTCCGACGTCTCCTTCTATATGTTACATACATTTTCGGCTTGCACAAACTTAATATACCCTTGGTACCATACGGTACAGGGTATAAAAATGTTAGGGGTGGCAACCCTTATCACTTAGGGGTATGAAAAATAGATGCTGGCCGATTCTCAGATAGATTCTCCAAAAGATTCTCCAATAGGCACACAAAATTTCATGAGAATCGGTCCTCCATCGTTTTTATTTGGAAATAGTTTGTAACAAATTTAAAATTTGGTTTTTTGTGCCAAATCAATAAAGTTGCAAAACTTTTCAATTTAATGGTCTCTGGTCTAGACAGCTCCAATTCTGAATGTTTTTCCGGCGAAATTTCTTTTTTTTTTAGTCGCTTTGCTTTTGTTTTTGCATCATTAATGTCCAAGTAGAAAAGGAAGCTACCGAACAAGAGAAATTTATGAATTGATTTCAAATAAATATTTGCATAGTTGATGATGTCAAAATCCGATTTTTCAACACTTGGTCGCTACTTGCTGCAAATATCGATAACTTTTATAACACTGGCAAGAGGCATTTGCCATTTTGCATTTTCCATTTTCCATTTCCCAGCTGTTTTAATGCAAATGCGGCCATAATATTTTCCTCCATTTTGTTGTTGTTGCTGTTGTATTTGTTAATTCGATGAAGTAATGCAATTGACCGATTTTCATGGCCGTAGCCGCTCTTGGCCGCATCTCAATGATAAGTGAACAAGACTTTGGCCAAGACACTGACAACAACAACAACAACAACAACAACAACAACAACAATGCTCCTAGTAGTCACTGACCTAGAATGCAGCTTTAGCTTTTACTGTTGTCTCTGCGCCGTTGCAGAGTTGTTCTTGCAACTTGTTGTTGTTGTTGTTGCTTTTCTCTGTTTCTATGTCGTTCTTGACGTCGCTGTCGCCGTCAACGTCAACGCCACCGTCGCAGTTGCGGTTGCTGCTTGCAGCGCTTTTGGGCTGCTTCTGCCACAAAGCTTTGGTTATCTAAAACCAGGAGCGGGTGCAACGGGAAAGCCAAGGGGTAAGCCAAGGGATATACCCTTATAGAAGCTATATTATACAACTCCCATATCAAAGAAATAAAATAAACTAATCTTCTATGCAATAATAAGGGATCTAAAATAAAATTTAGCTTGCTCTAGCTCTTACCATACCTGAGATTTAGGATTCTAGTCACCCTGATCATAATGTAATAATTCTGTGGGGGGGTCTCTGAACATTCCTTCTGTATGTCACACACTTTGTACCATAGTTACAGACTATAAAAATAAACGATTTTTAACTAAAGAAAAATCTTAAAATCCATACGGCTGGAAATGCGTCAAACGATTTCCTTTAGAAAATAATTTATTTACCAACGTATAGAGGTACTGGCCAATATATTTACAACCCATACATCTATTTTATTTTTAAAATATTCCGAATTGTCTCCAGCGGAAAGAGAATAGGACATGGTGTTCGGTTTTCGCATCTCCCGAGCACTCTGGCCGAGATATGATCCAAAGCGAACATCTGAACTCCTGCGCTTCCATAAAAACAGGACTAGGATGGTGGTAGGCGTTGTAACGGAGCACTGCACCATAGGTAATATGGATGAGAGGTTGCTTGTTCCCCATTACAATTTCTGCCGCCGCTGCGTAGATGAGGAATAGACAGAAAGCATCCAACACCTACTATGAGACTGCCCGGCGCTTCTTTCTTGACGAACTAAGTTTCTGGGTTAACCATTCTTTGACGATCTGTGTTGTCTAGTTTATGTGCCCATAGCGGATTTGGCTGCTTTCGTTGAATCCTCAAAACGGCTCTGCAACATGAGAGACTTACGCGATTCGGGATGTATAATTTTTGATCCTCCTCCAAACTCCCTCCCTTTCTTTAATTTCATTCGTCCCCTACTTTTAATTAGGCAACACAATGGACCCTATGGTCTCTGGATGATCTCAGTCATTATCTGAGCTGCCTACACAATCTTACCTAATATAACCTATCGTTAACTGAATATTCATATAGACTCTTCTGCATCAGGTCAAAACTTATATTATATATGAAAAATTATTTGTGATGAAATGCGGACTGATTCGCCAAATCCATTTCTTTTCTGCTTCTGAATTTCTGAAGTTAAAAAAAAAACCTTCTTACTGACTAAAAGTACAACCCCAAAGGGACCTCAGACTAATACATAACACCCAGGATTGACAGAGCTTCGTGCCAACGCTGCTATAGACATCTTCTTCTTCTCCTTCTCCGCTTTGAACACCTTCTGAGCTAGGAGTTACCTAGCGAAGTGCTTCGCCGTATAGCTCATAGTTCCACGATCATGATCGTTAAAAAAAAACCTTCATACTGACTGTACAACCCCAAAGGGGCCTCAAACTGTTACATAACACCCAGGATTGACACAGCTTCGTCCCAACGCTGCCATAGACTTCTTCTTCTTCTCCTTCTCCGCTTTGAACACCGTATGAGCTGGGAGTTACCTAGCGAAGTGCTTCGCCGTATAGCTCATAGTTCCACGATCATGATCGCCAACGTAAACGTACCGAAGATCTTGTGTTGAATTCACACGAACAACCCAATGCATACGACTGTGTCACTGTCCCTATGCCATAAAGGAGGATGTGTGTACTAAACTCCGCCCTAGTCAAGGAGGAGGGAACAAGATCAGCGGACTGAATAGCTTTTTATACAACTCACTAAGGAAAGCTGATCCCTCTAGTCTTTAAACCCATCACTCATTGACTCAAACTTGATACTATATACAACAAAGCATGGATCAAAATGATAATGGATACGACTCTTCAGGGGGTTTCCCCTGCCTCGGCAGCAGACGCAGCAGGCGCCAAATTCTCGCTTAAGTATATCGATGACCGAAACATCCTAGCGACAGTAAATTTAAGTTCTATAAGGTCCTTTGCTTCACTAAGAGAGAAGAACGACAGTAGTAATGTCCTAAAGAGTTCCAGTTTTGTCTGACGAGAGAGAGCTCACAGTTCATTTAAATATTGCTACTTTGGAGCAACATTGGCGAAGAGTTAGTCCAGGCTGACTGACTCAAGGCAATAGCTCCCAGTCAGCTGAGAATCGATTCCTTACTGGAGCATACCATAAGTGCATATTATTGACAGAAGCTGGAAATCGAGGAAAACTCTGCACAAGTGTACAAGTGAGTCAATTCGAACTGGAACCAGTTCGTCTCACATTTTCAATGACTTTAGTCTTTAGACTCAGTCAAAGATCCCTCCTATGACTTTTCTTAGACCCGCCACTGACCTATAACGTTCTTTCGGCATCTCGGTGGCTCTGAGTTTTGTTGTTTTTACTGTTGTTGTTGTAGTGGTTGGTGGCAAGTTGCGGCAGCGAACTTATTAGCATAATCTCAAACGTCGCTGCCAACGTCGCTGCGGCTCCTCCCGCTGCTTAAGACGAAACAGCAGCAGCATCTGCTGCATATCTTTTTAATACACTTTAGAAGGTATTCCCGATTTCGGCTTAAAGATGTAACAAGCTGAAGAAAAGGCAAGACATCGTCTGAAAGCGATCTAATTATCGGTATACCATGTATCCAAAAGCGATGTGAGTCTTATGAGTATAACATAGGGATTTGACTCTGAACGCCGGAACGGGTGTAATGGAATAGAAGAAAACGTGTGGGACGTCAAAAATGTTATATGATAAATTCTTATGAACCCATTTAAAAAAAAAGCCATTTGTGCTTGACAACAGAATTTTTCGGCCGAGTTCGGAACTGATGGAACTGATGGTGGACGCAAGGAAGTGTTGGACTTTTCCGACATATACTAGAAAAGGTCCAGATGTATCCATGAACAAAAATAAAAATTTGAAAATATTTTTGAAATGGGATTCAACAATTATTGGCAAACATTGTAGGGTCGTTGAAGCACTGCATTTGCCGAAGAAATCTGCAGATATAACTAGACGAAAATTTCTTAAAAAGGAGAAGTCATCAAATTGAAAAAAACGCACCCTGAAGCTAGTTCAGCATTCGATTTCGACTCCGAACGGGTTTGCATGGAAATTATAAGACAATTATGGAAATCATAGTCCTGAAAAGTGCAACTGAAATTCGTTGATCCGCTGATGCTCTCCCGCCTAGCACTGCCTGGTTGGATTTCTACGTGGTTTGGCTGCTGAGCTGGTTAGGCGGCGAATGAGTGGCACCTCATCATCTTCGGCGGCATCAATTCTGCGCTGCTTGCTGCATCGTCAGTCAGCGTGTGAAAAGCGGCGTCGACGTTGGCATCAGCATCGGCTTCAGCTTCAGCTCCAGCTTTAGCTTCAGCATCGTCTCTAACTGCACTGACCTGGCTTGGATCTGGGCTCTGCCACGCCAGATAGTTCTGTTGCATGTTTAGAATTCTTCTGCAGCGCCACAGCGCATTTCATTTTGGTTTATGTTAAAAATTAGAAGATAGATATCCCCAACTACTAAATCTCATCCAGCTAGTTCCACCCTGCCCCCCGCCGCATAGGAACATGCATGGAAATAGTAGATGAACAGATGAAGACCGCATCGAGTCTTGCTTTGTTTTTATTTTCTTTATTCTTATTTGTATTTGGCATAATTTCTTGATTTTTATTCTTCGTTTGTGACTTGGCCTCTAACTTTGGGTGTGTGTGACTCTCTCGCTATTTATGAGTGTGCGAGTATGCGAGTGTGTGTGTGTGTGTGTGTATCTGTGTGTTTGGCATAACGGCGTTTATAACATTTTCGTTAGCTTTGATTTGAAACTCAAATTTAGCTTCAAGGGGTCACCATCGCACGCCATTTACCCGCATAATCTAATGCCTTCCAGAGAACTGCGGCTGCACGAGAGAGAGAGGAGTAAGGGCATGGGTTTGACTGAATTAGAGATTTAGCTCAACTCCTTTTGGAATACCAAAAATTATGAGGGAAATGTAAATTTCAAGCGTGCATTTCGCAAAAGTTTTGCAATGTATATCTTTGGCTATTCGGCATGGCCAAGAAAGTACATTTTGTGATGCTCTGTAATAACCATGACATCGAAAAAAAAGAGATCGTATTCGAAAATTTAATTACAACAGCTCATAAAATCATTGAGGTTTACTTACATAGTATGTTCAGTTCGATATCTTTAATCATCCTGCTCTACTATATTACAACTTCTAAGTTAGGATTTCCGACATCTCTTACTGCTTATAAAATAATAATACTGCTTATAAAAATAGTGCTGGCGAATTGCAGTAACTATTTCAAATCAAAAACTTACTCCTAATTGGATTCCCAACACAATTTTATTCGCACAACTTTTGAGATTGTTTAAAGTGTATAATATCAAAAATGGCGTACGTAAAGTCGGGCACGGACGACTTTAGGATACCCTGTACCACTAGCTTGTAATAAAGTCCGATTTCTTCACAAAAAACCAAAAACAGAAGAATTTTTAAGCAAAAATTTTTTTTTGACCGATCGTTCCTATGGGAGCTATATGATATAGTCAACCGATTTGGATTAAATTTGGTACAGTGCTTAGGAACTATGAAATACTCACGAATGTCAAATTTGGTCCCAATATCTTAACAAACAAACGAAACACAACAAATTTTGTTAAAAAATCGATTTTTGGAAGATCGGACCTATGGGAGCTATATGATATAGTCAACCGATTTTGTTCAAATTTGGCACATTGCTTAAGTGGTCTAAAAAATTTCCAAACGCCAAATCTGGTTAGGATATCTTTATTAAAAAACGAAATATAGCGAATTTTTCTTTAAAAAAGTTATTTTGGCCGATCGCTCCTATGGGAGCTATATGATATAGTCAACCGATTTCGATCAAATTGGTACAGTGATTGGGAACTATAAAAAACTTTCGAATACCAAATTTCGTTACGATATCTTCATAAACAAACGAATTATTCATCTAAAACGCTTTTTTTTTGTCGAGGTCGTCTCAAACACCCCCATGGGACCTATATAATTTATCCACGATATCAAAAAAATAAAATAAACTTGCCTCCTATGGAATAATATGAGATCTAATGTGAAAGTTTGGTAACTCTAGCTCTTACCATCTCTGAGATCTAGGCGTTCACACGGACGGACAGACGGACATGGGTATATCGACTTCTCTATTCACCCTGATCATATTTTTTGGGGTGTCTCCGACGTCTCCTTCTATGTTACATACATTTTCGGCTTGCACAAACTTAATATACCCTTGGTACCATACGGTACAGGGTATAAAAAGTTGGCGACCTTGAGATGCTCTTTATCATTAAATTCGATATATAGGATTACATTAGGGTTACCTACAGTCTAGATCTTGGTTTTTCTTCTATTCTTTCAAAGAAACTTTGACTAACATAATTGTCTACCAATCGATTCTCTGCAGATTCCACACAGATGTTACCGAATAAAAAATTTGTCAATTTTTTTCTTCTAATAAAGTCACCTGGTATGCCTAGTTCTTTGGTAACTGCTTTCCCGATTTAGTTAGTTAACTCTAACAGTTAATAAACACTTGGTTGGCTTCGGGCCTCCCAAATAACAAGATGAAGTTATTGTCGTTATCGCGAATTGCACAGTTTCGTGTCAAAGCCTACAAAAATTGCCAAATACGCTATGTAAGAGATGGTTCTCTTGAGGGAGCTCCTTTTGGCGAAAAAGAATTCCAAAGTAAATATATAGTAGGTGTATTCCGCTGTTATCATTCTGGAACTGTGATGATAATAATGTTTGTGTGGCATGTAAGTTGAAACCGCAAAGAAGCAGAAGCGGCAACAACAGCAGCTAGCTGTAAACGCACATAACCGTCATTCCGACTATGTCACTAAGCAGCGCAGACAGGGCTGGATTCAAACAACAACAGGGCGCCCAAGGGCCAAGATTCAAACAAAATAAAATACTTTAATTTCCCTAGGGTGCGCAACATCAAAGTGGCGGATAGGAAAAAGCCTCCCAGATATGTTTGGTAATAGGAAAATGAAATGCCTTAGGTGGACCACACAAGCTGGAGAAGGCACACTCTGTAATAAAAGCTTTACGATTGACCCATAGACCTTAAAATGTGTTGCGTTGGGCCAGTTACTTCCTTACTCAAGAAACGGAGTGACTTATATAATGTATTTAATTTGTCTGTCAAGGATTAAATACATTTAAGCTGAATGATTCTTGTGCGATCTAAAGTTCAGAGATGCCTTCCCCCGTCCCTTCCATCATCATCATCGTGTGGCCATGACAACCCGTTCTCGGGTTACGGCCGACCTCAGCAGCTCTCGCAAGGCGCCTCTGCTTTGCGCGTGCCTTCTCCAATTAGAAATACCAAAAGAGGATAGGTTCTCCTCCACTTGATCTTTCCATCGGAGCCCGTGGTCGTCCACTTCGTCTTCCTTCGTCGGCTTTCGCTTCGAATACCTTTTTCGCTGGAGCATTGTTATCCATACGTACGACATGGCCGAGCCAGCGCAGACGTTGTATTGTAATGCGCTGGACAACATCTATGTCGTCGTAGAGCTCGTGGTTCATCCAAAAGTTTTACGAAGAATTTTCCTCTCTCCCTTTTCTTCCGCTTGTCATAAATCCCTACTGAGACTAAGTTAAGTAAATGGATCTTCCTCTTTTTAGTTCAGAGATGCCTTTCCCTTCTCTTCCGCTTGTCATAAGTCCCTATTAAGACTTAGACTTAAACTTAGACTTAAAAAAAATGGATATTCTTTTTCAACTCTCGTGCAAGCTCCAAAATTCCCAAAAAACAAACTAATTTTTTCTAGCTGCCGTGGGGGGGCGCCCTAATCCAGCCCTGTTCGAAGAGGAGGGCCAGCTAACATGGAATCGCTGGATCGTTGGAGCGCTGCTTAGATGTGTGGTTGGTTGGTTGGTTGAAGGTAAAGCCGTTGCATGAATTTGCCATGACAGCGTTGGGTTCGCTTTGGCTGTGTTCCGCTTTTCATTAATGAAATGCTTCCAGCTATACAAATTATTGTTCTTATCGTCGTTGTTGTTGTTATTGTTGTTGTTGCTTTTGTTGTAACAGTACACGCACACACATGAACACACACAGCGTAACGAAGAGAGAGAGGGTGATGGGGGGAGGGGAGGGGTACATGTGCTGGAATCTCTGATGCGTCTTCATCGTCGTCGTCGTCGTCTGTTTCAACGGTAACACTTTCCATGCCTTCTTGAATTGAGGGCGGGGCGGGGCGGCGCACGGTGCTTAGAATGGTTACAGCCATGGCCATTGCAATTTGGCCCTTAGCGAGAGCATTTTATTCGTGCCATGGACACCGCCTGCCCAGCGGAAGCTTTCTCAGCGCTTCGCTAGACATCACTTTCTTTTGGATAATCATTAAAAGATGCCGATGGATCAACGTTGTCGATATCGCTGTGCTATGCCTGTGCTACGTCTACGTGGATGTGGCTCATCCGCTCTCTAATCAAATCAATCGTCTGTGCTCAATTCTCCAGCAGCGACTTCAATATCGACATCGGAAGTGGGTGAAATGTGTTGGGAAAATGCTAAGCGGCGGCGGCATCATCATCATCGACAAACCGCAACATGCAAAAAAACAAAAAGAAGTAGAAGGGGAAACAATCGTTGCTGTAGCCGACAGTGGCATACACTGCACTCTACGGATTCCGACATAATGGGTTTAGTATCTATAAAGTAGTCCCCTTCAAAATAACACTTCCCACCTCAAAGCACTTCTTATAAGCACTTTTTGGTACACCCTTGAGCTCTTCCAGCGTAGCAGTTTTTATCTCCGCAATCGTTAGAAATCTTCGTCATTTCATGTGTCTCTTTACTTTTGGGAAGAGGAAAAATCCTGCAGGAGGTTAGATTAAGTAAGTAGGCTCTTTTAAATAGAAATGAGCTCTTGCTTTTATATAGTCTGTGCTGCTTTCAAGAATTGTCCCATGGTGGATTGGAGGTCTTTATATTGCGAAATCTGTTAAGTAGAAATTGTACTTGAAGTACTTACGCAAAGGGGAAACTATAAAATGGCGAATGTCCCTTATTTCCAGAAGAAAGAGAACTACTCCGGATACAGAGAACTGGACTGAACATGGTTAGGTAGACTGATAGAATGTTACTTTGACCCTAAGCAAATGGAGTAAAAGACAAGGCAAAACTTTGACATTTGCTCGAACTTGCTCTTCTAGAAGCTTCCTTCAATAGGGACGAACTGACTTTGGTTTCGACGCCATGACGTCATAACAGTAATGTTCCAGCTTTGACGCATAAATGCTAATCGGAATCATTATTGACGTCATCTAACAGCTCCTGAGTGATGATGCTCATGAGACGATTCTTCTAGTCTCATCACCAAGACATCCAAAATAACCTTGAAGGCACGTGCCAAATGAGATGCTGACATCATCAGCTGACTTAAGGATTTTCCAACATTAATTCTTCACTTTTTCAAGAATTTCCATAGTTCGTGGATCACGTCAAGATCGACGTTCCTCATTGGCATCTTCTCGGGCTTCTTGGAAGTGTTCTTATGGAAGTTCCTAAATAAGTTCAAGTTCAGTTCTTAGCTTCTATTATCAATCCTTTAATTCGATCTTTAAGAACAGAAGGTATCTGTTCTGCAAATTTTCACAAATTTTCATCTTTAGCAAAATATATTCTTTAACATAGGGAAATTATTTTTGACGTAAGCAACGAGCCAGACCCATTCCCATACTCGTGTTTAAGCTAATATATAAGTTCCAGTTCAGTTCTCAGTTTTGTTTATCAATCCTTCGGTTGGCTTCCCCTTTATTTTCATCCTAACCATTTTTATAAAAATATTTACTTCAAAATCGAGGAATTAATTTTGACTTCAGCTCGTTGAAACCCCAAAATTTTATCTCTCAACAGTTTTTACGGTTAAGAGTTTTTTAACGAAAGTTCTTATTGACTCGTTGCATTTCTTCCAAAATGGGGTTGATGTCGTTATAAACTTTGCGTTTGGCTTTTGAGATTTAAGATAAAATTTTAAGATTAAGATTAAATCCTAAGTCCGCACCTGGATACTATAGAAGAAACTTCTTAGGTTCTTCAGAAAATAGCAGCGCACTAAGATTGCGATGATAGCCCCCATTCTCTACCGATTTTGTAAGTTAAATATCGATACCCGAAGCAAATTTCAGATGTCGACTTCATTCAACAGGCTTTGAAGAAATTTTTGCAACTTTTCCGATTTCCCTAACGAGCTTCGTCTGTCAGATCTAGAAGTGGCATACCCAACTCTCTAAATTTCGTACCCCATTCAAATTTCAGCTGTCGACTTAATGCAAGAAGCTTCAACGAAACTTTTGCAATTCTTGCGATTTCCCTAACGAGCTTTGTTTTCCAGATCTAGATGTTTCTACAGACGTGGCATACCCGCCGACTCTATTGAAAACTTTTTTTTGGCATAACCCATTTATCAAATATGCTGCTGCACAAATCTGCAATACCCTTGACCCCCAGAGATGCATGTGCAGAGTATAAAAACGTGAGCTGATGACGAAACGCTGCCAAGCCGCTGGAGTCGAGTCTTAGCTGCAGTCCCAATCCCGGTCTAAGTCTCGGTCGCAGTCTCAAAGTCAGGGCCGGCAGCTGTCGGCTGACCCAAACAGCCAGGCGTTCTTCAAGTGCAAGCGAGAGCGCATTAACAAAATCGTATATATAGAAAAAAAAAAAATGGAAAAACGAAAATCGAAAACTATTTTTCACAGCATTCAAGTCCAAGTCCAAAGTTGCTTTGGACTGCACAACAGACCCCCCGAACGACCCGCGTCACCTTGGGCACTCACTCAGCTTGTTCGCCTTGGCCCGGCTTTTCTTCTTGATCGCTTTTCTTGCTGTTGTTGTTGTTTTTTTTTGTTTGGTGTTTTTTTTTCATTTTTCCATCTTGTGCTGGTCGCTTAGAATTGTCGCTGGAGGTTTTTCTTTTTCCTTTGAAAGAAAGTTTTGGTTTTTCTTTTAATTTTGCCATGTTGTAAAAAACTCTCTGGTTAAAAAAAAGTTTTTGTCTCTATATCTCTAGCTAACGGTTTCATTTACACTAAATAACTGTTCTCACTTTCTTAACGCTTAAATTTATTATAACTTTTATTCTTTTTGTTTTACAACTGGCCACATATCCGGTCCGAAAATATTAGAGCGTAGTATTACAAAAAGTTACTCAACTCTTGGGCCTTCTAAACTCAGCATGTTTTTCATGGTTCATATAAGAACTGGTTCGCCCAAGAGCTACGAGATTCTATATCACAATTAACAATAAATCTAGTCTATAAAGTTTCATTTTTAATTAAATAATAAGCTCAGCGGGTATTTAATAAAAACCAGCGTTGGCCGCCTAAAAAAGTTTCGTAATTACTTTTTCTGTATATTATTAATTGAAAAAATTAATTAAAGCATTAACGAAAATTAATTTTAATTTTGTGTTTAATCGGGGGAATATCTTTGGCTTGTAGATTTTCAAAGTTATTAATGTAACTAGTGGGGAATTGTTTATGGGCGCAAAAAAAGAAATCTGAAATATCTGATTACTTCAGTTGTTTTTTCTAAGAGCTAACCAGGAGTACTCTAAAGCAAGTTGTTGGTTCTTATAAGGACGTGACCCAATTTTTTACTTTTGTTCTTCCAACCCTGGGTGAAATGAGGCGATTTTTCTAGTCTCATGTCCAAAACATCAAAAAAAAAACCTTGAAGGCTCGTGCCAACTGGGATGCTGACGTCATCAGCTGCCTAAAGTATTTTCCAACATTAATTCTTCACTTCTTCAAGGACTTCCATAGTTGAACTGCGGCGTCAAGATCGAGGTTTCGCATTGGCATATTCACGGGCTTTTACGAGCTCTCATATACATAAATAAACTTCAAAGTGAAGAGCCCCCCTAAGACCAAATCCTAAATCCGCACCTGGACACTATACAAACTTTTTGGGTTCTTCGAATAGTCTTTGATAGTCCCCCTTCTCTACCGACTTTGTATGTTCAATGTTGAACCAGATCCTATGTTCCTTATGAAGAAATGTTCGGCATATAAAGTTGAGGCATGCTCTTATGAAAATCTAGATCTCGTTTACGATATGAAAGTAATACCATCAAAAATGCTCAACCGAATATCTAGTTCTGATGCACCTTGAATAAAACCACAATCGAACTTCCCTATAACGAACTCCTCTTATAAAGAATTTATTCGTATTACGAATTTGGTTCATTTGGTTCGCAAGGAACTAATTTTCCGAATTCGTCGCAGTTTAGAGCGTTTGAATTCTTCTACTCCAGTTCTATCTAATTAAATTAAAATTTTGTAATATGTCGCTTCATAACCACAAATTTAAACTGAAAAGTTTTCGGCATCGACTTTACAATAATTAAGGTCAGCGCTGTAGATATAGTAGTCAGTAGCTTTGCCGTTCTATCCTTATCTTGACTTTCTTTTTGCAGATTATATATAGATACTGAGTCTTTACCTATAGAAATCTTTTAATGTTTTCAAGGCTTTCGCACTGGTTCATATTCCATAACCCTTCCCGTTTCGCTGATGCTGGAATAGTTAAAGAGTATTTCAGGAAATTGTATTCCGTTTTGGTAATTGAAAAGAATTGCTTTAGATCCACGATAACATACGGACTTGGAAAAGCTATAAAAGTTTCTTAAGCATCTTTAAAAGATTTGATAATAGTAGATTCGCTACATTTAGTAGAATGGAGTTGAAAATAGGCAACAGAAATGAAGTACCTACGAAGGGTCGCAAGAAAAACCAGGAGAGATATGGTCAGAAATGAAAGAATACGTTCAGAAGTAGGGCAGACGAAGTCGATTATATAAGAAATTGAGGAGAGACAGCTAAAATGGTTCGGACATCTACATCGGATGGACGAGTCAAGAAAAGTCAAACAGGTACTGGAAATGAGAACGGAAGGCAATGCACCGAGAGTAAGACCCCGAAAAAGTTGGGAAAATCGCATCCAGGATGTGGAAAGCATAAGGGGCCGAACCCTGGCAGAATTGAGAGGAGAGAGACGGGACCGACCCAATTGGAGAAGATGGATATCCCGAGGCTACCTCGACGCCTAAAAGCAAATGGGGATTGAAGAAGAGGAGAAGAGTTGAAGACACTCAACTTCTAGATGAAGTATAGTCGTAATATAGAAACGCTTGATTGGGAGCTGAGATCGATTGAAATAAAGCAATAAAGCTGTAACCTGGGAGCACCTTAAAAGAATTAATTTGCTCCCTTAGGAGTTGAGAACGCTCAACTTTAGAACGTACCAGATAATTCGATTAAGAAGATCAGTTGATTTGGGACTACGATCGGCTAAGATGGATTCATTGCTAATGTTGCAAGAAGACACCGAAGCTGCTGTCTTTTGGCACCTTGAGAAGACTACGAAGACGAAATTATCGAGGTGCTCAGTAGTCTTTGAGCAACGAACTATGTAGATCACTTGATCTTAACATTTCGGTTGTTGAAGAAAGACAAGGACTCTACAGACTTTGTGCACTTTCAAGAGAGAGTTGGGGTCATTAAAAACCTTATAGTGAGGCCTTATGCGCCACTGGAAGTCCAGGATGACAGAAGAATTAGTAGAAAATTAAGTTATAGTTATATGTACTTGACTGAGATCAGAGATCTCAAATTGAAGCTGAGATTTTTGAGTACATGCGTCAGAAAGCAGCATCGTTAAGCACATAGCCTTATCGATAATCTCTATACCATATTCTATGGTTCTCTATATTCGGAAACTTTCGGTTGTTAGATCTATCCGATCTATCGATGATCAATACATTTTTATTGCGAGTGGTGACGAAAGATAAGGCAGCTGTATTCCTTGAGCAGCTGAAAAAGACTAATTAGAGAGCGCACTTTTTGCCTTTGATCACACGGAGTTGGGAAGAAACAATATCTCGACTTAGCCAGCTAGAACTTCAAGCATAAATCTCATACGATCAGAATTATTTTCTTAAACAATATGCTTAATTAATAAATATAAAAATAATTCATTGCCCGAATTCCAAAGTAGGGAAATTAATTTAGTAATTCGTTACGCATGATATATTATTATGCTTCTATAGCAGCAGGTTCATTCTATACCAAAGTGCATTTAGATAATATATCTTAGGAGGGAGGGGTATCTCTACAAAGCAACCCGCTCATTTGTTTGCGGCTTAACACTTTCACCCATTCAAATGGATTTGGTTCTAGCTCGTCTAGCTGGGGTCAACTGCATGGCCTTAGTTTTTATTATTAAACAACTTGGAAAGAAACCAAAATTCCATTCCCTTTCATGTGGGCAATATACTTCTTTTTGTTTTGTCTCAAATATCTTTCTAGGTGGCCATAATTAGATGCCAAAAAGTTTTAAATGATGAGAACACTGCCGTTATATCTACCTGCTGCCCGCTACCACGAAGAAGAACGAACCCAAGACAATGGCTTGGAGGGAGTTAGCTCCAACAAGCTGTCAAGTCGAGTGAAATCAATGCCAACAAGAGTTAAGTTTTTTTTTTCTTGTCTTCGTTTCGTTTTTTGTGTTAACTTCTTTAGTTACAATTTTTTGACAAATTGTAATGAAAGTAAAACCCATTAGATTCAATCGTCGCTCCGGAGCGACGCGAACGCGCGGACAGCCGACACGTGTAGATACTTCCTCTCCATGTACAAGTTGGTACTAGTTCCAAGCCAAAACTGGCTGACAACAAGTGTCGTTGGGGGCGGGGGGTTGCCAGATATTAAAATAAAATCAAGTTTACACACCGACAACAACAAAAAAAAACATACATTGTAAGTAAAAAGCTATGAAAAGCGTAGAAAGAGAGTACAAAGCCGCGACCAATGCACGCCCAGACCCAGACCTATAGTCCAGCCACAAAGCATTCCAAGCCCCATCTCCAGCACAAATTTTTGTTTTTTGGCTTCTTTTTTTTTTGTCGTCTCGGAAGCGCCAACAACAACAAGCGGCATGTGCCTTTTCTTCAAAGTGAAATTTCCTTGGCCAACGCCACAAGATCTACAATGCAGTCGGCGCTGAACTAAGAAGAAAGAAGTTCAAAAGTTGGCCAGCTTTGGTTCAGTGCATCGAAACTCACATACTCTGCACTTATGATGAGCAAATTGTGAGCTACTTTGTACCAATGGCAGATCCAAGAGGGGAAGGAAGGTCCGTAACTCAACAAGCAAAGAAACAGATGGTCCACCCTATAATAGCTGTCGAAGTGAAAAACCCCCATACGTTCAGCTCATAGAACCGCGCCTGTCCTGCACTGTCATCGCAGGCAACAAATAAGCAATTTGGATGAAGTTCGAGGTTCTGTTTGGATACTCCAAAAACATTTTGTTTGACGAATTTGATGACTACTTTTCCTGAAAAGATAAGTTCGTTGGTTGGTCCACAATCAGAACCACGATAAACAAATGGGCTGCAGGAGAACATGGGATATACTGGTTCTCCATTCCGGGGCTTCGTCAAGCAAAAGTGCTTGTCAAACCTCTGGATGCGATCAAGACAAAAGATCTTGGCCGAGCGGACCTAAAGCTCCTGGTAGCTTACCTATCTGGCCACCACACTGTTAGATATCATCTACAGAAAATTGGCCTATCGGACTCTTCAGAGTGCAGGCACTGTCTAGAAGACGATGAAACCACCAGACATATTCTCTGTGGCTGCACAGCGCTGGTATGCGACAGAGCCTGTCACATGGGAAAGGAACGGATTAGTCCCTTCCATATCAGGTCAATACCAACAAACGACCTACTGCTATTCATGCGGAAAGCGGAAAGTCTTTTGCTTTAACTTAAGGGTATGATACAAGAGACCTTTTGGTCGCAGTGCCCCACCTCTCTGTGAGGAACTCTGTCGAGGAAACTAATCAGCCCCTTCACATGGAGCCTTTGAAGGGTTCATCTTCTAGTAGGTATGCAGCTAAAATTTTGTGTCTTTAGTGGCCTAGCGCCTCACAGTTTGTGGTCAGGTATTCCATAGAATCTTGCTTGTTGGTAACAGGCGAAGTGACCTGTTAATGTTCCAAAGAGTGTCTTGAGACTTTTCCTGAAATTCAGAAAATCTTTAGAATGATTGAGACTGTCAATGCCATTCCAGTACTCGGTGGCTTTTTGTCGAGCAACCCCTTAGTTTCCTTGACAGACTAAAGCTGTCTAAACATAAAGTTTGGTTGCTCTACTTCCTGTCATCTTTGATATCAAGACGTCCTACGCCTCTGGCTTAAAAATTAAAGAACTGGTTCATAAGAAGCATATTTTGTAAGCAGTAACCGATAATTAGGCAGCTTTAAAATAGAATTGTTTCGACAAGCAAAGAAAGTATTTGCCGACGCAAGGTTTGTATTTTTTTTGCTGCGAATTAAGAATTGGATTAAAAATCGTCTTAAAAAAGTGTTAGAGAGTTGTTTTTTATGGGGGGGAAGGTTAGGTTATGTAGGCAGTTCAGATAGTTCACCCAGAGACCATGAGGTCCATTGTATAGCCTAATTAA
Source organism: Chymomyza amoena (assembly GCA_037043745.1). Classification (NCBI taxonomy): domain Eukaryota; kingdom Metazoa; phylum Arthropoda; class Insecta; order Diptera; family Drosophilidae; genus Chymomyza; species Chymomyza amoena. The sequence continues at coordinate 289,013 of JBAMAX010003141.1, forward strand.
AAGAAAGGGAGAAAAGGGAGAGATTGTGGAGGAGTATCAAATCTGTCGGACATCCCTGATCGCCTAATTCTCTCATGCTGCAGAACAATTTTGAGTATTCGACGATATAAACTGAAAGTCACCTGAAAATGATTTTTGCAAAGTACTTTTAGCTCGTCTAAGGATATTGCAATAAGATCCCTTGAACACAAATCTATGTGAGGAATTAATTTTTGAAAGGTTCGTGCATTCTTTCAATAATTCTGGTACATTGGGTATATTACAAATTACAGGGTGTTCTCTATGTCGTGTGATCTTCATGATATCGACAAACGCTAATAACTGACTATATTGCAATAAGGTGGAGTTTGGACACAAAACTGTCAGACTGAAATATTTTTGCAAAGTTTCGGCACATTCTCTCCAATATCCGTTTATATTGGGTATATTAGAAAGTGCAGGGTGTCTCACAATTCTAGTTTCTCCGAATCGTTTGATCTTCATCGACAAATATATCGATATCGACAAAGTTCTTTCAACTAAAAATATTACAATAAGGTGGCTTCTAGACACAAATCTATCTTTCGGGCGCTTGTTCTCAAGAATCCTGATACGTTAGGTATATTAGATAGTAAAAAACTGATAAAATTTGAGCCTTTAAAATACTTATTAACAATGAAGAAAATTATTAAAAAAAAAAAACAAATATAGGGAGCGGCATCTGTTTATTTGGTGGATGCTTTTTAACAAGTCGAAATTTTTATATAGGCGTACCATAAGCTTCTATGGAAGTCCAGGGACTAATTGACAAACGAACCAACAGATGGCCCACTCTATATTTGTTAAGCATAGGATAAAAGTGTGCTGAACTCTTATAAAAATGTTACATGGGATTGCATTTAGGATTATTTTATTGGATTCAGGCATCGATATTTAGGAACCTCTTTTTTCCTCCTTTGTTACTTGTCTTGTGGAAGTGGACTCGATAGCCTAGCGACAGTGCATTAGACTATTATCCCACAGGTTGTGGGTTCGAACCCCACTTTAAGCATGGTCCAGCACTTTCCACTTTTTCTATTTCCCCAATTTTTTCTGTCTATTCCTATATCTTTATCCCTTACTTCTATTATCGGTAACACAAAGAGCGTATTTTTGGCCTATGTGAGTTGGGACGCTAGGTGTTCAACTGCCGCTTTAACCTACGTATTTCTCTTGGGAGCTTAGGGGCTCTATAATCTGAAGTTACTTTGGGACAATTATTGGAGTGCTGTGCGACACCAGTAAATCAGATAGGAATAGGGCATGAATATAAAAATTTGAAAGATTGCTAAAAATTTCGAGGTAGATACGAAAATTCCAAAGCATATACGATGTCAACCCGAAATATTAAGGAATCCGCTACTGTTGAGATTTGTATGGAATTTGCAATGAATTCTAAGCAGACTTTATGGCTGCTGCGCTATTTTTCGTGACGTCACAAACTTCATGTCGCAATCAAAATAACCATATAGAGGAATACACTATCCTACATAATAATAACAACAAGAAATAATAAAAATAAAAACAAAATTAAGTTAAGAGTTAAAAATAAAACACACACATGGGCATGGTCTTAGTGACAGGGAGAGAGAGAGAGAGAGAGGTAAGGGGGCTTATGCTTAGCTAATGGGCAGGGGGGGTGACAGAGGGTAAAGCACGGTAATGAAAAGTGCGTAGATCATTACTTGTTTTTATTTTTAGCTCTCTTTTATCGCATTCTTCTGCCGGGGCTTTCTTTCTTCTGGCGGAAGGCGGAGGGAGGGGCAACAGTTGACCGCCGGCGTAGTTTGTAGATTTTAAAATACAATTAATTTTGCGTTTAATTGCTACAATTGTGAAATGAATTTCGTTTTCATTTTCATTTTTTTTTTTTTCTTCTCTTTCGTAGTTTTTGGTAGTTTTCAGATCTAGTGAAATTTCCGCGCCAACGAACTTGTCCCCGCGCCGTGTCCAATCATCAATTGGCTCTGGGCTCTTCTCTTCTCTTTTTATTTTTGGGTAATATTGCGTGTGATGTCTGCAATGGGAAACCGTCTGACAGACTTGGCTAATAGCTCCACGAACTGACTCCAAACGAGCGGCTCAGTGTGGCGGATTATGTCTAAGCTTAACAACTGGAAAGCTGCAAAGTCCAACAAAAACTAAGCTTTGGTTAACGCCCGCTCGTATATTATTGATATTTTTTTCTTGTCTTCTACAATTTGTTGGGTACTTAAAAACTTTCAAAAAGCTAACATTAACATGCTAAAAATCGAAAAAAAAACATCTAACCAAAATAAAGATTTTACTTTTTAAAGGCATTCTTCAATTTATGCCGTTTTTGGTGATCTGTTCTCATAGCTGTGAGAAGTTCATCAAAATAAAAAATAATAATTAGCTATAATTCGAGGATTTAAATGATTTGAGCGTCTTGACAACTGACAAACTGTAGCTCATAAAACACTAGACACTAATTCTTTATTATCAGCTGTAAAGTAAGAAGAAGGGGCGTTAATTAACGCCCCTGAAACTAACTCATAAAATAGCTTCAGTTCCCAAGCTGTTAAACTTTCCCAAATGTTAAGATTGTGAAAAGAAAAACAATTGCGAAAAGTTTAGTTTTTCTTCTTCAATTCCAACAAAAGAACGTTCAGTATGATCATCGAATAATGATCGACGTTTATGTGCAAGTGCAGAATTGAACTAGTTCTGCAAAATTCAGCAAGATGTCATACGACTTTCTTGGCAAACTAGAAATATAATCTATGAGGACTCGATCCCAAAGTATAAGATTATCGGAAAATGTTATCCCCTTTCTATCGAAATAAATATGCTGATAGGATAGGTAGGCAGCTCTGATAACGACTGTATCACCCAGAGACTATGAGGTTCATTGTATTGCCTAATTAAAAGAAGGTGACGAAAAGAATTAAAGAAAGAGGAGGATCAAAAATACATCCCTAATCGCGTGAGTCTTTTATGTTGCAGAACCATTTTGAGGATTCAAAAAAACCACATCCGCTATGGGCACATAGGCTAGACTACCCAGATCCTCCAAGAATGGTTTACACAGAAACTGGGTTCCTCTTCGACGAAGCGTGATGGGAACCGTGCAACCTTTCAGTCATGGTGCAGTGCCCCTTTACAACGCCTACCACCATCCTAGTCCTGTTTTTATGGAAGCGCAGGAGTTCAGATGTTCGCTTTGGATTACATCTCGATCAGAGTGCTCGGGAGATGCGACAACCGGACACCATGTCCCACACTCTTTCCGCCACAGCTCTAGCCGTCTCCCTGATTTGCGTTACGACGTCCTGAAATGGACTTTCCATGTTCGTAACTGCAAGGTTAGCTGCCAGCGCTGAGCCATTCCTGACACGCTCGTCCGGCGCCTTGTTAAAAGTCCTTGAATGCTGCCGGAATCATACGAACTCTTTATGTCTGCTGCGAGATGATTAAAATGTGCTTTCCTGATCTAACATCTAAGTTGAACAGGCGCTCTGTTGAAAACACTCGAATTCTAGTCGTCACGCTATTAAAGTCTAACACCCACTTGGAATTCATCTGGCCAAGCGGAAAAATTTATCACTGATGGGTTGGGATCACCCAGAGACCTTGCTGTCCATTATAATGCCTATTTAAGAGACAGAACCAGTAAGGAGAAGAAAATGGTAAGGGGAGGGAATAAGTGCTGGGGGTAGTACAGGTGAAAAACCAGCAGGTGCCCAAAAATTTGCTTAATCATCTTTCTTGCCGAAATGGTTCGACAAGATGGTCTTTATTTAGTAGTTGTAAAATAACACTTAATAAACAGATTTTCGGATCGTCGGTCCGAACTTGTTGTCCCATTTCATGTTTAGGACAAAGCTCAAAAAACTCCATAAAATTAATTATTTCAAAATTTAACTGAAAAGCTTGAGTTTTTCGGACGTCAGATAAATGCTTAGCGAATTCGAAATGTTTTTCAGCTTTCTGAGTGCAACTCCGAGGCCAAAAAAAACTGCAGCACTCCTGGTTTCGGATATAACCTAAAAAAAAACGCCATAAAACTTCAGATCGTACCGAACCATGGCACAGCATGGCTCTAGATAGCTCCACATTAAAAGCAACTATTGCAGTACTTTTTCCACTCAGACTAGCTTGGCATTATGAAGGCTTCAAAAGCTGGGAGCTAAAAATTAAGAGGGGTCCTTTTTTAGTTTAAAAAAACTCCATTTTAGCAACCATTGTGGCTTTTCATAACAAACAAGCATCTGCTTGGATTTTCCGAATTGGCTATCCTTTAGAGTGCTAGATTGTTATGCTAACGTCCAAAGGTGACTTGGACGACCTTTCCGGAATGAATTTTCAGTGCGTGTTTCGCTTACCAACCACTACTGCCTTGGCTGTGCTGAGCATAAAAATATATATCCCCGTTTTTCCACCACCAACGAGTGGGACAGTTTACCGTGCCCCATTCAAAAACATAGATCTAGTGGATGGCATAAAAAAAGCGTCATAGTATGACGATATTGCAGTAACACCCATTCCCCCAAAAGAACACTAGACACTTTCTACCAGTGGCGGGTCATCGGAGGATTTTTCTCCTACAAAAATTCGAATATGGGATGCAAGTCTTTTGCAAGCTCTCTCTCGAAGTAAAGAGCCCCCCAAATCCAAATCCTAGATCCGCACCTGCTCTGGACCCACGCGTTGGCAGCTATAAAAGGATCAAATACTCGTTTCAACAGGCACAAACGTGCTTGTCGAACCTTTGATTCCCTTTTCTAAATTACGATTCCGACTGGTCGCCAAGGAGAGTTCCCTCTCAATCTTATGCCTATCTTGCTCAGATGTTTTGTGAATCTGTAGTGTCCTGTATCCCAAAGTTGTAATATCTTCAAGATGTTCTTATCGAAGTGAATAATCCCCCAACTCCAAATCCTAGATCTGCACCTGCTCTCGACGCATTCGTTGGCGGCTATGAAATGATGAAATCCTTGTTAGAACAGGCACAAGCGTGCTTGTCGAATCTTTGATAGCCTTTTCTGAACTACAATTCCGACTTGCCGATTCAACCTCGTCTCAATCTCAAGTCCTGTTTCCCAAGGTAATAATATCTTCGACGTGTTCTTATTTCTTTCAGTAATAATAGAAGCCGAGCAGTTGTTTAGCCTGACTAATCCCAACCGGAGTTGGGCAGTCGGCAGTCTTTATTACAATCTAACTTTGCGACAAAATAAATTCATGTGAGCCTAATAAAAAATAAAGTTGTTGACTTCCGCTACGTCTTTACAGCCATGTGAGAAAGAGGGATTTCCTAAGCCACTATTTCAACTAATTCAAGAGATCTACATCCATTAATCCCTGACTGCATGTGATTTAAGACCAAACTAATGCTGGCTTGGCTTTGACGCACTTCATCACAAACATTCACAAAAATTTCTTTTCTTTTTGCTATTAGAAAAACTTAATAACTTTAATAGCATTTCAACCTGCTTTCAATTAGTTGACTATCTCTGACTGACTTGACTCGCAGATTAAGATTATTATTATTTTTTTGTACGGGCTTAACATCAACAGGCATGATCGTCATCCTATACAATATTGCTTCACACACAACAACATCATCATCGTCATCATCATCTGATGATGATGATCATCATTTGGCTTCCCCACGTAGCCGGTTGGAAAAGTAATTGGAAAGAAGAAAATTAAAACCATCTTAAGCTCATTTTGCATTGGTAATCACCAAACTGATCCCCCCCAGCTGCTGATTGTGCAGAGTATTTATGGCACATTGTCATTAACACACTGTAAAATTTTATTGCTCGAACCACTGTGCCGCCTGGTCTGCTGGTCTGCTGGGCTGCGGCGAGGTAACCCAATATGGCGCACTTGGATGACGGCGACACCTATCGATGATGTCCAGCTATGGCCTGGGACAACATGTTTTGTGGAACTTTTGGCTTTGTATGACAAATGTGGCAAATGGGCAGACAGCGTACCAGTCCGCAAGAGAGTCTTCTTTTTTTTTGTATTCGCCATGGAATGGCATGGAATCGACACCAAGCTAGCCGGCTGAGATCTCCTACTGACCCAGTTTGCGATTGTTGTAAATAGAATATAGAATACCAAAGACTTGGCTGGCTGACTTGGTTAGCTACCAATCAAGTTCAAACAAAAGATGCGCCACTCTACTTTAAAGACCGTCCGACATCCATCCAGACGGAGCCACCAAGCCACCACCACATATGTGCTCCCAAGTACATGATGTAGCTTTATATGTTAAGACCCCAACAGTGGTTGTCGTTATAGCCATTGTTGTTTATTTTTTTTTGTTGTGGCAAAAAACCGCCAGTTCCACCTACCGCAGGGCTAGACAAGAGTTATTTGGCATACTCTTTATAAGGGTTACATTGGGTTAAGGAACAAGAATTTCTTTAGCCCAAAAGACTAATAGCGAAACAAAAGATATGGATTACGGATGTTCGACACCGATATTGATTCGCTTTTCTGTATTACGATTCCGACTAGCCCATTGAACTTGGTCTTTTTCTTCTTCATTCCCCATTTGGTGTTAGGCGTCAGGGTAGCCTCGGGATATCCAAATTCTCCAATTAGGTCGGTCTCGCCTCTCTCTTTTTATCTCTACCAGGGTTCTGCCCCTCATCTTTCCTACGATCTTTCCTGGATGCGATTTTCCCAAGTTTTTCGGGGTCTTCCTCTCGGTGCATTGCCTTCCGATCTCATTTCCAGTACCTGTTTGGCATGTTTGGCATTGAAATTGGTCGGAGAATTCCCTCCTCAATCTCACGCCAATCGTAGTCAGATATTGTCAGAGTATTGTGAATCTGTAGTGTCCTGTAAAAGCTCTATACCGACTTATTTCGATCGGCATCGAGTCTAATCGAGTCATAATAATTTGAGCTTGGGGTTATAAAAGAATTGAGTATTCCAAAAAGCTCGCTACCGACTCAATTAAATTCTGCCAAAAAAAAATCGATGGTATCGGTATCAACTTTTTGACGATAAATTGCGTGATAGAGAAAATAGAGATACAGACTATTAAAGGAAAATCTCCATAAACTGTTTCTTAGGCAGGGAGTAATTCATATAACTTACGAAATTAAGTTTGTTTTTTGGATCCACAATCCATGTGTCAGCTTGACTTACAAATAGCTTGGAGGCAATTTTTTGATAAACATTTTTGTAATTCGAAATTTAGCTCGATACTAAACAAAATGGCATCGGATCGCCAATAATCGCGAACCATAACAATCAATATAGAATATTCGACATTCTCTATACTCAAAATATCGAATTAGTTCCTGACCATCCATCCGTTCGTCCGAAATTTTGAATTTTTAATACCAAGGCGTTCCCTTTAATATAATTTTGAGGTTGACCCCTTTTTCATTTAACAAATTAAGATTAAGAAGATTTTTCTTTGGGAAATGGGTATTGAGAAATGTAAATTTTTTTAACATCCGTATCAAAATCTGGGGCTATATGCAAAACTCCCATTTAGCTTAGAGATAGAGAAAAAATTTACTTTTTTGTAAGTACTGGGTGGAGCACAGAGATTCCCAGGAGAAACGAAGAAGAGAAGATGCACTAAAAATTGGAGGATCGTTAGCTGCTTTTCCAAAAGACTAAAATCCACTTATATGTAGAGCTATTAATGTTTCCGCTCTTTAACGATTTTATGCCCTTAAGACCAAAAAAGATACCAAAAATTTCCTCACTAATAACAACCATTATATGAAAAGAAAATTCAAAAATTATTTTCATTTTTTGAGAAACACTTCCCGGGGTTTCCTACAACTTGTTTTTTACCAGTAAGCCTTTCTTCATAGTAGGTAGAAACTTCATAAATAGTTTTTTATTTTGAAAACAGTTCGGAACTTTGGAAACTTTAACAAAAATAATTCCAAGTAGATGCTCACAAATCGCTATTACGAAAATTACAGGGTATACCATAGTCGCTAAAGACCGCACTTTTAACCTGCCCACTTGTTTATTTTTTATAGTTTTGTAGCGGGTACATTAACTGTACTTGGAATTTTGACATTGACGACCTTATAAGATTTTATTTTTTTTACGAACTTAATTTGTGTGTGGGAGTTTTGCATGGCACAAAAAGATCTTTGAACCTCTAAAATAATATGGACTTTTAGAATGCGGTTTCTAATAAGTATCCATAGGTGAGACATCTTAAGAGAGTTTTCGTGACAACTTGATCAGGCCCAAAACTTAGATTTATTTTGAAAGGGTAAGATGATAGATTTAAACTTGAGGTATCGAATTTTTTTTTTTAACTCCGCCAATGTTGATTCCAAGCCCGGATGCAAAAGGAGGAGGGGGCAGTATCACCCCGTCAACAAACCGCGGTTCACGTGCCTCGGGTGATAGTGCCGTGTGAGGGGCCCCAGCCTGGGACACGGCGGCTAGAGTTGAGCTAATCACCTACTCCAGTTGTATAATCAATTCAAAGCCAACAAACGAGCTAAAATGGTTCGGACATCTACATCGGATGGATGAGTCAAGAAAAGCCAAACAAGTACTAGAAATGTGAACGGAAGGCAATGCACCGAGAGAAAGACTCTTGGGAAAATCGCATCCAGGATGTGGGAAGGATGAGGGGCAGAACCCTGGTAGAGATGAGAAGAGAGTGCCGGGACCGACCTAATTGGAGAAGATTGAAGAAAAAGAAGTATCGAATTTTTGAGCCAATTGCTTGTTGCCGACTATTTGTAAAAATAAAGTTGATTTCCAAAATTTTTTGGAAAAAGCATTTTAATGATTTGTATAAAAACCCAGGAGGGTAGAAAAGAAAATTTTAAAAATAAATGATGGGATCGTTAAGAATTACCGATATTCCCACAGATCTCTCTATTAAAAATCATAAAAATCGAAAGATAGGCTAAAAATCTGACTTGTGCCTAGTCCAGGAAATACTGTGATAAAAAAACAAAATTTCAATTCTTTATCGATATTTTATTTTTCGATGTTAGTTTTGGGGCCACATTTAGAGCATGGAGGAGCTTTTCTTTCTGAAATTTTATAGTTGCTGTAATTGTTGCTCTTGGCTGGCACGCACTCGCATTAAATTCACTCACTTAATGTGCCACACACACACACTGACACACACACACACACACACGCACAAAGGTTCAACTTGCCACACATTGGAAACTGGGTCATAGCTGCATCTGCTGTTGTTGTGGTGATTTTTTTTATTACATCAATGTGGCAAGAGAGCAGCAGCACATGCTAAATAGCCAAAGGGGCGGAGCGGAGCGGGGCGGTTGGCTTCAGACGACCGACTGCTGTAACTTGCAACTTGCGGCTTGCAACTAAATAGTTTGCAACTTGCATACAAAGCGCGTGAACGAGTGTCACATTTGCCTGTCAGAATTGGAGCAAATGCCGCTGGGGTTGCCCGCCTCATGTTGCCGATCTCCAACAGCGTCGCACACACACACACACACACACACACACAGACAGACAGTTCACAATCTTCAGCGGTGGCATGGCCATTGCCATTGTCTCCAGTGTCTCTGTCTACGTCTCCGTCCAACTCCCAGCTGCCTACTCCCAACTCCCAACTCCCGACGCCCGACCCGACGCCTGCCCGACTCTTCTTATTATGCTCGCTGGTATTACTATAACGGTTCACAATTACCATTCACCGCTACTAAAGCGCAAGCTCAAGCTCCAGCAAGCAGAGCAAGCCCCACTCTTTGCTAATGTGATCGTGGTCGTCGCCATTTCCATTGCCGTTGCTTTTAGTTCGTCCCTCCTGCGTCGCGTCGCGTCGTTTGCCCGTCAGCTGCGTAATTAGTCATTTGCCAGCAGCAGCCGCCGCCGCCAGCAATGGCGACACCGCCCGCACCAGCTGTGAGCTGCATACCCCACTCCCCCACCTATGCCAGCTCCATCAACCTCAAGCTGCTCCCGACTCCCGACCATTGTTTGCAAGTGTCGTTGTGCTCGTTTTAATATTGTGTATTATTATTATCTCGTTGTGCTTTTGTTTTTATTCTTTCTTTTTTTTTCCAACTTCTAATGCGCCCACTCTTCACACGCCCCCGAAAATAAAAGAACAGCAGCAGCATCTTCCAGCTACAGCTCTGACTCCAGCTCTAGCTCCAACAGCAACTACAGTTGGAGTAACATCGTCAATTGGCTCAATTGCAGTTTTCAAGCGTGACAGAAATGGAGCAAAACTACAAGAACAAAATGACATAAGTCAGGGCGGGGGCATCTTACTCCACTCCACTTGGAGACGCCGCTGGCGTGACGAATTGCGGCATTTGGCGTTGCCATTGCCATTCCCCATTGCCAAATGATGAAATCATTCCAAGTGCCTCTAATAGAACAATACTATTGTATAAATGTGCATGAAGCACCTCACTACAGTCAATTAGATTTGGTGTTCTTGTTTATCCACTCAAACTGAAGTATTCCTCTGTCAACCTGAACAAAGGAGCCTACTTCAACTTTTCCAAAGTCTTCCTGCTTGTCGTGGGAGGCGACTGAACGGGTACTTAATGGGCCACCCACCCTTAGCTTATTATTTTTAACTGTCAAATATAAGCCTCATGGGACTCAGCCTGAAGTCAATTTTTTACAGGGGTGGATCTCAAGTCGTAGAAGGGGACAATTCAGAGAGTAGAGTGGAGTCCAGTGGAGTGCCACAACATTTTGCCTATTGTCCTAGTGTCAGGAGTATTTGGTTCCACAAATTGCTTCTGAGAAAACCCCAATGAATGTATTCGTTGGAACCGGTTGGGATAAGCCCTAGGTTATGTGTAGATCTCAAGCCATACCAAAGGTGAAGGGCAAGACTAAGTAATTGAGTTGGATTGCTATCGATAATGCCAGCACTCGAATGTTAAAACTTCGCTAGTTGAGACCATCAATACTATCTAACAAAGCGAGTAAGATTTTAGTTGGATGGCTTTGCCCGAAACTATAAGATCACTTCTACTGAACATTCTCACACTTTCAGTAAAAGTGACAGGATTATAACACAGTCGCATCCCTGAAAGTAGACTAATTTTTAGTTAAATTGCCATTGGGCTTATATGAGCCTTCCAAAAGCTTAATGTCGTCTACTATCCGGAAAGGATCAATAATTAGGGCTAGTGCAGCATCGATTTTTGCTAAGATTTTCATCAAAATTGACTTATTCAAATATTTTTTTATGGTCACAATCAGATTTGGCAACTGAGATGGTCAAAGAGCTTCGACGTGTTACTGCTGGTTCTACACATTGTAAATTTTTTGTCAGTGACGTCATAGTGTTCACGTCGCCTAAAAGATGTCGTCATGCCATCGTCATCGATAAATAGAATGATAAGCATATTAGTCTATCGAAGATTGAGGATAAAGCTAAAGAGGTCAATTGCGGGCGTTGAATTACAACCTGCCCCACAGGTACATCTATCCAGTAAAATGCGATGTAGATTGTACCGGATTTACTTGAACCAAAAAGTTGAACAACTTATTAAGTTTTTATACAGCTGTCAGAAGTTGTTTCTTTTTTACTTATAACCATGGATCTACTGGGGTTTAAGACGTATGAGGAGTACTTAGAGTCTATGAAGACGCCATCGTCACCATCGATTCTTACAAAAAGACGTTTCCACTAGAATAATACAACTTGGTTATCATTCCATGGTTTTTTATGAAAAGGATGACTTCTACAAAAGACGTCAGCTGATCAGTTCGAAGGTTTCAGGAACGAAAGGGAAAATTATTGGATGAAGCTATCTTTAAAAGAGGAGCTCATGGTTTGTCTTCAGAAACTTGTATGATCTTTCTATGCTTTCAGACTATTTTTCTATATATCGGGATATATTGACTACGAGGCTAGCCTGTGCGAAGCTCGCAAGGGCAGACTGGGTGACACCAATTGGGAGGCCGTCTTTGAGACTATGACTGGAAATCGGGCTATGGATGAAAAACAGAATTTGAAAATAATGAATGGATTATTTGTAGAACACCTTCTTGGAGGCCCGCGGAAATTTCTGAAACTGTTGTAAGCATCGGAGCTCGCATTTACAAAATCTCAAAAAACTTGGAGAATGTCAATTTATAAATATTTTTTTTTGTTCTACCAACCGTATGGGTGGTAACTTCAGGGAAGAGTCTTCAACGTCTGCTTGGGAAAGCGCAGAAACTTCAGAGGCTTCGAAGCTCGCGTTTACAAAATCTCAAGAAATGAAGTACGTACGCAGAGTCGCAGGAAAAACCAGGAGAGATACGGTCAGAAATGAAAGAATACGTTCAGAAGTAGGGCAGATGAAGTCGATTATACAAGAAATCGAGGAGAGACAGCTAAAATGGTTCGGATATCTACATCGGATGGACGACTCAAGAAAAACCAAGCAGGTACTGGAAATGAGATCGGAAGGCAATGAACCGAGAGGAAGCCCCCGAAAAACTTGGGAAAATCGCATCCAGGATGTGGGAAGCATGAGGGGCAGAACCTTGGCAGAGATGAGAAGAGAGAGCCGGGACCGACCTAATTGGAGAAGTTGGATATACCGAGGTTACCCCGACGCCTAACAGCAAATGGGGATTGAAGAAGAAATATTTTTTTTTTGTGCTATCGTCCATAGGAGAGATAACTTCAGGGAAGAGTCTTCAGCGTCTGCTTGGTGGCTCGCTTTGGGGAACGCTTTTATAAAGTCTCGAAGAACTTGCGGAATTTGATCTTCGAGGCAGATAGAGCTTATTAGATTGGGATCATCATTTTCATAAAGTCAACGGAGTACCCACCCAGCCTTATAGCTAAATAATGCAATTTTCCAGTATTTAGAGTTGAGGGAGTAAAAACAAGCAGATGATAGCCAACCCATATATTACAACTGTATCAAGACATGACTCAAATAAACAAATAGCTTTATCGATCTAAACAAATTATAGATGTTGTTGAGTGGTAGTAATCAGAGAGACAGTCAGCCATGACACCCTATAGAGCTAAGTGTATAGAAAGAACTACATGTGGCATATACTCTATATATAGGTATACGTAGTCCAGTAGTTGTTGCCACAAGCTGGTGGCAAGCAACAAGGTTTGATGAACTCTATGATAATTTGCATTCCCATTGCAGTTGAACATGAAATAGATTGAAATATGTACTTAAAAGAGTAATGAGAAGAGTGCGAAAGAGCGCAAAAGAGCGAGTGAGTGAGCGAGTGAGTGAGTGAGTGAGGAAAGACGTACGTCAAGCTTAGGAAAATCATTTTGCACACTCGAGCGTGGCTGAACGTGGTGCATTGCGGCGGTGCAAGGTGGTGCACAGTCGTTGTTTATGCCACAAGAGGAGCAGCAATAGAATTGCATCTGCATGGCCTCCCTCTGCGCGAGTGCTCAGTCGTTTAGTCACTCCCTCTCTAGCTGAGCTGGGGCGAGTGGGGCGAGATGTGTCTTCTAAGCAACTTTGTTCTTTGTCTGTCCAAGTTTACGGATTGCTCGTCTGCTCATTTGTCGCTTCGTTGATGTTCGCTGACAGACCTAAGCAGTTCGCTCGCACTTGAAGCAGTTCAGCAACACCATCAGCCAGCCAGCCAGCCAGCCAAGCAGTTGGTCCATCAGTCGGTTTGTCAGTTGGGCAGTCTCTGTGTCAGCTTGAAGCTTGAGCTTTCTTTCAGCCTTGGAGCGCGGCATTTAATGTCTACATTTGTGTGCGCAGTCATCTTCATCTGCGAAAGATGTGAAAAAGTTTTTTTTTTTGCCAGTGCGCTTTGCCAGATCATATTGAATGTTTATCATGGAATGAAAATGAATGCATTCATGCGCAGGGCTGGGACCGGGCCTGCAGTTCTCTAGATGAAGATAAGACGCTAAGCTATTGTTTCCCTTTGGCTATTGGCAATTGAAAAGCTGAGAACTGAGACTGCTTGTGCAGTCAATAAAACTGCAACTCAGCTGGTGCACATGGTCGGTCGGTGGGTCCGTCGATCGGTAGATCGGTTGATCGCCTGCTGTTTAAGACGCTGCGGGCTTAGTACCTCATAGTAACTCATCATTTTCTTTTTTATTTTATATATATGTATGGTATATAAATACAAATTTTTTGATGCTTCTTCGCTCTCTCTTCCTTTCACGACTAAGACTGACAGATTTCCATCAGCAAGTTCATCAATACTTAACAAAAAGCAGAGGAACAAAAACGAAAAAAATCGAAATCGCTTTGGTTTGGTGTGCTCTGCTCTGGTCTGGCCTGGCCTGGTCTGTTCGGATCTGTCTGGGCGCTTGCTTCCTGTTGGTTCTGTAGCTGCAGGCTACGGCCAAGATAAAGTCGGCAAGAAAACGGCGAGAAAATCTAACTGACTAAGTGACTGGCTGGCTGGCTGGCTGGCTGGCAACCTTTTTGGACGCTCTGGGTCTCGGTCACTTATTTAGCCAGCCAGTTAGTTGCCCATTTGGCCGCCAGTTTAAGTGCAGTTGGCTGTCTGTCAGAGTTCGTCTGGACGGACGTCTGGACGTCTGTCACTTGGCTTTAGTTTGGCTTTAAGCCGCGATATAATTTTTTTCGGCTTAATGAAGCATAAAATGGCTGCAACAGTCACAAGTCACCAGTCAGAGTCTATGGCTATGTCGTCGTAGCCATCGTAGTCATCACCTTTAACTGGGTTTTAAGCAAATTCTTTTGTGAAAGTCTTAAACCGCAAAGGAAGTTTTGCTAACCAACAACAACAGCCACAGAGTGGGCCCATTGCAGTGGCAATCGTGTTTACCCTAGAGTAGGAGTCAATTGTTTGATGGAATCCGCCACAACTCCAGACGTTGCCACTGCGGCCAGTGCGGCTACGCTGGCTTCACTGGCTTCTCTGGCTTCTCCGGCATTTGCGCATGAATTTCGATTCCCATAATTTTGCAAATTATGCAGAAACAACGCACACACATACACACACACACACACAGGCACAAAAGCATAGATAAACGCAACAGATTGCGGTCTCGTAGAGACCTGCCTCCACTTGGCAATAGCCCAGGAAATAGACATTGACGACATTAACATGAAGCGACACAAAGAAAAACGTCGTCGATGCCTACATCTACATAGCTCCCGCTCCCGTTCCCTCCACTCACTCACAACCCTCGAATCGTAAATGCAACTCCTCCTACAAGCTCACGTCCACTAACATGTACGCGTCCTCCACCATCATCAACGTCATCATCATCATTAACATCATCATCTAGCTGATGGACGTTTAAACATTTGGTCATCTGTTATGTGGGCGGCATGGCGGGGCGCCCACTAAATAAGAGAAAACCTGTCGACCCATAAAAATTCTCGTTATATGCCTGCAAGCAAACCAACCGAACCGAACCCAGCGAACCAAGCGAACTAACATGCCATTGAGTCAGTCCGTCATTTAACAGAAGTAATCTTGAAGAAAGAAACTGCATTTTGGCATATTTTTGTTTGAGACACTCTAAGCTCAAGTCCAAACGGAGTACTAGGTAGAACTAGGTATTGGGCACATCCCTATGACATACCTTACACTTTTGCTTTCCCCACAAAGACTTGGGAATAGAACAAATATATAAATTTTTATTGGAAGACTTAGGACAACTCCCAACATATCCTTTACAAAGTCTTTTGATTATCGTTGATAGTACATGATTTAGCTGGTTCCAATATAGTTGTTGATGAAGGAACTAAATATGTAATCAATAAGAGTCCCACAATTATGGCTAACACGGCAAATCCCAAGTAATATAAATGCATGCGGTTCATCTTAAGAACAGCTTTCTTAAAAACGACCATTTGAGAGTCTGTCTGTCGGTTCTTCTTAGGAACAGCTTTCTGAGAAACAACCATTTGAGACTCTCCCATCGGTAGCTTGGGGAGCGAAGGTTTACAAGACCGTTTTGGGCTTTGCTTTCGCAATTTGGGAAATTCTTGACGCAGCTTGGCATACACATCTTGAAGCTTGCTCTTCTTGAGGCCTAACATAAGATCCTCATATGAATGGTTTAGCTTATAACTCCAACCACGGTTGGCCTTGACTATGCGTGGCATTTTGAAGACGCACTTGACGTGGACTGTCTTCTTCATCTTCTGCTTTGTGACCCACATCACTATAATTTGATGATTTCCCTCGTTAAGCGCCTCAATTGAGCAAGGACTTAGCCAAATCGTGATTAAAGTCAATTGCTTAGGTGGCACATAGCCTTTAGCTGGACCCACTGAAAAATAGTCCGTCGACGTGGTTTGTATATTAAACGGCACGCTTAAGTTGCCATCGTTGTGCAAGATCATATTAGCGACAGAGTTTCGATTGAAAGGTCCTCTAAATTTGATCTCTTGTGCGGGCACCAGCGTCAACGGATCGTCAGAATTCTCCATCTTGTATTTGCTTGAATTTGTTAGGAACTAGTTTGAATTATAAATATTACTTGACTGTTTGGAATTGATTTATATTTTGAGTATAATACTTAAATCGTTGACTGCTTCGATCTAGTAAAACTATAATTGCCTATAAAGAGCCTGCTTAGCAAAACAAGTTCATTTCTTTTTCCAGAAATAAAACTGCAAATCGTTTTCTACTGCGTGCTCCGGCTGTTCAAGTAGTTCTATCTTTAAATAGAGAGATGCTGCTGTCTGTTTCTCGGCTTAGGGCAGACACGCTAGATGGGGGAAGATAGCTCGACTCAGACTGAAATCTACCTAATGCCTATTAAGCTGCACGAAAAGAGAGTTAAGTGAAAAAAAGAATGGAAATGAAAGGTTGAAAGGTACTTCATTGAAGGACTACCCCAGGTGCTGGGAGGGTTTCCCTTAAAGTGTAGGTCCGTCTTTTTTGCTTTTTATATCCATCTCATATCGGTAGCCCTTAGGCCTATAGTGCAGAACCTGTTTGAAACTCCTGCCACCTTTCGGGTCCTGGTTATGCCTAATAAAACAAGGGCGACTGGTATCTTATATCCGATTCTGGCACACTCACCCGCTTCCAAGTAAGCCAGAGTGGTTGGGCAAGGGTGGTTCAATGCTTTTGGAAGTAGTGGCTTTGCAATAAAAGAGCCTTGATGACAGAAAAAATGAGATCCCGGTCTATACTGGTCAACTAACTAATGAAGGTCCCTCCTTAGTCACCAGGGATGTCGAGGGTTGGTCTTCGACTTCCCGGGCGGCTTCGGAGGAAACCACTATCGCAGATTCTCCACCCTTACCCTCTTAGGGGTGTTGGATGTGTGAGCAGGGGTAGGTCCCTATTTGCCTGACAATCCAAGCCGACAAGCAATCAAGCCGAAAAACAATAAGGTGAAAGAATATTGGGGAAATGCGGCATCGGCTCAGATTTGCCTGGCAACCCAGTCGAAGTTCTTTCCAATGTACCAGATTCGTTTTTATCCGAAACGGAGTTCAATCACAAAGCAGATGTGTCCGCCACGACTCCAGCCACCATTTGGGATCCTTTCTGGCACACTCGTCAGCTCCCACGGTACCGCCTGAGCCAGAGTGATCTGACACCCAGGCTAGGGTGGTTCAATGCTTTTGGAAGCCACTACGGATTTGCGTTCTGGTGTTGCAATGTCTTTGAGTCGTCTAGGAAGACCGCTAGCTTGTTCCGCCTGATGGGAGTTTCAGGCTTAACAACGAACCCGTTCCATGAAAGGAGGACACTTTCGAGAGGCGTAATAATTGAATCTTTCAGTACATAGCCCTGTCTGCCCAAGGAACTCCACATAAACATCAAGGTATAATGCAGAGTATGCTTTAGTCGTCATCTCGCAAATATATTTTTCGCTGGTTTGTTTTTATTTTTGGCATTTGGCCTAATCAACTCAAATCAAAACGAATGAATCGTAGTAGTGTTTCCTAGGCAGCAATTTGACTAACCACAATCGTACACAACCCGCGGTCAGCCGATGATGCTGATGATGACGATGATGATAATGTACACAATCTTAATACGCCTCATTTAGGATTTCGCCTTTGCACGAACTATGATGGCTGGATGAATATGGAAAGATGTTGGCCAATATCACTGGGTGGTGCTTCCATCAGAGTGACCTGCTTCCAACTGGCAGATGCAATTTACACTGTCAACACACTGTAGGACTGTAGGACTCTAGGTGACTAGAATACTCGAAGACCGACCTGGCCTTGAACTGCCGCCAGCCTGCAAAAGGGCCAGCGCCCTTAACTGACAGTCTGCTGATTGGTTATGACAGCAAATCTGGATTTGATTTGTAAAAATTGGCGTGCTTAGCATGGGCGTGGCAGTTGCACGGCTACCAGAGTATGCCTGCCAAGCCAGGATCATTGTTAAGCTGCTCTAATGTTACTTAAGATGTAACTCCCTGCGCAAAAGAATGGCCACAAATGAAGCAGTTACAAATTTAAATCAATCGTGGTGCGTATATGCGACATGGGGATACACTGCATCAAACTTTTTAGAGCGGGTAGAACCCACGAACGTCTTCAGCAACGCATAATAACCCAGACCCTTTAACCGAATAAAGGGTATAGAGAACAAGTTAGGGGCAGACAATAAAGAGTGCCAAGACTAAGATTGACTGACGCAGGAGGCAACCAGGCTGGCTGGTACTGAAAAGTGTTAAAATTATATGTCTGTCTAAATTTATTTGATAGATTTTGAGGCTGATGTCGGCTGATGTCGGCTGATGTTGGCTGATGCTGATGGAGAACCTTCTTCGCTGGATACGCGCTGGGCTTGCTGCATTTCCATTAGCATTTGTTAAGGAATCATCATCAGCTCAGCTGGACACACTCAGACACGCAGCTTTGCCACCATTAAAGCTAATCAATTCTTACCAGAGGCCGTCCATCAAAATTTGTAACAAGCCCCCGAGGCGCTACGTCCACATTTGCTGTCTTGGATCTTATTGTTGTAGTTGATGTGGTTGTTGCTGTTGCTCTTTGGAGCCGGGTCTTGAGCAAATAGTTAAGCAAACGTTGTCTAGTCTATTTGACATAGCTTGATATGCAAAATGATTAACATGTTGACGCACGAGCCAAGCCCGACTTTTTGAATAGATGTTTGAAGCCCATTCCCTGGCAGAGGTGTTAAACGCCCCTGGCCATTAGATACAAACAGAAAAAAAATGCAGATACCTTAATTCTATTGTATGCGAAGTTTACTTTAATACACACTTCAGGCTCAGGCTCAGGCTCAGGCTCACTGAATGAGATGGGACAAGCATGTCTGCTCACACTCCCGCTGACTCTCTATGTAGCCGGAGCCGCAGGTATAGCGTGCTGAGCAGACTCCGGCTTTGTTGACATAAATGCGTTTCTTTCGGGGACAGATTTGGGTGAAGAACCATAATATGGGATTGCAAATCTCTGCTTTAGCTGTTGAACGAACAAAGGAATGCTGTGGCTTTTAGAAGCTCAAATTTTTATAGGACTTTACTTACACTTGGCCAATGATTGTGTTGAAAGTGTTAAAAGCACGAAAAGTATCAGGATATTCATAGCCAACTATTAAGTGATGCCAATGTCTTTGAAAATGAATATGTTGCTTTTTTTCTTTCCAGATTTTCAAGGGCTTTGCGTTCCAATGGCTTCTAATAGTCAAGATTAAAAGTTTTAAATGCTGCCAAACTTTCCAATAGCTTTCAATTAATTCAATGCGTGTTCCTATAATAGTTTGGTCTTATGTTTCCATTAACTTTCGGGCACTACCAAATTTAACACTGGCTTCTAGCTGATTACTTTCTAGTTATTAGCAAGATCTCTTAAGCTTCCAACTGTTTCCAATACGTTCCAGCCCGAAGGTACTGCTAGAATTTCCAATAGCTTCCAACTTTTTCTTTTAGTTTCTTCTTAAATTTCCAATTGTTTCCAATACGCTCAAATCCTTAATTAAGTTTACTTTGACTTAAACTGCCAAGATTTCCAATAGCTTTCAATTTTTCCTTTTAGTTGCGTCTTAAGTTTCCAACGTTCAAGTTTGTTTTGACTTTCAGTTACTACAAAGATTTTCAATAGCTTTCAAATATTTCCAATTGGCCTTAAGGTTTCATTGACTTCCAGTTACTACATATACATATTTCCAATAACTGCTTACTATTTTCAACGCTTTTTATAATTCCGTACAATGTGCTTAACTATTTCCAATACGTTTTAGTCACGTCAGTACTTCCAGTGACTTCCAGTTCTAAGCAATAATTCTGGAAAATTCAATTATTTCCATAAGCTTAAAATTATTTTTAGCTTATAATGAACAGTTTGCTTTAAAGAGTTCCTAAAGATACTGCTTATATCATAAATTTTCTTTGATTTTTAATTTTTTATTTTCCAATGACTTGTCCTCAAATATCTTTATTTGAATTTCTCTCACTAATGGAATTTGCGATTTCTTTAAAGCTTTTCTAAAAGCTTTAGCCATATATAGTATACTATACTATGTTTTCCATGATCCTTCTGTCTTTTTCTTTTTCTTTTGATTGGATATTTCATATTTTTAGACTTTCTTTACCAATTGCCGTTCCCTTGAAACTATCCATGAACTTTTGATTTATAGTTTTATTTTTTAATCCTCTTACTTTTTAATTTTAAAATAACTTTACTTCTGATTTTGCTTTGTTTATATGAAAATTTTAATAAGCTTTTAAAAACTTATTCACAAGTTTTTCGCTTACCTTTATAACTTCCAACGACTTCCAACAGAGTCGTTCAATAAATTACAGTAGCCATGTTTGTCTTTAAAATTATATCAATAACAATATTATTAACTCGAAATTTTCTGCCCATTAGCTTCGGTAGTTATGAAAGAGAGCAGTTTATGCTTATTTTATAACGCTTTCCAATGCCTTCCAACACTTTCTAGGAAGTTCAGCTCAGTAGCATTTGATGATCTTTGAAGAATTGTTATTATTTAGATTTGTAGCTAGCTTTCTGATATTGTTAACCGATTTCGATCAACTCCAGCACAGTGCTGAAAAAATTTGGTTTCGATATCCTTAGAACCCAACGAGATATGCCCTAACTACTTTTTTTGACCCATCGGACTATGATATAGTCAACCGATATTATTCAAATTTAATACAGTGCTTAAGAACTCTAAGAAACTCTTGAACGCCAAATTTGGTTTCAATAACTTCATTTTTTTCCTGTATGGGTTCTTCACAAATAGGTGGATCTTTTGTACCGTAGACGATAGATTTATAAAAACGCGAATTATCCCTTTAAAACTTTTGGTTTTATTCCAGAGCCTCTTTCCGTACCCAAAATTGGCTGAAAATTTTATAATTTTTGGGAAAAAGCAGATGTATGGGTTCTATAGTTAGTCGAAACCGTCTTAAGAACTATTTAAGAAGCAAAACTTAATTTATTTGAACAATCGTTTTTTCATTATTGTGGAGTGTAAACAAATGTAACACTGAGAAAATATGTATCCTATAGTATCACATTATAGATCAAATTTATGTACCAACTTTTTAATAAGTTCCCGGAATTATTATAATTATAATATATAATATTCAGAAAATCCTAAATACAAGATAAACAACACTTGCTATGAAAAAAAAACAGAAAGACTGGACTGGGAATCGAACCTTGGACCCGAGCTACCACTCAAGTTCAAGCACTCAGGGCTACCTTACAAATTTAATAAATCCCTTTTTTTTTTTGTTACATGGTATACACTTTTAAGACTACTTAAGAAAGACCCTAAGAAGGACTTTGAAAAATAATCTGCTTTGCCTTTGAAAGCTTTTACGGATAAACTTTTTCAACGAGTTCTATCATCCAAAGTCGGAAGCATCTAGCCAGTGTGATCGAATAGCTGTCATTGATTTCCAATACCATTCATACGGTAAACGAATCTGTACATTTTATTCGTATTCGTTTTTAAACCGAATATGTGGTGTCCCAATTTCACCAAATTGCATTTTTTTTGCAGGTTTAAAAATGTACGCATTTCATACTGAAATTATTTTTAAAATATTCTTTAATATTCTTAGATAATATTTATGCCAATTTCAAGCTATATTTTTATTGATAATTATTTTAAAATATTTTTTTTTCTGACTCAAACCCTCAATCCATGACGAAATTTTTGGTTTAATTTCAGTAAATATTTTTTCTGTAGTTTTATTTAAAAGAAATGACAATATTTTAATAAAAATCAAATGTAGACAACATCTAATCATGAAAAACTGCAGAAGTGCGGCAACCCTGTCAGCTGTTTTGTATGTAACAAAAATAATTTCGCGAAATATAAAAGTGAATTTCCGTAGCACGTAAAAACGATTTCGAAAAATATTATTCGGTTTGGTTTTTTTTCGAAGCACGGCGGATGCATTTCTCAATATTTGTTTTACTTCGGCTTTCATTCCGTTACTTTAAATGGCATTTACAGTTACAGTACAGCGTGCTTTTTTTAGAGGTTCACAAGTTTGAGTTATCTGACAACCCATTTAATTGGGTTCGGTTTGACATTTCATTATGAAAAGACTTACAGCAGAGCAGCGCTTGCAAATTGTTGAAATTTTTTTCTGACTTATTCAAAATTCCAAATTTTGTTCCCCGTAAAACCTATTTGTGGTTTAATGGAGACGTAAATAAGCAGAATTATCGCATTTGGAGTGAGGATTATGCCCAAACTTTTTCGAAACACGATTACATCCAAAGAAAATTACTATTTGGAGCGCTTTACGGGCTGACGGAGTCATTGGTCCATATGAAAATTGAAGTTCCAAATAAAATCATATTCAAACATTAATGTCATAATCTATATTTTTTCCCCGTAAGGGTTCCTCACAAAGAGGTGGCGCACTGCGACCAAAAGATCCCATAAATTACGGCAAAAGACTTTCCGCTTTCCTCTCGAATAGCAGTAGGTCTTTTGTTGGTATTGACCTGAGATGGAAGGGACTAATCCGTTCCTTTACCATGTGACAGGCTCTGTCCCATACCCGCTCTGGGCAGTCACAGAGAATATGTCAGGTTATTCCGTCGTCTTCTAGACAGAGTCTGCACTCTGAAGAGTCAAATAACTCAATTTTCTGTAGCTGATATCAAACAGTGTGTTGGCCAGATAGGTAAGCTATCAGGAGCTTTAGGTCCGCTCTGCCAAGATCTTATGTCTTGATCGCATCCAGACGTTTGACAAGCACTTTTGCTTGACGAATCCCCGGAATACCAACCAACCAATATCACAAAACGGCGCAGGAGATGTAGTCAGGGTGGAGGCACCCTGTCGTGCTAGATCGTTAGCGATCGAGTTACCATCCACTCCCGAGTGTCCAGGCACCCAATATAGCACGACTTTGTTCCGGGTGGACAGGGTTTGGAGGTAGTTATGGCATTCTTTAACCATCCTGGAGATGTTTGCTCCCCTAGTTCCCTTGAGAAGGATACTAAGGACGCAGATCTCTATGGCATGATTCTTCGCTTGAAAAACGCTAAGCCAGATGCCCATTGCGGTAGAGATTCTGGTATTGGGTGCAACTTCCAATTCTATCTAACAGTGTGCTCATAATCTATACAATAAAGCCCGCTTCATTAATATTCAAAATATATTATCTAAAAAAACACCCTTTAAAAAATTTATTTATAATAAACACCAAATTCATGCATGCGAATTTAAGGCAAAAATTTCGATATGGCTATTAAACTATTTACTAGACCAGGTGGCAACAACAACAACAACAAGAAGAGCAGCAAGTCTTGGCCAGCTTAGTTCCTGGTTAAGAGGCACGAAAATTCAATTAAGCCAAATTACAAGCTTCAAAGCGGGAAAGTGATTCACTTTAAAGAGCCGGCGGCGGCGGCAGTTGCAATCTCAAATCTCAAATGCCCGCATTTTCACACTCATCCATGGCTTTTGCTTGAGTTGTCAAAAGGTTGAAATTAGCTTTGACCCCTTTTAGAGGGAGTGGAGTGGAGGGGAGGAGACGAGGAGAGAAGACGCAGCAGGCGTTGACGCAGCAACAAACCTTCAAGCAACTCTTTTGAGCGTCGCGTCGTTCCGATCCTTGGAACTGGATTGCATGCTTCGCTGGCTACTGCTTGAGCTGAACTTTGTGTTGACGCTCGCTTAGCTGCAATTAGAGTGGCCAACGAAGCTAGGCCAGCTGGAGACGGGTGCTATGATAGCTCGACTCGACTCGACTCCACTCCCTCCAACCCTACTCCAACCCAGCCAGCTTGTTAGTATTAGATTTTCTCCATACACAACAATGACAAGAACAAAACGAAAGAGCGTTAAGCAAACAACAACAACAACTTGGAGAAGATGCAGCGGCGGAGTAGGAGAAAGAATGAAATTATGATTAAGTGCTACACGTTCGTTGAGTTTTCCAGTCCAAATGAAAGTTACCTTGACGAATGACCCATTTAGCCAGAATACCAAAACACAAAAAGGTCAAAGATAAACATACCCAGACACATGTACCGAGAGCTACCTACCAGGGGGTACCTCTTCTACCAGTTACCAGTTACCATGTACCAGGTACAGCTGCCAAATTGAAGAAATTAAATGATTACATTTTTGTGTTGTTTGTTTAGCTTTTCGTCATCCCAGTTCCCGTCCCCCAGTCCCAATCCCCGTTCCAATCCCAAGCCAATTATGTCTTTATGTTTAGTTACAGATATACGAATAGTTATCGAGTGGAAATCAAAATGCAGCGCTGCTTATGCTGGTCACCTAATTGTGGCCGGGTACCAGCATCAGCATCAGCTCATCGGATCAGCGGCTCATCGGCTGAGCCCTACGGCTTTAGCCAGAGCTTTCCATTTTTTTCTTTTCCGATAGAAACATCCAAAAAGAAAAAAGTGGATTTCGTTGTCTATAATTATATAAAGTAAATTAAAGGGCATTTAGAAAACTACAGCAGTTCTAATGACCTATAAATTATAGAGGCCGTTTAAGCTTAAAAGATTTACATCGCTCCAAAACTCCCAACACACACACACACACACACCATCACATTCACTTACGCCCAGGGCCATACAAAAAAGCATTCCCACATTTGGAATAAACTTACTTACATGTAGTACGTCTAACATGCAATTATGCTCTCGGAATCGGATTTGTGAATTTCAATAGCCCCAAAACGCTCGTGGATCTTTGACAATGCTCCACCAGCTCCAACTGCAGCTCCTTGGAACTGGAACCCACGCGCAACGGCGGTCAGCAAACGGTATTAGATTAGCTGTGGAGAAAGTTTAAGTTACTGCTCTCTAAGTAGCTGCACCTGCAGCCCCATGCCTCATGCCACATGCTGCATGCAGCTCATTAAGTGCCCAGAACCAAAGGGACACGGACACACACACACAAATTGCCTGCCGATACCAAAATTGAGCTCAACTGTTTGTAGTTCGTAACAAGATAAAATGATATATGTACAAGACGAGTAAGTATCGTTACTCTGCTCCTAGGGTGGACCTGGTTCAACACAAAAGAATGAAGTCCCCATCACATAGAAGACATATGCCTAAAAGTAGTAGGACAGAAGTACTCCGAAGAACACGTCGATTTCCAAAAAGCTCTATCGAGATTTGTGGTCACGATCCAAGTTAAAGCAAAGTCTGTAGCAGCTCTATAAGGCGCGGGAACACTTTGAAGCGTTCTAATTTGGGAACTACTAAAGATAATTACATGATTCAAAGGGCTTTTTAAATATAGAAAATCTGCGTTTTAGTAACTTTGGCGACCTCTACCACCTAAAATACAAACGTACGACTTATTGGACTCGAGATAAATGGGCTCAAACATAAGTCAAAACAACACAAAACCCTACGGAGATAGAAGGTCACTAGTTTGGTTTAAGACTTTTTGAAGAGAGAAATTCCAGCAAGCAATTTTTTCCTGGTCAACCCCTATTTTTGCTACTACAGCGGAGATCTTCGACGAAGCTTCTCAACAGTGTTCGACCGGCATAAGCTTGTCGGTAAGAGACAGCTAACCCATCCAGGAAGTGATGAACTTTATTATTATTTTATTATTTATTAACTTTATTATTATCAAGGATCTCAAATAAGAGTTATGAGCTTTAAAAGAAGCAAAGCGAGAAAAATGCTTTGGATAAATGTGCAAGTACTATATATCATATTCTTGCAGCACTTTCCGGAACTAGCCTTATTCCGGATAAATAAATAAATATCTCACTATCAATGATTTGGTCAGAAAGTCACCAGTGATTAGGAAAAAGTGCAGGACTAGCACGCTGTTTCACACACACTTTAGTCCAGATCCAGCATTGGCGGATTTCTTACACTTTCCACGGAAATGAAACCTCGGTATTGGTCCGTCCGATACCGTCCAACGAACAGTGAGAGGTATATCGGAAATTGATTTCGAATTAAAAATTCCTGACACTTAAATTCGTGGCTTGACGATTCTATTATCAATTCACGCAAACCAAAATTTCTATTTAGTAACTTTGTTCCAAAAACAAAAACTTGACTAACACCGTTTAGAAACGTTTTTCCAAAAAAAAAGAAACCTGACTAAAACCACAACTAGAAAATAGACTATCTTAGAAAACCTATTTTTAAAATTCGTTAATTAAATATAAAATTTTATAAGAAAAATGGCGGACGTAAATTCGGGCGCGGACGACTTTAGGATACCCTGTACCACTAGCTTGTAATAAAGTCCGATTTCTTCACAAAAAACCAAAAACAGAAGAATTTTTAAGCAAAAATTTTTTTTTTGACCGATCGTTCCTATGGGAGCTATATGATATAGTCAACCGATTTCAATAAAATTTGACACAGTGCTTAAATACCTTAAAAAAGATCTGAATGCCGAATTTAGCTCAAATATCTTTACAAAAAAACGAAATACATCGAATTTTGTATAAAAAACGTGTTTTTGGACCGATTGGTCCTATGGGAGCTATATGAACTAGTCAACCGATTTGAATTAAATTTAGTATAGTGCTTAGGAACTATAAAAAACTTAAGAATGTCAAATTAGGTCTCAATATCTTAACAAACAAACGAAACACAACAAATTTTGTTAAAAAATCGATTTTTTGGAAGATCGGACCTATGGGAGCTATATGATATAGTCAACCGATTTTGTTCAAATTTGGCACATTGCTTAAGTGGTCTAAAAAATTTCCAAACGCCAAATCTGGTTACGATATCTTAATTAAAAAACGAAATATAGCGAACTTTTCTTTAAAAAAGTTATTTTGGCCGATCGGTCCTATGGGAGCTATATGATATAGTCAACCGATTTTGATCAAATTTGGTACAGTGATTGGGAACTATAAAAAACTTTCGGATACCAAATTTGGTTACGATATCTTTATAAACAAACGAATTATTCATCTAAAACGCTTTTTTTTGTCGAGGTCGTCTCAAACACCCCTATGGGAGCTATATAATTTAACCCCGATATCAAAAAAATAAAATAAACTTGCCTCCTATGGAATAATATGGGATCTAATGTGAAAGTTTGGTAACTCTAGCTCTTACCATCTCTGAGATCTAGGCGTTCACACGGACGGACGGACGGACGGACGGACTGACGGACGGACGGACAGACGGTCAGACGGACATGGGTATATCGACTTCTCTATTCACCCTGATCATATTTTAGGTAACTTTGGGATGTCTCCGACGTCTCCTTCTATATGTTACATACATTTTCGGCTTGCACAAACTTAATATACCCTTAGTACCATACGGTACAGGGTATAAAAACTGGTTATATAATTTCAAGAATTTTTACTCTACAATTTTGAAATTCAGAAAGCTTGAAAAATCTAGAAATTATTTTTGGTCTTGTTAAAAGCATTTTTTTTTAAGAACAATGCTGTAGATTAATTTAAGTGTGTACACACTAAAAAAACTCAATCTATTTAATTACAATTTATGCTAAAAAAGAAAAGCTTCATCGAACAGTCTGCAGTATCTGAAAAACTAAGCACAGTGATCTTGACAAATTTAAGTGTGTACACATTAAAAAAAAATATCTGCCTATCTTATTCCAATTTATGCTAAAAAGGCAAAGATTTTTTCGATTTATGTGCAGTATCTGAGGAACAAGTGTTTACAGCAGTGCTCTCAAAATATTTAAGTGTGTACACATTAAAAACATTTTGCCTACTTTCTTTTAACTTGTTCAATAAATGAAAAGCTTTTTCACACAGTGTGCCTTATATAAAGAACTAAGGTGTATAAAACAATGATCTTAAAGAATTTAAGTGTGTACATATAAAAAAAATCACTATATTATTCGAATTTATGGTAAATAAATGCTTTATTAATCTATTGGCAGTGTCTGAAGAACGAAAGTGTATACAACTGTGCTCTTGAAGAATTTAAGTGTGTACACATATGGAAAATATGTTCCAATTTATGCCAAAAAAAAAATTAAAAGCTTTTCTGAACTATGGGCAGAGTAAGAAGAACTAAAGAGTAAACAACAATGCTCTTGAAGAATTGAAGTGTGTACACATTAAAAAAGAAAATCTGCCTATTTTATTAAAATCTATACCAAAAAAAAACCTTATCCCAACAGTGTGAAGTATCAGTAGAACTAAAGTTTATACAGAAGTAATTTTAAAGAATTGAAGTGTGTACACATTAAAAAAAAGTGCCTCCTTAATCCTAATTTGTGCTAAAAAGAAAAGACTATTTCGAACTGTGGGCAGTATGTGAAGAAATAAAGTGTATACAATCGAATTTTATTGAATTTAAGTGTGTACATATTAAACTCCCTATTTTATGCCAATTTATTCCAAATAAAGGCTTTAACAATCTATTGGCGGTATCTAAAGAACTAAAATGTATACAGCTGTGATCTAGAAGAATTTAAGTGTGTACACAAAAGGCAACAATTTCCCTATTTTTAACAGTTTATGCTAAAAGAAAAGACTTTTTCATTTTATGTGCAGTAGCTTAGGAACAAAAGTGTTTCCCACATTACTCTGGACAAATTCAAGTGTGCACACACTGAACAAAAAAAATTTGCCTAAAATCTGTACCTGAAGTACCTCATGGGTATGCATTATAAGGTTCACCCTAATCCACATGGATGCCATATAATTTTTGATGTATCTATGCAAGAGCGCCTTGGCAGGCAGCAAGGTGAACCGTTACGTTACCATAAAAGTAGAAAAAAAAAACAAAAATTTCCTCAATTTTTTCTTTGAATTCCCATTGACGAATTGACCTTTACATCAGTTGCAACTAAGGCTAAGGCCAACTCTAAGTACATAGACTTGTTTGTCTTGGTTGCAACGTATCTCGTATCGTATCGTATCCAACAGATACATTGGTATCTGGTATCTATTGCTCTGGGCATGGGAAAATGCAAATGGCCGGCCGGAGCGGACCG
The DNA here is from genome assembly GCA_037043745.1 of Chymomyza amoena. Taxonomy (NCBI): domain Eukaryota; kingdom Metazoa; phylum Arthropoda; class Insecta; order Diptera; family Drosophilidae; genus Chymomyza; species Chymomyza amoena. Next base: position 318,290 of record JBAMAX010003141.1, read on the forward strand.
GACCAGCTGTGTCTATCGTCCAAGCTCATACCCAAATACATAAATACGTACTAGATGGACTTGGACATTAACATAGACACGATCGGACTGTATATTGAAATTATGATTTGCTCCCGCACACTGGCACCAACCGAGCCGAGTAGGGAGTGTGGAGTGGGGAGTGAGGAGTAGGGAGCAGGGAGTATGGTATACTACTAACTACTACGGTATTTGGGCATTAACAAATCGTTGACCTGGTTGACGCCTCCATTGTCTTAGTTCTAGTGGGTCAGCACAACAACAACAACAACAACAACAACTACAACCGCAACTAAAGTCTCTCTGATGTGTTGGGATTGCCAATTTTTGTCATTAAGATCGTTGATGATTATTTTCTGCCGTTTTTCGGCCACAAAGCGAGTTCATCATTTTGGCCGCCAATGTTTTATTTAACCATAGTAGTTTTTCTAAGCTACTGATGATGATGATTGCTATGTCTCCTCAAAGCCGCTTTCATCTCTCTTGGTTTTTTGCTAATGGCTCACATTTTTTTTCTATTTCTATTTTTTTTTTTTTTTTGTACCGTTAGTAGTCGTTAAAGCGATAAAAATTCGCCCAAGTACTTACAAATGATCTTACACAGTCCCACCACAGTAGTTAATCAAATATGCACCTAGTGCGAGTACACAAGCAGTAGCTACTGTACATGTCACTACTCTATATACACTTGCGTGCAAAAGTCTTAATCAGTTTGAGTTTATAATTGGCGGTGCAGCAGAAGTGCACGACTAACCATGTGAGTAACCCTAGCAACGGTGCAGAAATGCACAAGTGCCCAGACAGCAAAGTAGACAATAAAAATTAACATTAATTACTTCTATGAGTTTGTGTTTGTGTTTGATCGAGAAATAGATAATATTGATGCTTCAAGGTCATGTAAGGCAAGTTCTTAACGTAGGCAACAATATTTAAATTCAATTTTCATTTTCAAGTAGTATCGATTTGGTATAAAAATTTATATTTCATAATTACTAAAGTTAAAAGTAAATGAAATGTTGCATCTCAAACCTGTTCACATTACTCATTGGGCTAATCGAACAAGCTCGAACCTGTCGAGAGCGCAACAAACTTAAATGAGCTGACTCCTTCAAACACGTTGCAAATCGAAATCGAAGTTCGATGGCCCGAAAATTAGTACAACTCTTAATTTCCCAATGTTTCGGTGAAGCAAGTTTGGAACCTAGATTGAAGCATTATTTCTATTTTTTGGACGTTTAAAATCAAAAAATTATATTGTACTTTGGATGTATTTATGCTTTATGCTATATCAATCTATTTTGATAAATTGTATGTTTGGAAAATGAGAAAATTGTAAAAAACTAACCTACGTAATCTTAAAATAATCAAAGAGTTTTCGAAAATGTAGCTTTTGTAAAGAAAATGTCAAGATTTCTTTTATTTTAATTAATGCTAAGAATTTGACAGGAGAAATATAAAATGTTGCATCTCAAACCTGTTCGCACTTGAACATACATTGCACAGTGGCCTAATCGAACAAGCTCGGACCTGTCGAAAGCGTAACAAACTTAAATGAGCTGACTCCCTCAAACATGTTGCAAATCGCTTAAAATTCGCTTGCCCGAAAAATCGTACAACTCTAAATTTTACAGTGCCGAGGACCTCTAAAAAACTACCTAACACCAAAATTGATGACAAATCTTTGGATTTTCTTTGTTTTTCTTACTAATTGGGAACTAGTTTTATTACATGATAAACCTACTTTTTTATAATAAAAAAAAAGTAATCAAAAAACGTTTTTTTGATTGATCAGCTCTTTAAGAGCTTTATAATATAGCTAACCAATTTCTATGAAAGTCTGAAACTTTAAAAGACTTCCGAATGCTACATTTCTTTACGATATCTTTATAATCCGCCGAGCTATGCCGTAGAAACTTTTTTGACCGATTGTTCCTATGGGAGCTATATGATATAGTCAATGGCTTTTGACAAAATTTAATACAGTACTTGGGAACTTAAAAAAATCTCCCGATTGCCAAATTTGGTGCCGATTTCTTCATAAAAAAAACTAATCATACCAAATTTTGTACAATAAACGATTTTTTGGCAGATTCGTCCAATGGGTTCCCTAGCTATATGATATAGTCAACCGATTTTGGCAAAATTTTATATAGTGCTTGGGATCTAAAAAAAAAACTTCCTAATGCCCAATTTGTGTACGATATCTTCATAAGGAAGCAAAATCTACCAATATTTGTACAAAAATCGATTTTTTGACCGATCGGTTCTATGAGGGCTATATAATGTAGTCAACCGATTTTGATAAAATTTGGTACAGTGCTGCGTTTCAAATTTGGTTAGGATATCTTTACAAACGAACGAGTTATCTATATAAAACTATTTGTTTTATTTTTTTCGAGGTCCTCAGAAACACCCCTATGGGAGCTATATAATATAATCCCGATATCAAAAAATAAGCTTGTCTCCTATGGAATAATAAGGCATCTAATGTGATAGTTTACTCTATCTCTTACTATCTCTGAGATCTGGTTGTTCAAACGGACAGACTGACATGGGTATATCGACTTCACTAGTCTCCCTGATCATATTTAAAATAACTTTGGGGGTCTCCGACTCTCTTCAGTATATTACTTACATTTTCGGCTTGCACAAACTTAATATACCCTTTGAAGCATATGGTAAAGGGTATAGAAATGCAGCAATATATTATTTTCGAGAAAATTTTACTGCAGGGTATGCCGGTGTCGGTGAACGAAAACTCAAAAAAAAAAATATATATATATATTTCCTATATCATTGTTTTGCTTTTGTCTTGTAGTTCGTTGGATGATTTTCGCCTGAAAGTATGCCTTTAATAATTTTGTCTCAAGAAACTTGAGAAATTGGAATAGGCGGGCAAAATATAAAAAAATAAAATGCCGATTACGAGACAAACTGGACAGCTCTGAGTTTTATTACTTTATTTATTAACATCTCGATTGACTTTGGCCGTTAGGGATTTCATACAGTTCTTGATCCTGCTCCATAATCCCTTCCTTTCTTTAAATCCTTTTTTTTATATAGTAGTAAAATAAAAAAATTAGCCCCTAAATTTGGCTTAGCTATAATCGAAATCGTGCCTAAGAAGTGAAACATCAGATAGTAACTCTACTTGAACAAAGCCTGTAAACTGTCCAATTAAACAAAAAATCCTCAACAAATATATTTTTTTAACTGCTATTTCATTATTATTTGTGAATTTCAACCCAAAATCCGGTGCTTGTTACCGAAATCACGAAACTTTAATTATCAATTCAGCATTATCAAAATACGAGGGTGGATTGCTAAGTTTCCGGCCTGACCAAGAAAAACAACGTTTTTAAGAATTTTTTTATTTATATTTCTCAACATAATCTCCTCCAAGGCTGATACATTTCTCATAGCGGTGTTCTAGTCTAGTAATGCCATCTCTATAGACTGATTCGTCAAGCTCCTCAAAATACCCATTTACAGCTTCGATTACTTCTTCATTGTCCGCAAATCTCTTACCGCCAAGCCATTTTTTGAGGTTAGGAAACAGATAATAGTCACTCGGGGCTAGGTCTGGAGAGTAGGGAGGGTGCGGCATCAATTCAAACTTCAGATCGTTGATTTTAGCCATCGCAACGATTGACTTGTGCGCTGGTGCATTATCGTGATGAAACAAGATTCTTTTCTTCGCCAGATGAGGTCGTTTTATTTTCACCTCGTGGCTCAAACGTTGCAATAAGTCTGCGTAGTATTGACCAGTGATAGTTTTACACTTTTCAAGGTAATCAATGTATATAATACCTCTTGCATCCCAAAAAACAGTAGCCATAACCTTGTTCGCTGAAAAAATTGTTTTTGCCTTCTTTGGAGTTGGTTCCCCTGGTCCAATCCACTGCTTAGACTGTTCTTTGGTTTCAGGAGTGTAGTGGTGGACCCAAGTTTCGTCAACGGTTATGAATCGACCCAAAAATTCGCTTGGATTACAACGTCAAATTGGCGGAAGAAATGTTTTTTTCGAATTTCGAATTTTCAAGAAAAACACAGAGGCGTCTTGTTCAGTGTGCTCTCAAATCTAAACTAACATGGCGATCAGGCTGAAACTATAGCTACAAGCTATCTAAGGATGGTACTATAGAACGCCAACTCAAGGTAGGCCTAGTGGCGCCATCTCTTGGTCAGGCCGGAAACTTATCAATCCACCCTCGTAATCTTTTCAATTTGTTTAATAGATGGAATGAGTGCCTATAGTGAATTTTGAGTAAATGCGACTTTGAAATTAAGAGTATATCATTTTTTAAAGTACATACTATAAGCCTATAATAAATTCGATCATGCCGAATTTCTATGAGAAACGTATTTGACTTTTGTTAAGTTCTTGAGCAATTTTTGAATTCGATATGTTAAAAGTTCTTGAACAGAGCTGCTATGTATTAATATGTTGTAATTGCAATGTTACGTTAACATAGCCTTAACATAAATTGAACAGAGCTATCATCCATTTAACATAATTTAACCAATGCTTACATTTAGTCTTTGTTCAGCTTACAATTCACAACTCGTTTAAACAGTAGTAGCGTGACTACTGACTACTACTTTGAATTTGATAATTAGTTATTTTATTTTTGTATATTTTTTGTATCTATAATAAAGTCGGCAGCTTTATTTATATTTAACATTGAGTCGCCGAGCTGATTAAATTTTTATATGGTAGCTATATCAAAAATAGTCACCAAAATTTTGATCAAACCGATTTTCGCCTATTTTTTTTTTTATTAAAGTATAAAGACGGAAAGAACTGGTTCAACTTTTGTATGCTAGCTATGTGAAATAGTGATCAAAATTTTGATCAAACCCATTTTTGTCTATTTTAATTTCATTAAAGTATAAGAACGATTCGATTATTTCGTGAGCGCCACATCGTGCTCACGTGCATAACTCTAGTTTGGCATACAAACGCCAATCTTTCATAGAGTTGAAACCAAAACAATTTCGCAAGTAAAACATTTCAATTAGCGTTGATTTTTTTAGTGTCAATCTTGACATTAGCATAAAAAAAGATCAAGTATTGTTTAGCGAGTAAGTATTATATTTAAAAACTTTCCCAACAGCTGCCCAGTGTGCCCAACTCAACACACTTCAAATGAAAAGCAAACATTTTGATCACTGCCTAAAAGTATGCTACAGTTTTTTTTTTGGAATGCAATTTGCATGCATTCCTTAAAATTAAAATTTCCAAATGCTTTGTAGGATCAAAATAAACTGGTTTTTAAGAGCTCTATAAATATTAAAAAAAAATAAATAAAAATAATTACAATGGCAACCAATATAAAAAATATCATTTGAAGAAAATTGCAAGCGCATAAAGCAAAAGAAAAGCATTAGGAAAATATGCATGAAATTGCAATTGGACAAGAAATGCTGACACGCAATTTGTGCAGCTTGGTATGGAGCAATTTATGGCGTCCATGGAGCACTCCATGAGCACTCTATGGCGATCCATTGCAATCTACGGCAAATGTGCGCAAGTGTTTGCGTTTTTTATTGTTTCCAGTTTGGCAAGCCAGTTGGATCTTGGGACATTGAGGAACGTTCCCCAAATCGCGAGGTTGTGTGACCAGAGTTTCTTTGGATATTAATCTTGGAGCTTGTAGATCACAAAAAAAGCTTAGCATTTTATTACGATGTGTTTTGGAACAAAATTTCCAATTTTCATGAGAAGCCAAAAGTTTTGAAATTGTTTTGGAATTGGTTTGAAAAAGTACAAATTTTATATTGAAATAAACTTTTAAGTATTCTTTTATGTTTATTGATTAAATTTATGCCAACTTTAAGTTATAAATTTATGAAATATTATTATTCATTTTAATTAATGCAAAGGATATGACCGGATATCAAAGGCCTGGACAGAAATATAAAATGTTGCGTCTCAAACATGTTCTCACTCTAACACACATCGCACAGTGGCCTAATCGAACAAGCTCGAACCTGTCGAAAGCGCATCAAACTTAAATGAGCTGACTCCTTCAAACATGTTGCAAATCGCTGCTCACTTAAAATTCCATGGCCCGAAAATTCTTACAACAATGCAAAAAAAACAAATCCAGCACACAAAAATATTTTGTATGAGAAAATTAAAAAAAAAACTAAGGTACGTAATTTTAAAACAAACAAAAAGTTTTCGAAAATGTAATTTTTGTAGAGAAACTGTCAAGATTAAAAAAAGACGAAACTTATAACATTTTGCCTAAAAAAATGGAAAAAAAAATAGCCAGGCTGAGCTTAGTAAGTGAAGTGAGCAAGTAGCGAAGCCCCTTTTCCGTCTTAAAACCATCAAAAAGTTTTCGAAAACGTAATTTTTGTAAAGAAAATGTCAAGAATTTTTTTATTTTAATTAGTGCAAAGGATTTGACCGGAGATATATAAAATGTTGCATCTCAAACCTGTTCGCACATGAACACACATTGCACAGTGGCCTAAACGAACAAGCTCGAACCTGTCGAAAGCGTAACAAACTTAAATGAGCTGACTCGCTCAAACATGTTGTAAATCGCTGCTCACTAAAAGTTCGTTCAACTCTTAATTTCCCAATATTTCGGTGCAGCAAGTTTGGAACCAACATTAAACATTATCTATTTTTTGATCGTTTGAGAAAAAAACTACTTTCTGGTTGAAAATTCGTTAAAAAGAGATTTTCGGCACAACACTAATTGTAACGTAATCATTGAGTGCTGCCAAATTGCATCATTGCTCGTTTGCTAATCGCAGACAAAGACTTGCCACAAAGAGAGAGAGAGAGGGGCACACTCTGCTGGAACACTTACTCACTCACTTAATGACGACGCTGACGCTGACGATGACGACTTCGACGACGGACGACTGAGGACGGAGGACAAGTTGCTACTATCACCATGCCCAGTCATTGAATCCGCAACGATGACGGCAGCGTCTTTTGTGAGCTTGTGGCGCCTGCGCTGATTGCAACAAACAACGCGTGCCACCTAAACAGTTGCAAGTTGCAGGTTGCAGTGGCGGCAGCTCGTGCCACAAAGCGCCACACAGCGGCGGCACAGAGAGCTACCACCCATGGCCATGTTGGCACTGGCGGCAGAGGCAGAGGCAGTCTGAGGTCGCTCACTAGATGGCTCGATCAGGAATGTTGCAACATTTTGTGGCTAGTGTTGGATCCAAAAACATTTTGCAATGCTTACACACATTAAAACTAGTTAGTTTTCTTTAATTACACTTGAGAGACAAAGAGCTTGGCTTGGCTTTCCCGACCAAATCTTGCTCTAGGTTGGCTTGTTGTTTTTGCTATATCTTTATTATTATGTTAGTTATGCGATAGGTCTGGCTAAAAACTTGCCACTTAATGACGCAGCATATCAAGTTTGTGGCATGTAAATGCATTGACTTTAAAAAGTAACAGTCCCTCCCCCCCTCCAGACCAAGTCCAATGAACAGTGAGAGCGAAGTACTAAATGTCACAAACCGATGTTTAAATACTCTTCGATGGGATTTTATGGGCGGGCACTGTGACTAAGTGGCACATTGTGACTTTTTTTCCACTTTGGTCCTGTGCAGCTGCTGCGTGACGGGATAGGTTTCCCACATTTTCTGAATGGTGTTCAAGTCCAGCCGAATCCAACTTTCCGATTTTCGGAAGGATCCCGATGCTAGCCCGAATATTTGAGGTTAAAAATAAGTCGGAAGCCTGGAGTGTATACAGAAGAGCAAAACGAAGACACTCCAAAGACTAGAAAAGTCGAAATAGCCATGTCCCAAATACCAGAGATGTTAAGAGCTAGAGCAATTAAACTATCAGATTAGATCATCTATTGTTCTGCGAGAGAAAAAGTAATTTAATTTTCTGAAATCGTCATATCGATCCAACAAAACCTTTCATCTTTTGGTCAAAATTTAGCTCCATAGTCTCTGAGATCATTTTACTCAAACGGACAGACGGAGACACAGACTGGGATATATCGATTAGGCTGTTGAAGCTGATCAAGAATAAGAATAAAAGTTCGCTTACAAATTGTCGTTAGATAGTTCTTAAATGTAATATCTCTGTTTATATAAATTGGAAGTAGTCAAGCTATACCTTGTTAGAAAGGTGATAATTTAGGCTTTGTTTTGTTAGAAGAAATTTTTAAAATCGCATTATTCTGTGAAAAGTTATATACGTACAAAAAAAACTGTAGATTTGGAACATTTTCGTCATATTTTTTCTGTTATAAAAAAGTAAGATAAATAGTTACTTTATTGGGTCTTGGTATGTAAAAAAGGAGAACAGCATCAAAAGGAGTCATTTTTGATGTTCATATAACAGTTACGAAGAGCATTTCAAAGTCGCGCAGGACATTATAGAAATAAAGAATGCAATCGATTTATTGTGTTTTCTCCCACACCCCTTAACATATCAACCTGAAACTTATCCCATATACTTTAAATAGCTTCTTTGACGTAACGTTTTGAGTTTCATCACAATCGGTAAAATTTCTCGGAACTTGTAGGTATAAATATCGGATTTAACCAAAAAAAAAAAAATTCCAATTGGAAAGTTCTTAGTTGGAATATGCAGAGCAAAGTTTTTCGAAAGCTAAGGTACAGGGTATTCCACTGTCTGGCACCGCCTCGACTGTGACACATTTTTGTATATAAATTACTATATGTAATAATGGATGCATTTTATGCAATGCAAAACAAAGCTGACAGAAGTTATGCTTATTACAAATAATTTAAAAAACTGTTCTAATAAATAATAATTTTTGCAATATAATTAAATATTCTGATATCCATTATCAACGTTAAAAAGAACGATAGCCTTAAGCAATGGAATTCTTATTTAATTTGTATAAGAAATGTAGCATGGAATGATTATTGACACTCTGTTATATAAATGTTTACTTTATTTTATTTAAGATTAAAAGAGCAAATACAATTTTTGTATTTAAAAAATAAAAAATTGTGTCAACTTACCTTACTTACACTGCATTCTTTAGTTGTTCATATTATTTGATTAAATTATACTATAATTTGCTCTTAAAGCAAATTAATAACAAGTTACAATTTACACTTTAATTTGGCTACAGGGCATCACAAAAAAAAAAAAAAAAAAACACTGCTGCTTTGCAGCGCAGTAATCAAAGACGCAGGAGAGAGCAAAAACCGTATTCAAGCAAAAATGCGTGAGAGATTTCACATGCATGGACCGTGCATGAGCCGACTGCGCTGCGACGGAATTTATTGCAATAGTCTTGCGACTTATTCAAATTGAGAGACTGCCCATTAATGCTCTACATATAAAGGATTTATAACCAATTTGGCTACAGGGCATCACAATAATAATAAAAACACTGCTTACACACACTTCAAAAAAAAAACAAAAATAACACACACACAATAATCAGGCTCATGCAAACAAACGTTTCGTTGTGTGAGTAAACAGCGCAGTAAGCAAAGGCGCACGCGAGAGCAAGAACCGTAATCAAGCAAAAATGCGTGAGAGATTTTGCATAAAAGGACCGTACATGAGCCGACTGCGCTGCGGCAAAATTTGCTGCAACATTGACTTCACTTTTTAACATAGAAAATGAAAGCAAAGGGAACAAAGATATCAAACACACACACGCACACGCGCTTACATTTATTACATTCACTGCACTCAAAAAAAAATAACAACAAAAAAACGAAATTGAACGACAATAGCGCGCACTCTTTCACACCCATGCTTATTATACGAAATATCAATTTGCCAGCCTTTTTGCACTTTTCGCTGCTAATGTTTCTGCGCATTTTATTATATTTCTTGATTTACTTATTTAAAACAATTGCGCGTTTTAGTTAATTATTTCGAAGTATTGCTAATTATTCTACTAACTATTTTAAATCATTTTAACACTTTTTTGGAACGCATAAACTTATTAATTTCGCATTAAACTGCAGCGCGTGACCGACCGTGTCAAAGGCTCGACTTACTGATTTTTATTCTCTTTTGTTTTACTTTTCTCAGCTCAGCAAATCAGCATGATCCAGCATTAGAAGGTGGCGCATTGCGCAGGTCGCTTTTTTGTCTCTCTTAAAATTAGAGAGTCTGCAGTTTGATATACTGACTGTTAAATTAAATGCAAAATTTAAACGATTATTGTCACTTTTCTATATGTACGTTTATATTAATTGATTTAAAAGTGGAAAGTGTAGACCAAAGAAGAGGAGAAGGACGCAAAAGTTGTTGGACCATTGACTTGCTTGTGGCAAAAATATGAGAAATTTACACAAAAAAATTATGGCTTCAAACGCGTGCTTGTACTGCAATAATTTTTATTATCAGGAAAAGGTGAGTAACCCCATTTTTACGCGAAACGGGCATTCAATGTCTCTCGGCTTCAGTTATGATATGAATCTCGATATAGTTTTTACCAATAAAATACGTACCCAATGCCAAATTTTTAGCACACTTTGACTTATTCGTTTATTGGCAACTATAAATTATTCATCATTATCAGATAGGGTTGCTTAAAAAGAAAAATAAAAGAATTCGACCCCAGCTAGTCGAAGCACTAAAAACAGCATTAAGCTCTTGTAATTCACAACTGGTTTAAGCTGTAGCTGCAGAAAAAGGCAGTTATTACGGTAATTAATTGATTGGGTTTTATTATTTATTATTTAAATAGCTATTTTATTTCTTTATGTTTTGGAAGATTTTTAGTAGCCAAGATGCACTTGGGCTAGTTCCTATAAGTCTTAAATTAAAGCCTATTAAGTGCAAAATTATAGTGGATTTTATATCTTTTTCAGGGCTATATTCATTTTAGAGAACTGCAAAAGCAATTAATTGCATATTTTAATTATTTATAAAGTACTGTACCACATTTTTTATATACAAGCCAGGTACTATATGAAATGGTGGATCAATTTTTAAAAAATAATGCAAAACTCATTTGACAGGAGTTATGTCTATTAAAATAAGTTTCAAAAGCTGTTCTAATAAATATATTAATATTATTTGCAATCTAATTAATATTTGAATATCCATTATTAACGTTAAAAGCCCTAAGCAATGGAATTCTTATTTAATTTTTATACCAAAAATGTAGCATGGAACACTTGGTTATATATTTGTTTACTTTATTTCATTTTAGATTAAAATGTAAATTTTTGTAGTTAAAAAATAATAAATTATGCCGACTTACCTGCATAACCATTCTTTAGTAGTTTATATTATTTTATTAAATCATACTATAATTTGCTCTTAAGCCAAATTAAAATTTCCACTCTAATTTGGCTACAGGGCATCACAAAAAAAAAAAAAAAACTGCTGCTTTGCAGCGCATTAAGCAAAAGCGCAATAGAGAGCAAGAACCGCAATCAAGAGAGAGATTTCACATACATGGACCGTGCATGAGCCGACGGTTGCAATAGCCTTGCGACTTATTTAAATTGAGAGACTGCCCATTAATGCTCTACATATAAAGGATTTATAACCAATTTGGCTACAGGGCATCACAACAATAATAAAAACACTGCTTACACACACTTCAAAAAAAAAAAAAACAAAAATAACACTCACACACAATAATCAGGCTCATGCAAACAAACGTTTCGTTGTGTGAGTAAACAGCGCAGTAAGCAAAGGCGCACGCAAGAGCAAGAACCGTAATCAAGAGAGAGATTTCACATACATGGACCGTGCATGAGCCGACTGTTGCAATAGCCTTGCGACTTATTTAAATTGAAAGACTGCCCATTAATGCTCTGCAAATAAAGGATTTATAACCAATTTGGCTACAGGGCATCACAACAATAATAAAAACACTGCTTACACACACTTAAAAAAAAACTTACAAAAATAATACACACACACAATAATCAGGCTCATGCAAACAAACGTTTCGTTGTGTGAGTAAACAGCGCAGTAAGCAAAGGCGCACGCGAGAGCAGAACCGTAATCAAGCAAAAATGCGTGAGAGACTTCACATAAAAGGACCGTGCATGAGCCGACTGCGCTGCGGCAAAATTTGCTGCAACATTGACTTCACTTTTAACATAGAAAATGAAAGCAAAGGGAACAAAGATATCAAACACACACACGCGCTTACATTTATTATATGTACACTGCACTCAAAAAAAAATAGCAACAAAAAAACGAAATTGAACGACAGTAGCGCGCACTCTTTCACACCCATGCTTATTATACGAAATTTCAACTTGCCAGCCTTTTTGCAATTTTCGCTGCTAATGTTTTTGCGCATTTTATTAATTTACTTATTTAAAACAATTGCGCGTTTTAGTTTATTATTTAGAAGTATTGCTAATTATTCTACTAACTATTTTAAAACATTTTAACACTTTTTTGGAACGGGTAAACTTATTAATTTCGCATTAACATGCAGCGCGTGACCGACCGTGTCAAAGGCTCGACTTACTGATTTTTATTCTCTTTTGTTTTACTTTTCTTTACTCAGCAAATCGGCATGATCCAGCATTAGAAGGTGGCGCATTGCGCAGGTCCCTTTTTTGTCTCTCTTAAAATGGGAGAGTCTGCAGTTTGTTATACTGACTGTTAAATTAAATGCAAAATTTAAACGATTATTGTCACTTTTCTATATGTACGTTTATTTTAATTGATTTAAAAGTGGAAAGTGTAGACCAAAGAAGAGGAGAAGGGAGCAAAAGTTGTTGGACCCTTCACTTCCTTGTGGCAAAAATATGAGAAACTTAAACGAAAAAAGCGCGTTAATTTTTTCATCAGGAATAATCTGCTGTTAAGAATAGGTGGTCTTGTCTTCTTTGAGTGTATCATACTTTGCATCATCACTGCCTATACGATGGGTAACACCTTTTTACGCAAACACACTTCGCTCTGTGGGCTATTCGAACCAGCTCAAGCCTTTTGAGAGCGCAACAACTTTAATTGATCTAACTCGTTCATACACTTTCCAGATCCCTATTCTCCTTTTGAACCATTTCTCAAAGGCTTGAAAGTGTTTGAAGCTCTTTTTGAGACGTTTGATAAGTGTTGAGTTTGATATCAGATAAAAAAAGAAATTTAGTTGGGAAATTCTACCTTCTAATAAGCAGCCTAGGGTTCTCTGCCGTGTAAAAACCGAATTAGGTGCATATTAATTATGGATATTTGTTTGGCATTTTGAAAATTTTTCAATTAATTTCTGGTTTCAGAAGTTTTTATGCGATTTTGATTAGTAGTTAGTTAGTTAGTTAGCTGGTTGCCTAAGTACTTAATATAATTTATGGATATACCGCACCCATGACATACAATAGTTTTGAGTACAGGGTATTAATAAATACTATTTTAAGTAGCTGCTATGTTCAAAAACTTTAACGATTCACTGTAGCCGCTCGTGAACTGCGTTATTTACCAAGTTTATGTCTCCAAAAGCTATATACTACTCATTATATATAGAAGTGTCGTTTAGCTCACATAAAACTTTACGAAAAGAAAAAACCACAGCAAAGTTTTTCCTAATTTTTTGTTTCGTATATTTTGGAAAGTAATTTTTGAAAAATTTTGAACAATCCCAAGATTAAAAAGAGTAGAAAAACTTTAGCTAGCTGATTTTATCCAACAGATACAAAGCTATTATAAGATTATATAATCTGCAAGCATATCAAATTCTTAAATGTTTAGCGGCCTTGATTAAATAATTAATTCCAAATACTAACGGTGTTTAGGTACCAAAAAAATGTTTACAGCTTAAATCTAATGCAGAAATGCTGTTAATAAGATAAATCGGATAGAGCTTTTAAAAAAAGGTGCAAACCGACAGCCGAATACCCTGCAGAAAAGTTTTTATTTATGAGCTGCTAGCGGATTAGTACGGATTACTTTTTTTATTTATTGGGCTCACATAGCTTCATATTATTATTGTAGACTAAAGGAGATATAGAATTTGTACAAGGCGGCAATTCAATATAGATGCTGAAAAAAATTGTATTTTCAAGAAACAAATATGCCGCACCTTGTCTTTTGGTCTTTATAAAGTCTTCCAAAGCTTACAGAATCTCTGGACTTGAAACTTGCACTACCGAGTCGCTGGATAATAAGCGTGAGGACTTCAAAGTTGGGAAAATTATTTTTCAAAGTTTTTTGTGTTAAAAAAATTCTGTCATAACCTCGAAAAATCCCACAAAATTGTTTGACTAAATCCTAAATCCTAGCTGTAAAATTTCCCAATACGTGAGATTACTAAGATTATCTACATAATAACTCGTTATAAGGGGCTCTTTAAGGTTTTGTCAGAATCCTGAAATATTGCGATTTTTTTGGACCTTGGGCTCAGTTTCAGTAAACCATAAAAAATATTATACACATTTTTTAGCCTTTGTTTAAGGAAACTTTTTGGAGTCCCAAGAAGAATATGCTTAATTTAAACAAACAACAAATTTGGTCAAAAGCTCGATAAAAGTAAAAATAACACGATAAACTTTACGAACTAGGAGGCTTTGCACACTACCCCAACTGCGCTCTTCCAACAAATTATAGATCAGGCGTTCCCAACCTATAAATGCTATAAAATGTACTAAAATATCTGTAACGATAAATCGATATGTATTCGAAGTTCAGTAATAGTGAGGACCCTAAGAAAAGTTTGAATCTAATGAAATCGATAAATATTTGAAATCTTGCGGATAGAATAAATATATAGGAGATGAAAATAATGTTATTTTCTAGGTCCTCTATATAAACATTGTGTTGAAATCGGGGAAAAAAAAGTGCCCGAGGCTAAAAATAAGCATTTTAAAAATTGTATTCATTCTAGGAACCTTATAGAAATATTGTAAATTGAAATTTGGCCTATAAAATAGCGGATAAAGAAATCCGGACACCTGATTTGCGCTTGTGTATGGGAATTTTGAAGCATCGTGAACACCACATAAATGTTTCGATCGTTTTAAAACTTTTTAGTTGTAATCTTGAGATAAGTTTTTCGACCTCAAAGCTTTCTGGGAAGTGAAAAAAATTTAATAGTGAGCAATGTCACCTCAAATGACTGATTTGCTTAAAGGAACCTTATTGGCTCTGCGGTCAGAAAACTTCAGCCTCCGTGCTTAACAATTAACAAAAATCCGGCAGCCTAAAAAAAAAACCCTGACACTGGGAGGAAGAAGAAGACTAACCAACAAGGAAAGTCGGATATTGAAGCATTTTCGCAAATCGGCTTAAGGCCGCTGAATACATAAGGACCGAATTTGTCCAGTCTGGAGAAGTCAACATTAGCACAAGGACTGTGCGAAGACGCATCGTTGAAGGAAGGACTTAATGCTCGCCGGTCAGCAATAAATAATCGGTCTTAACCTTAAAATTGCGTCAAAAAAGGCTACAATGGGGTAAAACCCTCGAATCTTGGACCTTAAATAATTGGAGCAATGCCATATCTTGTGATGAATCCAAAATAAATATTTTTGATACAGATGGTATTTCCTACGTATGTCGTAAAGTCGAAGAATGGTTTAAGAACGAACGCCTGAGACGAACTGTAACCCGTATGGTCTGGGAATGTTTCTCCTACTAAGGAGTTGGTGATCTGGCACGTCATTGATGGAACTCTAAATGCAGAGAATGTTTCAACAAATTTTGGACAAATATCTTATACCATCAATTGAACAGCACACCTTTATTATTAGGTTTTCAAAAAAGTCTTGCGGTATTTCCGCAAGCTTGTCTTTGCAAGCGCGTAGTTCTAGTTGTATTCGTCGCATCGGTTCACGCTAGAGCTTTTTGGAAAGCTCTTTTCACGTGCTAACACGTGTTTGATTAATTGTTGTTTGCTTTTAGTCGTTCGTGAGTTATAGCGTCGCAAACATGGAGCAAAATAAAGAGAAAATACGGCATATTTTACAGTACTACTACGATAAAGGCAAAAATGCATCTCATGCTGCCAATAAAATTTGTGCAGTTTATGGACCCGATACAGTTTCCATTTCTACCGCACAACGATGGTTTCAACGTTTTCGTTCTGGTGCAGAGGTGATCGAAGATGCGCCACGGTCCGGAAGGCCTGTTGTCGAAAATTGCGATAAAATCGCTGAATTGGTCGAAAGAGACCGGCATAGTAGCAGCCGTAGCATCGGCCAAGAGCTGGGCATGAGTCATCAAACCGTTATAAACCATTTGAAGAAGCCTTGGATTGAAAAAGAAGCTCGATGTATGGGTGCCACACGACTTGACGCAAAAAAACATTTTTGACCGTATGGATGCATGCGAATCGCTTCTGAATCGCAACAAAATCGACCCGTTTTTGAAGCGGATGGTGACTGGCGATGAAAAGTGGGTCACTTACGATAACGTGAAGCGTAAACGGTCGTGGTTGAAAAGCGGGGAAGTTGCCCAGACGGTGGCCAAGCCTGGATTGACGGCCAGGAAGGTTCTTCTGTGTGTTTGGTGGGATTGGCAGGGAATCATCCACTATGAGCTGCTCCCCTATGGCCAAACGTTCAATTCGGACCTGTACTGCCAACAACTGGACCGCTTGAATGCAGCACTCATGCAGAAGAGGCCATCTTTGATCAACAGAGGCCGAATTGTCTTCCATCAGGACAACGCCAGTCCACACACATCTTTGGTGACGCGCCAGAAGCTCCGGGAGCTCGGATGGGAGGTTCTTTTGCATCCACCGTATAGTCCGGATCTCGCACCAAGTGATTACCACCTATTTCTGTCCATGACGAACGCGCTTGGTAATCGGAAGTTGTCCACAAGAGAGTCCTGTGAAAATTGGCTCTCCGAGTTTTTTGACAATAGGGAAGCGAGCTTCTATAAGAGGGGCATTATGAAGTTGGCATCTCGTTGGGAACTCGTCATCGAACAAAACGGCGCATATTTGACTTAAATCGCATTATTATAACCAATTTTATGAACAATTGAAAATTCAATAAAAATACCGCAAGACTTTTTTGACAACCTTATATTCCAAAGATTTAATTTTTTAAAAAATAATCAGCTGATTAATCTTTTTTTGCCACATTTCACTGTTTATGTTATCTTTTTTACAGAAATCTCTTAGAGAAAAAAATCTCATCAGCTCATAAAAGTAAAATAAATAACATATACAAGAAAAAAGTTTAAAAGCGATAAAATCTATTTTACAACGTTTCAAAGTGTCCGGATTTTTTTATCCGCTAATGTATTTTATAGAAGATTACCAAGATTACCAATACAGTAAATTTCCCAAGAGAAAGTTAATGAAGACAAAGATGATAAATGACAATAAATCGATGTCTTCGGAATTTAGCAAAAAAAAAAAAAACGCTAGTCTTTTATAAAATATATAAAAATAGCTTAAATAAAGCTCAGAATATCAAGATAAAAAATAAGAGTAGGTATCTTGAAAAATGATTGATAAATCTTATGGAAATCGTGACCAAAGATGCAGTTTTCCCGGAGAGGGAAGATTGGATGCAAAGAGCCCCCTTAGAAGGGAACGAGCTGACGTACTATACTGATGGTTCGAAGATGGAAGAGCGCACAGGAGCAGGCATCTTCTCTGATGAGTTTTCGACGAAGCTTTCATTCCGCCTCCACGACTGGTGAAGCGTTTTTCAAGCAGAGATATACGCATTCTGGCAAGCGGTTAGACTTATTGACACCTTAGTCCAAGGAACATTGTAATTCTTGTCGATAGTCAGGCTGCATTTAAAGCTCTGTCATCGCATACCATAAAGAGTAAACTGATTCGTAATATGACGCTAGCGCTCAACCGTAATCATCGCAACTCAATAGCCCTCTGCAGGATTCCGCGTCACTCAGTTGACCCTGGTAACGAGGCGGCAGACGAGTGCGCTAGGAACGGCTCAGCGCTGCGGTTACGGACGTGGTATCGCGAATCAGGAAGACGGCTAGAGCTCTCGCGGAAAGAGAATGGGACATGTGATCCAGTTGTCGTATCTTCCAAGTACTCTGGCCGAGATATGATCCAAAGCGAACATCTGAACTTTTGCGCTTCCATAAAAGCCGGACTAGGATGTAGGTAGGCGTTGTAACGAGGCACTGCATCATAGGCAATGTGGCTGAGAGGTTGCACGTTCCCCAGTAAGAGACAGAAAGCGTCCATCACATGCCAAGCGATTGCCCAACCCCTTTCCTGTGTAAACCTTTCTTTTAGGATCTGGGTAGTCTATCCCATAGCGGATCTCGCTGCTTTCGTCGAATCCTCAAAATGTACAACCACAACATGAGAGATTCACGCGATTAGGGATGTATACATTTAATCCTTCTCCACAATCCCTCCCTTTCTTCAATGCCTTTCCAACCCTTCTTTTTATAAGGCAACACAATGGACCTCCTGGTCTCTGGGTGAACTCAGTCACTATCAGAGCTGCCTATACAACCTAACCCAGCCTAAAATGCTCCATTTAATGATTATATAAATGTTGTCGAAATGTTGGCCTACATCTCGTAACAAAAAAAAAATACCATAAATACCCCAAACAGTTAATGCCTTAAGACAATAATGATAAATGACGATAAATCGAAAAATATAATAATTATAGACTTTCAAAATTGTCAACTTCGAATACTAAATCGAAATAAAAATGTGGCACGCTTCTTGCTGCTAAAAAAAAAAGAATACCAAGAGTAGACCAACCAACCAACCACATGGTAAGTGCCTCAAGGCAAGGTTGTTGAAGCCAATCTCTGCAGCGGGGCGTTGGGGCAAGCAGAGCAAGCAGTGCATAAGACTTAAACGCACTCGCTTTCATTGCGATTATGGCAGTACAACTACAACAACAACTACAGCAACAACAAAAAAGTATCTTATAGATACAAAGAGATACTTGGTGTGCATGCAACCATGCAGGTGCCACATTTAGAGCCGAAACTAAAGTTGGAGCATTCGGAGCAAAGTCAGAGAGTCGGTTGAGGCTTCAATTTGGCTCATTGCAACATTTTTATTTTATTTTTTTGATTTTTTAGCCAGTTTGTATTGTATTTGAGCGAGTTCTGCCAGTTGACCAGTTAGTCGGGTCCAGGCCAGGGCAGGCTTAGCCAGTTCATTCATACCATTCATTTTTATTTGCAACGCGTCAAAGTTTAAGTGTATGTGTGTGTATCTGTGTGTGTGTAGCCATGTGTGTGTGTCTTCGATATGAAAATTCGTTCGTTCACTTGTTCGATTTCGTTTGGACTCAAAAGTCAGTAGCGCCAAACCCAAACCCATACCTCAAGACAGCGAAAACTGCAAACTGTTTTGCCTATACACTATGGACATTGTTTTTAAAGAGTATGCTGATTTTGACAAGCAACTTGAGACATATATTGTATAGGGTGACTTTTTTCACAGCCTCAAAAGCGATACAACTTTGTGGACTTTAACTCGCCGAATCTACAGGGAAGTGTGCGAAGTGAAGAAAGCATAGAAGATACAGAAATATCAATTCAGCTAAGTTAAAAAAAATATAAAGTATTATCTATTTGTATACGGAGAAATTGAATGAACTGTCAACCCATTTTTCCAACCTTTTCGGGGGTTCCGGACTCGAAAATCTGCCGTGATACTGAGCCCATTTCCCAATGAATATAGAACTACAGTAGTATATTCTTTAGTATAACGACGAATATTTCTTCTAAAAAAAAATTTTTGACAACGTTACTGCTTGAATATTGTTAATTTCTATTAGAAGGAGTAGTTATTAAGTTATTTTAATGACATAGTTTTTATACCCTGTACCGTATGGTCCAAGGGTATATTAAGTTTGTGCAAGCCGAAAATGTATGTAACATATAGAAGGAGACGTCGGAGACATCCCAAAGTTACCTAAAATATGATCAGGGTGAATAGAGAAGTCGATATACCCATGTCCGTCTGTCCGTCTGTCCGTCCGTCCGTCTGTCCGTCCGTCCGTCCGTCCGTCCGTCCGTGTGAACGCCTAGATCTCAGAGATGGTAAGAGCTAGAGTTACCAAACTTTCACATTAGATCCCATATTATTCCATAGGAGGCAAGTTTATTTTATTTTTTTGATATCGGGGTTAAATTATATAGCTCCCATAGGGGTGTTTGAGACGACCTCGACAAAAAAAAACGTTTTAGATGAATAATTCGTTTGTTTATGAAGATATCGTATCCAAATTTAGTATTCGAAAGTTTTTTATAGTTCCCAATCACCTGTACCAAATTTGATCGAAATCGGTTGACTATATCATATAGCTCCCATAGGACCGATCGGCCAAAATAACTTTTTTAAAGAAAAATTCGCTATATTTCGTTTTTTAATTAAGATATCGTAACCAGATTTGGTGTTTGGAAATTTTGTAGACCACTTAAGCAATGTGCCAAATTTGAACAAAATCGGTTGACTATATCATATAGCTCCCATAGGTCCGATCTTCCAAAAAATCGATTTTTTAACAAAATTTGTTGTGTTTCGTTTGTTTGTTAAGATATTGGGACCAAATTTGACATTCGTGAGTATTTTATAGTTCCTAAGCACTGTACTAAATTTAATCCAAATCGTTTGACTAGATCATATAGCTCCCATAGGACCAATCGGTCCAAAAACACGTTTTTTATACAAAATTCGATGTGTTTTGTTTGTTTGTAAAGATATTTAAAATAAATTTGGCATTCATATCTTTTTTAAGGTATTTAGGCACTGTGTCAAATTTTATTGAAATCGGTTGACTATATCATATAGCTCCCATAGGAACGATCAGTCAAAAAAAATGTTTGCTTAAAAATTCTTCTGTTTTTGGTTTTTTGTGCAGAAATCGGACTTTATTACAAGCTAGTGGTACAGGGTATCCTAAAGTCGTCCGCGCCCGACTTTACGTCCGCCATTTTTTAATATGGTTCATCATCATCGTGTGGCCATGACCACCTGCTCTCGGGCTACGACCGACCTCAGCATCTGTCGCCAGGCGCCTCTACTTTGCGCGCGCCTTCTCCAATTAGAAATACCAAGGGAGTATAGGTTCTCCTCCACTTGATCTTTCCATCGGAGTCGTGGTCGTCCCCTTCGTATAGTGCCATTGCGATGTACACCGGTCTTCCGCAGTACCCCTTCCATCACGAAATTGAAGAGGTCACATGATAAAGGGTCACATTCTTTGAAACCTCGAACAGTATTGAAAGGTTGACAGAGCTTTCAGCTATTCAGCTTTGCAGGAATACCGAACTCAGACATGGTGGTGTATAGGCGATCCCTTATCGGGCTATCGAATGCAGATTAATCGATGAAGATTTTTTCCAGGATTTGGCGTAGAGTGAAGATCTGGTCTGTGGTGGACTTCCAAGGTCTGAAGCCGCACTGATAGGGTCCGATCAGTGTGTTGGCATATGACATCAGTCTTTCACATTTTTAATATGTTTAATATGGACCTTATCAGCGTGGTTTCAGGCTTGGGAAGTTTACGATAGACCATACATTCACATTGCGTCAAATTCTGGAGAAGACTCGTGAAAAGCAAATCGACGCATATCACCTCATCCTCGACTTCAAAGCTGCTCTTGATGCGCCTTCTGCAGTTCCACCTTGATAGGAAATGACCTATCCGAACCATTTGATACCACACGAGGTTTTAGACAGGTTGATACATTATCATGTGACTTTTCAATTTATTACTGGAAGGTAATGGATTTTATAAGATACCTGCTATCTACAAGTAAGAACACGACACCACGTGGAATAGATAGCTACAACTTCGAAGTTGTATAGGATTTCGTGTACTTGGGAACCAGTATTAACGATACAAAAAACGACGTAAGCACTAAAATACGCCGACGGACTAATCTTTCCAACCGATGTTACTTTGGGCTAAGTAAGGAGTTCAAGAAGAAAACCTCCTTTCGACACACGAAAATAGCCCTTTACAAGTCCCTCATCATGCCCGTGCTTCTCTACGGCGCTGAAGCATGGACATTATAATCCTCCGATAAGGCGATTTTACGGGCTTTCGAGAGAAAAATCCTCCGACGTATCTTTGGACCGATAATTGTCGATGGTAACTTCCATATTCGAATGAACCACGTGCTGTGGGAGCTATACGGCTACACTGATCTAGTTTGGCGCATACAACTATAACGTCTGCACTGGCTAGGATGGATGATAATGCTCCAGCCAAAAAGGTATTCGAGCGGTGATCACTAGAAGCTCGATGTCAACAGGGGAAGATGGGAAGATCAGGCAACGGAGGATCTTCGTAGCCTGGGGATTGCCAATTGGAGCGAGCAATCTCAAGACAGAAACCGCTGGCGTAAGATAATTTTCGCGACCAAGATCGATACCGATTTGAATTGTAATTGAAAAATTTGTGTTTTTATCGAACATTTTATTCGGATTTATTTTGACGCCAACACAACAGGAGAATTTTTATTATACAAAAAAAGGAAATATACGAATTTTGTTTATATTAGTTCAAGACCTTCTTTTTATTTCCTGTTATTGTTATTTCTAAAACATGGGGTTTCCACCTTCTCCTTTAAAAAGGCCGCCCCTAACCTAAAGAGCAGACGCCTTTTGCAGCCGCTCATTCTGTTGTTCAGGGGGTTACCCAGCGGATACTTGAACTTGACTGAGAGTCGGAAGTTTGTGAGCTGCTTGAAGCGTTCAGCAAAAGAATAATTTCTGGCACCTCCCAAGTGAATGGCGATCAGAAATTTTCCGCATTAGCATGCACTTCTGCGAACGGATCAACCTTTCCTTCAAGACCTTTAATCATATTTTAATTTTCGTTCCTAATTTGAGAATTTGTGATAATGTCAACATAGGTTTTGTATAAAGTTCATTAATTTGTGCTCAAAACTTTTTGGCCACCAAAAAGCTCTTACAAATTGTAGAGCATTCCAGCTTCGGTGCTCTCCAAACTTGCTCTCTTAATATTTATTTTATTGCGCTTTTTAACACAAACACACACACATAAAGTTTTTTGCTTTATTTGTGGCAGAGTGTTTGCTTTGGAGCTGCAAGGCGGGCTTTGGCCAAGCTCTGTCAAGCTGCTCCGGTCTGGTCTGGTCGAGTCTGTCTGTGGCTGTGTCTGTTGCATGTTGCATGTTGTCCAATGCTCCCCACATTGGAGGCGCTTGATCAGTCGCGGTTTTTACTTTCATCGCTTCGGTCGAGTATTTCGGCAACATTTGTCTTCAGCTCGGTGTCCAAGCCAAAAGTTTTTTTTTTCTCGTGTTGTTTTTCGAAAAATAAATAAAAAAAGCCCTGCCAACAAACGTCAGACAAATTATCTATCAATGTGTTATTACCATTGTTATAAATAGTTGTAGTTGCTATATTTTTTTTTGGGTTTCTGGTTTTTTTTTTGTGTAACTAAACAATTGAATTGCAACATGTTGCAACATTCACATGATTTAAATTGCATTCGGTGAGCAAAGTGACCAAATATTGCATTATCGGATGAGCCAGCAAGTTGCTAATTGATGCGCCCCACGCTAAAACAAATACAACATAGTCAGGTAGGTGATTTTCAGAAATCCATTTGGTATAACCCAACATGGTAGTATGAAAGTTGTTGAAGTGCTCCAAGTGCAGCTGGAGCTGAGTTATGAACGTTCAAAGTGTTGCGGTAATTAGTAGGGAGCTCTTAAATGTTTGCATTGAGCAAAGCTTTTAGCGGTACTTTTAATCGAATGAAGCTTAGTAAGAGAAATTGCAGTTAAATTGAGAAAAAAAGAGAAATGTTATTTTAATGAGTGATTATATCAGACTCGATGAGGTAGCGTGACGTGTACTTGGTGTAAACAGTTGCAGTTCCTGGATAAGCTTGAGCCACGTCTATCAAAGTTGAAAGTTGTTAAAAAGTGAATATTTATATGGGTCGTACTCCGTCAAATGGGGGACACTCCCACATCCTCCCCCTCGCACTTAAATTTTTAAGATGTCCAAATTTTTCGTTTCAAAATAACACCATAATTTAGCTTTTAGTCTTATTCACAGAAACACATTTTTACATTCCCTGTTATATGCGTCATATATTTTCGACGTAGCTCCTTATAAGTAGCTTATTATTTTTCCCAAATGGCAAGTTAAGATGGTTCAAATTCTAAGAAATCATTTTTTTTTATAATTCAAGTTGGGTATGCAAATATAGGTTTTCGAGTTCATTAATCACGAATCTGGCGTTAGAATTTAAAAATCTGAAGCTATATCAAAAAATCGACGTCTTTTACTGTGATATGTTCCATATTCCTTTAAGTTCAGGCTCAATATTATCAGAATAGTAATTGCTAAAGAGCTTTTTTGGAAAATCCACCAAAAATTCAAATAATAAATTAATTGATCTGATCACTCTTCAAAATAGCTATTAGAGTTAAAAAAAAGTGGTCACACTGGCAAACCCTGCATACAGACAGGAGCTAAACAGCACATAACAAAATTAATTTTTTTTATATTCCCATGTTGGTTCACTTTAGA
The DNA here is from genome assembly GCA_037043745.1 of Chymomyza amoena. Lineage (NCBI taxonomy): Eukaryota > Metazoa > Arthropoda > Insecta > Diptera > Drosophilidae > Chymomyza > Chymomyza amoena. The sequence continues at coordinate 342,697 of JBAMAX010003141.1, forward strand.
GTACCCTCTTTGCCTCTATGGTTAATCCACTCCGAAATAAATTGATTCTGAATACAGTATGAAATCCTTGAGAAGAAGAATAAATTATATGTACTTATTAAGACATCTAACATAGGTACGAGAATGAGTAAATAATTCCAGAATATATGTGAATGGATCCTTCAGTGACACAACGCGGAGAAGTTTCAGCTACTGGAACTATGAACATCTGAGTTGGAACTACTTTTTAATATGTCTCAATTCAAAACTTTATGGATTCTTATAAATATTATGAATTGCAACATTCGTAGCTAGCAAACATATGTACATTCTAATGTGATTCATTTGTTTTGAGTGCATTCATGCGGAACTTGAACTCGGTTCATTTGAATATGAATCATTGCGAAACTCATAAGAGATTTGATTATGCAAACGACTGTCAAGACAATATGCATTCAATTGTGTCGCCTTAAATGAGTTAAATGAGCTTTTGAGTGCATTCATATGAAACTCGTGTACTCATTTTGAATGTGAATGTGTCAAACGCCATTTTGAGTGCACTCATACAGTAACATACTGTAGCCATGTCATTTGGTTTGAATGTTGTCATTGCTACACTCAGATAGTGCCTGAGTTCGCCCAGAGAACATGAGGTGTTGCCTACTTAAAAGAAGGGGAGGAAAGGCATTAAAGGAAGGGAGGGATTGTGGAGGAACATCAAAAACTATAGGACATTCCTGAACGCCTAAGTCTCTAAGGTTGCAGAGCCATTTTGAGGATTCTACGATCCAGTACAGGGGCTAGACTACCCAGATCCTCTAAGAATGGCTTACCCAGAAACTGGGCTCGTCTTCTAAGCAGGTTTATAGGTTAGGTTGTATAAACAGCTCAGATAGGGACTGAGATAGCCCAAAGACCATGAAGTCCATTGTGTTGCATAACTAAAAGAAGGGGAGGAAAGAAATTGAAGAATAGGAGGGATTGTGGAGGAGAATCAATAACTGTAGAACATCCCTAATCGCCTAAGTGTCTCATGTTGCAGAGCCATATTTAGGATTCGACGAAAGCAGCCAGATCCGCTATGGGATAGACTACGCGGATCCTAAAAGAAAGGTTTCAACAGAAAATGGGTTCGGGCAATCGCTTGGCAGGTGATTTATGCTTTCTATCTCTTACTCATCTTCACAGCTGCGACAGAAATCGTGATGGCGAACGTGCAACCTGTCAGCTAGATTGCCTATGATGCAGTGCCTTGCCTACCAACATCCTAGTCCTGTTTTTATGGAAGTGCAGGAGTTCAAATGGTTGATTTGGATCATACTTCGGCCAGAGTGCTCGGGAGATGCGACAACCGAACACCCTATCCCATTTTCTTTCCGCCAGAGCTCTAGCTGTCTCCCTGATTTGCAATACGGCGTCCTGGAGTATAACTATATTTAAAGAGAAATGCTTTTCTTTTTTTTTCACCGATTTTTGGCCGATAACACTGTCTTACAGAATTGAAAAAAATCAAAGAACTTTTCATCCGATATCTTCATGAACAAACGAATTATCCATCTAAAACATTTTTTTTTTGTCGATGAAAATTGAATTTTCTTGTTTACAATAAGCGTCGTAACTTAAGCATTTATCGACCGATTTTAATAAACCAAAACTTTTCTTACTCGGAATTAAAATTTCTTTAAGATTAAATGTAAAAAAGTAAAGGTGTTTTAACAAAATGTTATATAAAAATGACTTCAAAGTGTGAAAATCGAAAAAAAAAGTGTAAATCTTAGATAACTTTTAAAAAATCTCGTAGTTGCTTTGTATAAAGTATAAACAAATGTGTATCATCTTAAAGCTTGAATCTTCTTCTTTCCAAAACCGTAAAGCAATCGAAAATCGGTGGAAAAATGGCGACGTTGTGATAGTGGGAGTGATCGCAGTACCCGAAAAACGGTTTTTAAGCGATAACTTCCGATTTTGGGGGTGTTAGACAATTTTGAAAAACGCTATCGTGATCTACTCGTCAAGACCTACAACGTACACTAGGTCACTTGAAAAGTTCTTTTTCACTGTTGGACAGTGTAATCAGCCGGTTTTTCGTAAAATTTTTTACAGTGCTTGGAAACTATAAAATACGTCCGAGAAGCAAGTGTGGTTACGATAGCAAGCTTTTTTTTTACCAAGATCCTCTGATCCACCCCTAGGGGGTAATATAACCCTGATATCAAAAATATAAAATACATATTTCTCCCATATTTTAATCTTATCTAAAAGTGTAGTTGCTCTAGCTCTTGCCATCTCTGAGCTCCAGACGGATAGACAGACAGACGGCCATGTCCGTCATATCGACTTTTCTACTGACTCAGATCTTACTTTAAGAAACTTTTGTGGGCGTTTCCAACTTATCCTTCGGTGTGCTATCATCATCATTCGTAGCATTACACCCCTAGATGGGTCAAAGATTTCTTCATGATGCCCCTCCATATCACTCGATCTATGGCTTGGGCTTCGAAGTTTTGGACATTTATTTTACCCAGAACATTTTCTAGCGGTTTCCATCATCTTATTAAAAACTCCTATTTTCGCCAACTTTTATATTGCCTTTATATTTCCACTTAACTATATAAATTTCGAGGCAAAACCTTCTAGGGAATAGGCTTAATGCTTTAGGGTTGATATGAAACAAATTTTTCGCACTGATATTTTTGTTCAGTTGTCTAAAGATCTCTAGAAAATGTTTGAGAACCTGAAACAAAATAATAATTATTGATTTTAGCATTTGCCAATTTTCGTATAGTATCTTTATATAAATCCCAAATGTGGACACTATTGAAAAGTAAATCTTACAAATACTTTTAACTCATTCTAAGCCATAGAAGTTCCAGCAATTTTACGAAAATGAATACTTTGGAGAAAAAAGAACTTCTTAAGAAGTTCGAACTGATTAAGCCTATAAAACACAGAAAAACTTTTTCAAGTAGCTTAAATTCAAGTTGTAATCTAATTTCTGATTCCCTACAGAAATTCGCTTCAAAATTTGGTTCATGTACAATAAAAGTTTACGTTTTGCAATCCATAAACCTTTGCAATCTATTGCAGATCTCTCACTTCGAAAATTGCAGAATCTCCAATAAATCTACATAGTTATTTTGTTAGTGTTTGGAAAACTGAAGCTGAGGCTGCTTCAGCTCATCATCAGTAGTCCAGTTGTAATTGAACAGGCTTCAAGGCGAGAGACGCGGAAGTTATATAACAGCAGCAGCGACGCTGGCGGCATTTTGCAGCGGACCAAGTCATTGGTCACAACAAGTTTTACTCGTTTTACCAGGAAATTTTGCAATTTTCCTCTTGTCTTGCTTTCACAGTTCCCCGGCTCAGGCTCCGGGTCTTGGTCCAACTAACCACACCGAGCCAGAGATCACCAACAGCAATCAGAGATTGTTAGAAAATGCGCAAATAAAGTTTGCAAAAGTTATGCAAATCAAATTTTTTTATAATTTATATGCGTAATCAGAGAGAGAGAGAGAAAAATGAAACAAGTAGCTTGAGCTACGTTTGTTATATGATTATAATAACTCCATAAGTTGAGTCCAAACTCAAAGTAAAATCCCTTATCTCAAAACGTGGCTAAAAATCTCTTTGACCTAAATAATTTGCAACAATATTAAACCGGTTATATTTCTTTGTGGCGCAATCTTAGGCTTCTGGTACACCAACTACTTTCTGGAAGAAAGCGATCTCTCATGCTTGAGTGAATTTGTGATCCTGCTTCAGTAAACGGACTAACTAAAATATATCCGAAAACAGACAGAACAATTTAACAGAATTCTAAGAGAACTTGGCTAAAACTATCTTCTTCTTCTTCTGTCATCCTCGACTCCTAGTGGAGCATACGACCTCGACACTCCTTTATATCATTCCATGAATAACTGGCAGCTTGTACTTCATGATCGATAGATTATCTTCATGTTTTTGCTGGCGCACCTAAGCGACGACCTCTGTTGAGTGTTCTAGTGAACCGGCTCTCTCTTCTCATCTCCGCCAGAGTTCTGCCCGTCATCCTTTCTACATGCTGGATGCGATTTTCCCAAGTTTTTCGGGGTCTTTCTCTCGGTGCATTGCCTTCCGTTCTCATTTCCAGTACCTGTTTGGCTTTTCTTGACTCGTCCATCCGATGCAGATGTCCGAACCATTTTAGCTGTCTCTCCTCGATTTCTTGTATAATCGACTTCTTCTGCCCTACTTTTGAGCGTATTCATTGCCGCTTTCTTGGAACCCAAAAGAACTGGGAGCATTACATTTGTTTTTGTATTAGGTCGCCTATCTAAAATAGAGCTTTGAGGCTTACTTACACATTTATGGGCTTTAATATGTCGGGCAGGTATAAATTCATATCATAAAATTAAAGACTCTTTTCTTCTTCTTGCAATCCTCTTCAACAACTACTCAAACCAACAGACTATGGCCGAAAAACTTTTTTTCGACCGATCGGCCTTATGACATTATGAACCGATTTCTATCTACCGCACCCCTTCTGCCACTGCCCTAGACTGTGGAAGACAAGGTTTTTTTACTCAACCGAATGGCTGTGATTTTCATATCATATAGGAGACCTCCTGCGTAGGGAAAGGTGGTGAAAGCTCCACCCTATCGGTATCATAATGGGTATATTCTTGGCCTAAATGAGTCAGGACGCCGAGTGTCAACTACCGCCCTAACCTAACTTAACCTGTCTACCGTGATATAATAGTCAATACTGACTTCTCCAATTATCATGATTATATTTTAACTAAATTTATGGGATCTCCGATGTTCTCTATGTTACTTAATATACCATTTGCAGCCTCAGTCCATTTGTTATTTATGGGAACATCACCTTGCTCCCAATACGCATCGACAGTTTTTTAATCCCTAAGTTAGAAGAATAAAATAATCGATGTCGCAGTCTTTTAGAATGTACTTCAAAATCGGAAGTACCAGTGGAACAGTCTGCTAAGATTGGGATACAAGACATCAGGCGCCTGTCTAATAAATCCCATAGTAGCGAGAATATAGATATCTGCAGTAGAAAAGAATCTAGATATATCGAATGGAATAGAGTGGTCAACATTCAGTTGAAAACTTTAACCCATTTGAAGCTTTAAGCCATCAGTAAGGAAGCTCTATAAATTTTCTCTAATTTCAGCTCACAAGCCTCAGGATGACATTACCAGCTTCAAGCGATGCTGAACCAACATAACCCTATAAGAAAATGTCCATAGTTTAGTCAAAAGAAAAACAAAATCCCAGCTTTTAAAGGGATGCCCACAGGCAGTAGTTCAGCAAAGATGTTGCACCAAATGCTGCTTATTGCAGTGCTCGCGAGTCCAGGATGCTCGCTGAGTGAGACTACCACAATGGCGCCAAAGCTTAACGAGAGCGAATGGCAGGCGCTGACCAGAACGCATCGCTTTACAAGTCGCGATAATATAACCATACTCCATGAGGTCAATGTTGCGGAGAAGCCCTTTACCCTAAACACACATGAGGTGCTACCTTTAAAACCGGTGAAGAAGAAGACTTATCGCCCGTTGGAGAAGACGCTGCCCAGCATAGACTATATTAAGCCACAGGCGCCCAAAGATTATGAGCTGCATCCGGTTACCTTTGATTTTAATTTGGGTGATCTAGAGGATCTCGAGCATGAGACCATTAAAAAGGGTGATCTTAGCAGCGAGGAGCAGCATCTATTACATATAGCCAATACAGATGAGCTTAGCTATAGGCCAAGCAATCCCGATGATAGTGAGCTAATAACCGTGGACATAGCCAGTCTGCCCACAGCGCCTGCTAGCAACACCACTAGTACCACCACCAGCACTACCACCAGCACCACCAGCAGTACCACCACAGCAGCAACAATAACAACAAGCACAACAGAAGCTGGCACTACAACCACGCCCAGCTCACATATACTGAAGATCTTGAGAAGCAACAAGCCCATTGTGACTAAAAAGGGACGTGAGCTGCTCAAGCAAAGCGATGCCGCCATGCAGCTCAAGACACTGGGCAGCACCATCAATAGCATCAATCGTAATCTGGCCAACAATGTCACCGCCAATCTCAGTTCCAGCATATCCGAAAGTCTTTACGGTTCGGCCAACTACTTTCAAATTGTCACCAATCTCTATGATCATTTTTATTGGCAAATCTCCGAGATACGCACCAATGTGCGCACCGGCTGTGGTCTGGAAATGCAGGCCTATCTAACAGCGCTACATGCCAGCTACGAGTGGGCGCAACGTGGTAAGTCTCTATACTAATTCCATGGGATTCCGTCACTCTTACGCTGTCTACCCTTACAGCTTATGATGCTTCCGGACACTATCGCGGCCAGCTGTTCTTTGGCAATGATAAATGGCTGGGTCAGATGAGCTTTTGCTATGAGCTGAACCAGCAGCGTCATCTCAGTGATCGTAAACACTTTGAGCTGGAGTTCTACGTGGCTGATATAGTGCTAAATTTGCCCAGTTCGAATAGATCGGTAGGTAATGCCTATGTGCGCCTAAAGAAAGTCTTTTAAGCCCATGTTGCTCTCATCCAAAACAGCAGCTGCTGCTGAACCTAGGCGAATGCCTGCCCAAATCCTGTTCAGCGCATGATGTACAATCCATACTGACGCTGGATCCCTACGCACGCATGCTCACCGTCTTGGGCGCACACAATGCTTCAGTCCAGCAGCCGCCGCTGCAGGTGCTGCGCGTGCGCACCGTGCCCGGCAGCTACAATCACTGGCGAGAGCTCAAGTTTCAGTTGTTCATGTAAGTACAGCTCTAAGAATGGAAATCCTAGACTAAACCCCTCGACACAAACACACAGAAGCTTCCTCTTAACACTAGCTCTGGTGGTCTCTGTGGCCAGCTGCTATCAGCTCAAGATTGATCGTAGACATATGGTGGCCGTGCCCATACCCGCCATTAGCGCCAAGTGTGACATGGCCAACAAAAATGGCGACTACGAGCCCTATTACGGCAAGCCCTTCGAGCTCTTCCAGATGCGTCCCCTAAGCAGCAATGGCATTGTGGGCAGCAGCAATGACAATGCGCTGGACATAGATGTCAATGGCAATAGGCAGCGCAGCGTGGACTCCACTGCCACAGAATCTCTGCCGGCAGAGGCTTTAGCCGCCTCGGCAGCATCTGTCAGCGAAACAGGCGCCAGCGCAGCCAGCAAGCAATCCGAAAAGACTGAGATGACGGAATATCAGCTGGAAACCGGTAGCTGTGCCGGCGTAGCTGGCACCTACGAAGCGGAGCAGCCCATAGGTGCGTCTCTAACGTCTGCTGCTTACTTTGACATTTAATTTCCAGATTGAACAATTTCAGGGCTGCATCAGCAGATCTTACTATGCTTTGCTTTGCAGACAAATGCCAAGGCCATTCTCAATATTGAAAAGACAAAAGAGGTAAGTTGAGGGGAATCTTGAAAGTCGGGACTGCAAACATGAAGTGCAGAGGGCCGTCGAGACAAAAGTAAAGTCCCGATGATGACTAAAGTCGGACCCAAGGGCATTCCCCAAATTAAGGCAGGTTTGCCTAAGGGTCGGAAGAAGACTTCACCTTTATGACCTTCCCTGGTGTGTCCTAGATACGGATTGCGATTTACATACAAGGTAGTTAGGCTCACCTATATGAATACTCTCGATAATAAGAGAGGAAGAGAGTGAAAAAGTCAAGGTGAGCTTTGGCGAGGAGGAGGTGGAGCTCCCCAATACGGTTTGAGCTATGTTTAAACGAAAATGTCTTCGAGGGACGATCCGTGTAGTTAGAAGTAACAATATTAAGAAAAGAAGAGGGTGAAAAGAAGTCGAGGTGAGGAGCTGGAGCTCCCTAGTTTCGATTGGAGCTTTGCATAATCAGAATTAACTTCGAAGGACGATCCGTGAGTGTACAAGGTAGTTAGGAGTAACATGCTCACTTATCCTCACTGAGAGAATGATGGTGAAAGCAGGTCGGAGTGAGCTTCAGTGAGCAGGAGCTGGAACTCAATCTTTTATATTACATTTTTCAGTCGCGCACATCTTGTTTGCATGGACTGCGTGTATTTTCTGTGCTCTGGACCATGATGGTGCACACATATTTGCAGATATATGCAATTGGCGAGAACAAGGTAAGACCAGGTTACCTTTAGCTGACTTGCCGCTGTACTTAAGCTCCACTCCTGCAGTTTGAACGTGTGATTACGGAACGCTCTCTCTGGTATCAAGTCATAGGCAATGCCACCTTTTCCGTGGACACATTTTTCTTCATAAGCGGACTACTGGTCACGCTGCTCTATCTTAAGCAGAAACGCAAGCAACCGCTGGAAACTGCTCCATTTCTGCAACGCAGTTTTCTGGACACCTCCATGATGATCTTTTACAGATATTTGCGTCTTACGCCTGTTTATCTGTTTGTCGTCTTATTCAATGACTTTGCCGTCAGGTGAGTAGTGAGGTGACCCAAATGCTTTATAGACATATTTAAAAACTCTTTTCGTTGCAGGCAAGGAGTTGATACATCCGTATTTCAGCCGGCTAAGATCGAGCGGAATACTTGCAGTTCATATTGGTGGCGTAATATACTCTATATTAACAACTTTTTTCCACAGCGTGAGATGTGCATGATGTGGAGCTGGTATATGGCCAATGATATGCAGTTCTATGTCATGGCCATGGTCTTGCTGGCCTTATCCAGAAAGTAAGCTTGGCTGGATACAAGAGCTCACACATTTATCATATGACTTCCTTCATACAGATACTTTAAGCTTGTGGCGCTGATACTTGTTAGCTTTCTGCTCAGCTCCTGGGCCATCTCGGGTTTGGTATCCATAGAGCATCAATATACACATAAGGTAGCGCTACCCTTTGAGTCCTTTGACTTTCTATACGATAAACCCTGGCAGCGCGTCGGTGCCTATATAGTGGGTAAGTTTCTATCAACGCTTCCTTGATTGATCCATTGATTTATGCTTTCTTTCATGCAGGCATGCTGTCTGGCTATGTGCTGAACAAGATGAAATCCCCGCCACAGATATCGATGCGGCTTAATCTGCTGCTCTGGACTTGCAGTGTGGGTCTGCTCCTGCTCGTTGTGTTGGGCGTCTGGCAGGGCGAACTGAGCACCGTGAATACCGCTTTCTATGTGGGCATTGGTCACACTGCCTTTAGCTGTGGCCTCGTCTGGATTGTGCTCTCCTGCTGCTGGGGTCTGGCACCGACTGTCAATGGCATTTTATCCTATCGCGTACTTTGGCCACTCTCCCGTCTTACCTACTGCGCCTATCTCATACATCCCATCATCATGTATATATGTTCATCGCGTATGAGCGGCACTGTGCATCTGGAGAACTCTATGATTTTGACCATGTTTTTGGGCAATGCAGTCGTTTCATTTGGCATAGCCTTTGTCATATCCACGCTCTTTGAGGCGCCTGTCATACGCATTCTGAAGATTTGTTTTAAGAAATAATCAAGAGTTCTTCTTTTTTGTTTCGTAATTGATTCTAGTGTGGAAATGTCTTTTAACAAATAGTTATCGCTTTTAAACTTGTAGCAATATTAGAACAACCATATATCGAATATACCTATATATATATATATTTATAAGTGTACATAACTGTAAACATATGCCTATCCCGTAAGCTATATTGAGAGCTTCCCCTCCTTTAATTGGTTTTGAGTGTGAGTGCATTACAAATACAAAATAAGCATGAATCGAAAATAATAATACATCGAAGACTTTTATTATCGATCATCGAGATATTTTGGAGAAAAACGATCGTCTGGCCATTTGATACATAGAAGCAACTTGTCGTGAGATTTGGGTTACTCGGTCAAGATAGGATAGGACCTCACCTAACCTTTCAATAGTGTTCGAGGACATGGTTATTCCTTTGATAACTTCTTCAAGTTTGTAAGCAAGAAAGTTCCGTTGAATGCCGGAGTCATTTGAGAGGGTTAATCTGCTATTAAATGAGAGCAAGTCGAAATTTAAGCTTTCTTCGCATTCGATGAGGCGACAAGCTGTATGAGGTCTACGGCGAACAAGTTAGCGTTGGATCAAAGAGCCTCTATTCTTGGCCGTCCACGCCTTCTGCTATCTTGAGGACTCCCATCCAATGCTGCTTTTGAAAATTCGCCTGCTGGTTTGATCAATCCATTTCCAGTTGCTACGCTGTATCCGGATCTCCACCGACTTCTAAGCGCACCTGCTGAATATAGGTACATTCAACAGCTCGTTCATGTCGATCGTAGGGATGAAGAAGCTTCAGTCTGTAAGGATTTCAGTGCGTGGCGTCGTTGGAAGGAGCAGGTGATAGGGGAATATACCCAAACAAGTTTAGGGTAGGAGGTAGGTCTTCAAAATACAACGCTGAGTCACAGGAGCGGAAGGGTGGGGTTTTGGTTTTCATCGCCTGGTAATATACTCTTGGAAAGACTCGGGGCTTTTAACGTTCTGTTTACACAAAATTATTATCTTTGATATAGTCGTGGGCAAAGCTGAGTAGTCTAAAGGAGGGGTCATTTACTTCATGCCGCAAGCCGATAGTAGATGATTTTGGCCAGTTTATAAGAAGAAGCACTAAATCTAGTGTACATAAAGTGAATTCATTTCACCCATAGAATTTAACAGCGAATTAAACTGCGATTTTGGTTACATTCATCGTCTTGTCGTTATAACGTGAAATTAGCACCTCCAAATCCTCTGTGCTGGCTGCCGTTGCAGTGGGAATGACCAATAATTATTGGGTACCCCTTGGAGACATGTTTCCATTATTGTTTTGTTCCATGTTTTTCTGACATCTTTTATGAGAATCAATGAGTGATGGGCTCAAAGATTCGTTAGCTAGAAGCCGCTCCTGATATGGGGAAACCGACGCATACCTGATGGCAATTTGGCTGCCAAAAAGGCATCAGGGTTTGTTGTGGACTGCTCTTAGCTTCAGGACTCTTCCTCGACGTTGCCGGCATGGGTGGCCCTACCGATAGCTATGCTACCGCCAGCGTCGCTCTTGGATTCATCGCCCCTAATAAGCCCTCTCACCACGACAAGGTGGCAATCCCCTAGAGGGTAGGTAGGCTCTATGCTCCACTTAGGAGTTCAGAATTCATAATAGTAGTAAACTGCGATTTTAACGGCTTCAACAAATTTTTTTATTTCGCTTTGGTTTGGGACAACTACACAGATGAGTAACGTTCTGGATAAAGTAACCTACTTAAGACATCATCGGTAACGATTACGTTCACCTCACCATAGCCGAGAGCATGCAACTTTTGCTCCTCTTCTTCAGACACATAATAGCTATCATAGGCATCCATCGCATTGCTGTGCTGCGGATACAAGACTTTGTAAGCATCACGCCGAAATAGACCAATAGCCTCGAGCAGCTCCTGCTGCCAGCTCTCAAAGGATTTCAACTGCTTCAATTGCACTTTGCTGGGAAAACGACTCAGAGCTTGATCGAACTGTGCCAACAGACGTCTGAAAATAAAGTCCCCAAACCTGTGGCGACAGTACTCAATAAAATGTCTGTCATATTTCAATCTTGACTGTACTATCGTCACAAACAAATGCAATACAATCATTTGTATGATGACGCATGAGAACGTTACCACTACCAGGTACTTGGTGTCATAGAACCTTGAGGGCAACTGCGCAAAGTCCAGCGTAAGTAGAGCATGTTGGTTGTTGGCTATCAGTGACGTCACGCGCATTGCAAAGTCTTTTAAGGCTGCCACAAGCTGACCAAAGTTGCCACAAACCCAAGCAAATTTGTAGCCAAACGAACGCTTATAGAATTCTTATGCCAAACGAATTCTATAACAAATATATTTTCAACTTTGCATATTTCAGCCTGGGAAATATACTAAATTGTTTGTCACATAGATCGGGGTTAACTGAGAAAAAAAGTTAAGAATTCTTACGTTCGTTCTTATTACCCTCCAAAAAGGTAGGATGAGCTAAAATCCTGCGCAGTTGTCTCAGACGCAGTAAACTGGTCTTTGAAGAGCTTCTACTGGAACTAAAATCTAGGACACTTTGATCAGACTTATTGACCTCTTGGTTACCTTTATTGGATTTTCATTACAACTTGAATATATCAGCTCTAAATCCTCTCATGGGGATAAGCCGGCTGTTGCTGCGAACCTTTGGAGAGAAATTTCCCTTGTGGTTTGATTCCATGTTAATCTAATGTCTTTAGAGAGATATTGATGTCTGATGGGAAGGATCTATAAAAGGCCGCCCCCAATATGGAGAACAGGCGCCTACCCGTTGGCAACTGGACTCCCAAAAATCCATAAATAGCGTGACGCTGATTTTCGTCAAAACAGTTTCTCACCCTTCCCCTTGTGATAACGCAATATTTTTGAAGATTTTCCATTTGATCCCTCTCCCTTAGCTTCAAGAACCTTCTTCTACCAGCAGCTTTGCTACCGACGGAATTGCTCTTAGAGTCATTGCCCCTACTGAGCCCCCTCACCACGTCAAGTTGCCAATCGACGAGGCCTTACACTCTACTTAGTAGAAAAGAAATAAATCATCATCACCAACCTCTTGGAAACAATTCCAAGGAATACTTCTTCTTGTCGACAGCCAATCTAGAATCACGCCTCAGTCATCGCTCATTATAAAACAAAAGCTGATTCGCAACAGGCTACACCTACTCCAAAAACACTTCAGGGCCCTCGTCGGAATACCTGGTCACTCCAGGATAAAGATTCCTCAAGACAGTATCAGGTTGGCGATAGAAATAAGGACAGGATATTATGGATCTTCCACAGGATGCCTTCTATCGGACCTATAGTCCCTCATCGCAATACCTGGTCACTGCAGGATACAGATTTCACAACGCAGTATCAGGTTGGCGATAGAAATAAGGGCAGGATACTACACCAACGCCTAATCGCCAAGATTATGGATCTTCCATAGGATGCCTTCTATCGGACCTATAGAAGAAAGTAGGGCACAGTTTGTGTTCTATTTAGGCTCTATTGAGGCTCTATTTATCAAGTGGTGATTGCCCGCCGATTAAACGAGCTTCCCCCCCTCGCAAATCGTCTATAATCTATTTTAGAGCACTCCTAGTTAGAGACATCAAAAACTCTTTTTACTTCTCTTCTCTACTCCTGTAGGGCTATATTATATTTAAGACAGATGCGGATCTAGGATTTGGTCTTGAAGGGTATGTATATCAGTTTCAACTCATTTTTCCAACTTTTAGGAGCGCTCCGGACACGATAATCCCCTGTGGATCCGCCACTGCCGCATTGTCGGTCTTATGCCGAAACACTTTGATTATTTTCAAATTAGAGAATTTTTGGAACGTAATAGTTCTGCTTATCGGAGTCACGAAATGCTGCAGCCCATTAATGACATGACTAACGTTGCATTTCGATGCTGACGCACGTCTTCCAAGCACCTGCCGTGTTCTATATAAAGGCAATCAGAACTATAATAACTACAGTTTAGCTATGACTGCATTCTTTGGAACCATCAGCCTAGCCGTACTTGGTCTATGCAGCTTGGCTGCTTTTAGCCAGGCGACGGACTACTGCAATCCCAATCTCTGCAAGGGCGACATAACACACATAGGCTGTGGGAATGATGGGGTGAGCAACTAACCCCAATCCAAGCACTGCTGAAATAAATGTCACCTTTTAAATTGTTGCAGAAATTCAACAAAGCTTGTCCAGCGGACGCTCGCTTAGTCACACTGACTGCAGCTAATCAGGAAACTCTGCTAAAGCAACATAATTTAGTGCGTCAAAAATGGAACAATGGTGCAGTTGAAGCAGCTTTCTATGGCTGCCGCATGCCCACCATGGTCTGGGATGCGGAGCTGGCCGCACTGGCTGCGCTCAATGTGCGCCAGTGTGAGATGAAGCACGATCTTTGCCGAAACACGGACAAGTATAAGTTCAGCGGCCAAAATCTTTTTTGGTTGGAATCGTCCCAACCACTGGATAAAGTAGTAACTCGCATCGCTAGTAAAGCTGTAGAAAGCTGGACAAACGAGTCTAAAAATATGAAAGTCGAATACTATAAGGCCTATCCCAAAAACTACAGGGGACCGTAAGTACTAGTGCTAGTAGAACCCGAACCCAAACCCTACTACTCATATGATTTCTTTTAGGACTATTGGTCACTTCACATTGGTGGTCAATGAGCGGAATACAGCAGTTGGCTGTGCTTTGGCTATATATAAACAGGATAATTGGATAAACTATCTGCTGGCTTGCAACTATGCGACTACCAATTTAGTCAACTGGCCCGTAATCAACAATTGCACGGAAGCAGGCAGCAAATGCCAGAGCGGCATCAGCGATAAGTATCCCAAGTTGTGCACAACTGCCGAGAATATTAATCCCAACTCCAAGCGTCAGTGAGCTGGCTGTCCAATGCGAAATCGCCAACATTAATTCTGTAAAATATTGGGTGACAATATATAAAGTACGGAGTACGGTTGTGCTCCGAAAAACGAATCCGAACATATTCCGATTTTTTATTGTGTTTGGGGCTTGGGCTGATGGCAGCCCCTATGGAAACCCCCGATGGCAACAATGGTTCACAGATGGGTCCTAAACTGAGCAGAGTGCAGGTGTTGGAATCGTTGGACCCAACACCAGAATCTCTACCGCAATGGGCATCTGGCCCACAGTTTTTCAAGCGGAGATTCATGCCATAGAGATCCGCGTCCTTAGTATCCTTCTCAAGGGAACTAGGGGCGCAAACATATGAATTTTTTGAGATAGCCAAGCTGCTATTAGTGCATTGTCATCCTGGAGCATCTCTTCCAGGATGGTTAAAGAATGCCATAATTACCTCCAAACCCTGTCTTCCCGGAACACAGTCGTGCTATGTTGGGTGCCTGGACACTCGGGAGTGAATGGTAACACGATCGCTGACGATCTAGCACGACAAGGTCTTCCACCCTGACTACATCTCCTGCGTCGTTTTGTGATATTGGTTGGTCCACACTCATTACCATGATAAACAAATGGGCTGCAGGAGAATATAGGAGAAACTGATACTCCCTTCCGGCGCTTCGTCAAGCAAAAGTGCTTGTTAAGCCTCTGGATGTGATCAAGACAAAAGGTGTTGGCAGAGCGAACCTAAAGCTCCTGGTAGCTTACCTATCTGGCCAACACACTGTTAGATACCATCTACAGATAATTGGTCTATCGGACTCTTCAGAGTGCAGGCTCTGTCTAGAATACGATGACACCACCAGACATATTCGCTGGTTGGGACAGAGCCTGTCACATGGGAAAGGAACGGATTAGTTCCTTCCATCTCAGGTCAATACCAACAAAAGACCTACTGCTACTCATGAGGAAAGCGGGAAGTCTTTTGTTTTAACCTTAGGGTATGGTACAAAAGACCTTTTGGTCGCAGTGCCCCACCTCTCTGTGGGGAACCCTTTTAGGAAAAAATAAATAAAAATGTGTGTCGAAAAGTAAGCTTGGACTCGGAACATCTGGTTATCCAACTCCAATAGGGCCAAGCGAATAAAATGTGATATATTCTATATCACTCTACAAGACAGAAGCATGGGTTGTGTCACGGAGCGATGCAGCTGCTCTTGGGGTGTTTGAGAGGAACATTCGTCGTAATATCTTCGGTCCCGTACGTTTTGAGGACGACTATCGTATATGGATAAACCACGAGCTGTACGAGCTCCAGCGCATCACAATATACGTCTGTGCTGGCTCGGTTCGATCATCAAAACATAAATAATCGCGTCTATCTCGATATTTGTGTGGAGAATGATCCACTGGGCCATTTGATACATAGAAACGACGTGAGATTTGGGCTACTCAGTCAAGATAGGAAAGGACCTCACCTAACCTTTCAATAGTGTTCGATGACAGTCATCCTGCGACAACTTCTTCAAGATTGTAATCTGGAAAATTCCGTTGAATGCCGGAGTCATTTGAGAGGGTCTGCTATTAAATGAGAGCAAGTCGAAATCTAAGCTTTCTTCGCATTCGATGAGGCGACAAGCTGTATGAGGTCTACGGCGAACCAGTTAGCGTTGGATCAAAAGACCTCTATTCTTGGCCGTTCGCACCTTCTGCTGCCTTAAGGACTCCAATCCAATGCTTCTTTTGAAAATTCGCCTGCTGGTTTGATCAATCCATTTCCAATTGCAACGCTGAATTCGGATATCCACCGACTCCTAGACGCACCTGCTCAAAAGCTCTGATTTCAAGACATATTCTAGCGAATATGCATTCGACAGCTCGTTCATGTCGATCGTAGCGATGAAGAAGATCCAGTGTGCAAGGATTTCAGTGCGTAGCATCGTTGGAAGGAGCAGGTGATAGGGAAACATAGCCAAACAAGTTTAGGGTAGGAGGTAGGTCTTCAAAATACAACGCTGGGTCACAGGAGCGGAAGGGTGGGGTTTAGGTTTTCGTCGCCTGGTAACATACTCTTGGAAAGACTCGGCGCTTGACCTCTTACTCTGCTACTTCAACAACTTAAGAGCCACAAATCGTTATTATCGTTTAACTTTTTATTCGGATATTTTATTTATATACATAGGCAGTTCAAAGTTATTCCAAAAGACAAAAAAAAACATAAACTTGTTAGGTAAAAAATAAAACATTTCGCTGCAATTCTTTCGAAACAATCTATGCAGAATTCGTTCGAATTCTAATAGAATGCAGAGATTCGCCATAGTTATTATATCAAGGATAATGAATTTAAGAACTGTGTGTGTGTGTGTGTGTGAGTGTGAGATAGTATATGTATATGTACTGTTGCTAGATTTAACAAATTCTGGCTATATATAATATACAAATTTTTTGTTGTGCTTTGTTATTTTTGGCCTACTAAAATGCATTACATGGACTTGAGCAGACTTGTGAAGTATGTATCGCTTGCTCGCTCACTCTCTCCTGCTCTCTCTCACTCGATGTCTCTCTTTCTATGTCTTACTCTAATATATAAAAAAATATTATATTGTATGTATTATGTTTTCAGTGGACGAAGACTATAAGCGATTTGCTTTAACAGTAGAATCACAGATTATGAATTTAATAAATTTGAATTATACACAAAAAATAATTCTTGGATGTTCCACAAATTAATATTAATTTTTTGAGTCCTTTTTTTTTTGCTTATATTCGAAATGTGCTTTACAAGATTTACTTTGCTCGTGTCGTCTACCACTAATACAAATACATATACAAATCTCACACTCTTTTGGGTTTGCTAACAATCGTATAGTTAAGTCCATTGTAGCTGCGATGATCTAGTCCAGCATCGTTGTTCTTGTTCGTTGGCGTTAGGGGCGTTGTGGTTGATATGGGCGTGGTGGCATTATTATTAGTACTGCTGCTGTTGCTGCTTGAGATTCCAATTAAATTATTATTATTGTTGCTGTTGTTGTTGTTGCCACCGCCACCGCCGCCAGTTGATTTACGTAGCACACCGTAGCCTAAATGGCTGTCATCAGCCTTGCGAAAGGTTTCGGTGTCCGGACTAGCTATCAATTCGTATTCATTTGGTGGCGGCGGACTACAACGCAAACGATTCGCTGGCAGCGTTACATTCACAATGGTCTTGTAACCACTGGATGTCTTGTTGTTGGGCGAGAGAAAATCCAGGCGATCGTAGGAGGCGTCTGCGGCATTGCAGCTGCTGCTGCCCACTGTCTGACTCTGACACTGACCCTCGCCTATGTCTATGTCTATGATCTTGGGCGTGCTGCAGCTGCTGCTGCAACTGACTTGGACTGGTGGCACATCCTTGCGCTTTTCACGCTGCGATTGCGAACGCTGCGAGCGCACAAAGTCCGTATCGCAGACAGACAGGCTGGGTATGCGCTCACAGTGCTTGACATCGCCCACGCCGCGTGTTTTCCACGCCTCGGTTATGTTCTCTATGCACTCGTAGTCGCGCTCCAGCAGCGTTTTGGCACTTTCGTTACGTAATGGCAGATCTGGCGGGCTGTTACACGTGTTGCTATCGCCAGCACGTGTAGTCTCTGGCGAACCGGGCTTTAGCATAACAGAGGAGCCGCTGTTTTTGTTCAAGTCCGATGGGGAGGATGTCGTTATGGCAACGGGTTCATATTTAACAATATTTTTGTATTTATCACAATGCAGTTGTGCAACGTTGTTGCTGCTGCTAATGCCGCTAACGTTGAGCTTTTCCAGTGGCGTGGGCAGCTTGCGCGGTGGCTTGTTCGGAATGTGTTTCACTGGCGGCGGCAGCGGCAAAGGCAGCGATACGGGCATACTGCTGCCACTGCCGCCAGTGGCATTCGCCGAGAAATTGTTCAGCGAGTCGTTGGAGGAGATAAAGCCGCGCAATGATATGCAGCTTTGTGTGGAATTGATTTCGAATTCACCGCCATGCTGATTCGAGGGCGACGGCGGCAAAGGACTGCGTGAACCTGGCTCCATGCAGGCAGCGGCGCTAAATTGATTTTCACCACATTCAATGCTGCTCAGACTATCACCGCTAATGAGTTTCTTCATCGATTTCATTTTGGCTGACATGCAGCGAAAGACCTCTTGTGGATTAGTGTGATCCAAGGTAAAAACGCCTTCACCCGTTGTGCATTTGCGTCCGGCCTCGAATGTGAATTTGCCATCACGATAGCCATATTTGCGTATAAAGCGATATGGCCACATGGCAATTGTGACATTCAAATCATCCGATTTCAGTTGCAGCTCTGTGGGCGTCATTTGCAGCATGTAGGTCTTGGGTTCAATGTTGCAGCGTATAGATGCCTCGGAGGGTATTAGCGTAATCATGAACAGACCATCCTATAAAAGAGAGATGTAACAAATCATTAGATAAACAGCACACATGAAGTTGCAAATATGTAAAGAAAATAAAAATTCATATCAAGTTATATTCAGGATCCTACGATGTAAGCTTTATCAACCAATCTGTGGGCCTACTTATAGTATATGCATTCCATGGCGAACAAGTTACTTTAAAAAAGTTTATTTTCAATAAATTTGTTGGTTTGGGTTTTCTGATATTTGTCCAGGAGAGCGCATTATCGTTTGAATTTGCAGTACCCTGATGACCTCTTTTCAATGCATAGATTTCCGACTGTGTTTAGCATTCTTGAAATTAGTCCAGTTTCGTGTTCCTCCATATTAAATCGGGTTTTTCAATAGGGACGCTATAAAATTAGACCGATAGGGACAGCAAACGACGCCATATTTTTTCCCGCTCTCTTGACATTTCTCTTCATCAAGGTTTGCCATTTCATTAAGGAAAGATTTACGATCCAACGAGTCGAAATTATTAAAATTTACTACCAAAATTCGGAGTCAGTGGCTTCAACTTTAAGAGCGCGACGTCCAATTTATGGTCGTCATGATTGTCCTGCCAGATCAACAATTGAGCGTCTAGTGGAAAAATTTGAATCCACAGGCACAGTACAAAATGTTCCTCATACGTCGGTCTCAAGCGTTGGGCACCTCTGTGACGTTGTTGTGCCGAATTTTACGAACAGATCTTGGCCGACATCCTTACATGATCAAATTGACGCAAGAACTGAAGTCACTAGACCACCAGAAACGTCGTATGTTCGTGAATTGGGCTGAGCAACAACTTGAAAATTATCCGGATTTTCATTGAAAAATCCTCTTCAGCGATGAGGCTCATTTCTGGCTGAATAGCTTCGTCAATAAGCAAAATATGCGCTATTGGTCAGGCAGCAATCTACACGTACTCCATGAGTCACCATTGTATCCCGAAAAAATTACGGTTTGGTGCGATTTATGGGCCGGCGGCGTCATTGGGCCGTACTTCTTCCGTGAGGATCAAGACCGGCATGTTACTGTGAATGAGATCCGCTACCGCTCAATGATAACCGAATATTTTTGGACCGAATTGGATGATATGGACTTGGACAATATGTGGTTTCAACAGGACGGAATGTCACAATCGATTTATTGAAAACCAAGTTTGGTGAACGTGTTCGTGTCACGAATTGGCCCTGTTAATTGGCCGACTCGGTCGTGCGATTTGACGCCGTTAGACTATTTCCTGTTGGACCACGTCAAGTCTATGATCTAGGCCAACAAGTCAGCGACGATTGATGAAACTACAGCAGTATCGGCCGATTTATGCTTGAAAACCGTCGAAAATTGGGTTCAGCGTCTGGACTTCTGCAAGCGTGCCCGTGGTGGCCATGCAAAAGAAATCGAGTTCCATACATAATGGCATTGCATGTACTTTTACAGGAATAAAGAATTTCATTGATATCCAAAACCGTTTAAAAAAACTTTTGTAGCGCTCTTATTGAAAAACCCTTTATATCTTTTACCCCAATGGTGGGGTAAAAGACAACCGAAGAATTCAGATACTGATACATTTGTTCTGGATTTAGCCATAATTGAGCTCGTAGATACAACATATCTAAATTGCATGTCCACTGTAGAGTATCGCCGGAGTATTTCACAATTCGTTTCCAGACTGCCCGAAAGGCGTTCATATGAACTACGAAACTCATGTGACAACTTGCTGTATATTAGTAATATGCTTCATAAAACACTCATATATCTGAAGAAAAGATTCATTTGTCTATGGTGACCATTTAGTTGGTAATGACATTCTACAAATTGGGAGCAGTACGCAATCAATAACTACTCAATTCTCCACATGTTAATTTTGCAATTCTATTTCATATGTACAGCTTCGTTTCGATGCACTCCCTCTATAGATTGGGAGCTGTACGTAATCAATGAATAAATCAATAACTTCTCGACTCTCCAAATCTTAATTTAGCAATTCTATTTCATTTTAACAACTCCGTTTGGAGGCACTCTCTTTTTGAATCCAAGGCTCTTACTATTCATGGTTGGTATGCATGTAAAGCTTAGGTTACGATGCGCTCCCACTATAGGTTAGGAGGAGATGCTTAATCAATGAATCAATCAATAACTGCTCGTTCCTCTACTTCTTAATTTAGGAATTCCATATCATTGTAACATCTCCGTTTCGATGCACTCTCTTTATGAATCCAAGGCTCTTACTCTACATGATTGGTATGCTCGTTCCTCTACGTCTCAATTTAGGAATTCCATTTTATTTTAACATCTCCGTTTCGATACACTCTCTTTTTGAATCCAAGGCTCTTACCATACATGATTGGTATGCTCGTCCCTCTACGTCTTAATTTAGGAATTCCATTTCATTTTAACATCTCCGATTCGATGCACTCTCTTTTTGAATCCAAGGCTCTTACTATTCATGATTGGTATGCTCGTCCCTATACTTCTTAATTTAGGAATTCCATTTCATTTTAACATCTCCCTTTCGTTACACTCTCTTTTTGAATCCAAGGCTCTTACTATTCATGATTGGTATGCTCGTCCCTCTACGTCTTAATTTAGGAATTCCATTTCATTTTAAGATCTCCGTTTTGATGCACTCTCTTTTTGAATCCAAGGCTCTAACTATTCATGATTGGTATGAATGTAAAGCTTAGGTATCGATCGCCATTTTTTCAGCTCATCAAAGCTACTTCAAAGTTATTACTTTCTGTGATGTTTTTTCTCACTAGTACTTTTTGTTAATAATCCATCCATTTATTTGTCATTTCAGTTTTGCTTATCTACGGCTAAGCTTGCAAAATTCTGAAGATTTGTTATCACAATTATTTACTTTTCCGCTTGACTGTCTGGGAGTCTGCCATTTGCAGCTATTTCTCTGGAACTTTTTCGTTTGCGACTTTGTTTTGTCAATTGATGTCCTAAAGATTGAATCATCGTTACGTTGCACTCTGCTTTGTATGCATTCCAAGCTTTCAATTTCTTGCAATTCCTTTTTTTATGCGGTTTATCATTGCAATTGCTTCTTCGTTGTTACACCCACATCCTCCTGGTACTTAATGCTTCGTAAGAAATTGGTTAGCAAATTTCACAAATATACAGCATTTACTTACAAAAGAACTGCAGTACAGATCATTGTCCTCCTCGATGGCGCCTTGGGAAGCATGTGAGCCGCTATTATCGCAAAACGCAACCGTTTGGAGGGCTGTTAGCCACTCCTTGAGCTCCTCATCGCTGGTTGTATTAAGCGCCAGCGTACCATTACGCTTAACAATCTGTATTAAGTTGGCTGGCGGTGGCTCCTGCGTGATCTTAACACAATTTTCGAGCGTAAATATTTTGGGATTCTTATCATCTTTGTTCTCGCCAATTTCAAGGCGTGCAATGCCATGGCGGCTAGCCTTAAAAAGTAGACAATATTTGCTGCATGCTTTCTGTAATTAAAAAGTGTCCATTAGCGTACATTAGGAGAAGTGTTAATGAAGCGAGTTAAAGTTTGGCGGCTTACATAACTGGCCAGATACCTATACTACACTATATGTATATTATGTACATCTTTGTATGCGTGCCAAGTGTTTAGCAATTATTGCGTGCTCAAGAATTTCCTGTCAAATGGGGATATATGTATGTATGTATATAACATAAACACTGCTCATATGCTATGTATGTATAACACGACCACGATGAATCGCCGCAAAGTGCGGAGCATGTGTAGAGCAGCTATACATATATGTACATGGTTGGTATTTGTGTGTTTATGTGTTTATGTATTGGTTAGCAGGCGCGCACACGCAAAGCAAAAAAAGAAAAACATATGTACATATACTTATGTATAATTGTGTGTACATAAACTTCATTTGTATGCAACAAGTATTCATGCACATGCAGATGGAGCTCGCTCTATACGAACTTAGTGGCTCCCACACACAGATACACACACCGATGCACGCACACACACACACCGAGACACTGCAGTCCTGTTTAAAATACTTTTTTTTTTTGGTTTTTGGTGAAATAGATTTGAATAAATATTTTTGTTTGCATTATGCATAATCATTGGCATTGCTTAGTTTTTGTTTGGTTGGGCCTGCAAGTGGCGCACTTACCTTTTTCGAGATGCGATTTAGCGAAAATCCAGTTTGAGTTTGTGTTGGAACATTAAGATATCCAGCCAAAACAGGTATTTCAACATCCATTCTGTTCGAGCCGTCGTCAATATATAAAATGCTCGTCGTTCGATTGGCCAACTTCAATCACGTCAGTACTTGTTTGTCTTTGAAAAGGACTTTTTTAAATTGTTTGCATACGCAACAGATAACCAATTCATATTTACATTTCACAGCAATAAAAGAAATATGCTTAAAATTAAATTAAACGTATAGAATGCAAATTTAGTTGGCAGTGAGGCAGCCAGCCAGCTTTATTTATTTATGCGCTTCAGTGCTGTGTTGAGCACGACTATCGTCAATGAGCGATAGCGCGCTGACCTATCGAGATCGAAGTGTGGATAATTATCGGCAGCTTAGCTAAACATCAGCAACAGCTATATAAATAATTGCAATTTATACAAAATTTAACTAAAATATGCTGAATGCTCTACTTAAATAAATTACACAAATTGCCGCTCGCTTACTTTTTAAACTTGCTGTTTGCATTTTGAGCGCATGTACACACTGTTGGCGCACACTCAAAAGCTGCTTGCTACATGAGCAACCAAAACATATGTTGACAGCCGCCAAATGTCTCATCACTAATTGTTTGGCTACAGTGTCAAGTGCATAAAAATTCTTATTCTTATTCTAAATATTTGCAAGTTTTTATGCGCCTACAGCATGGCACACGATCGCGAAATTTTGCGCCTTATCTGGGAGGGGCAAATTGCCATTTGCTTTCAACCGGACAGCGATGAACTAGTTGGCATGAGCCCAGAACCCTTCTATTTAATGGTTTCACGTCTTAGCTACTTGCCGCTGGTCACAGACAAGGTACGCATTTATGTTTGTTAACACTTTAAATGCTTTAATCTTAATTGTTACCCTATGCAGGTGCGCAAGCACTTTAGTCGCTATATAGCCAACGAGCATCAGGAGGGCGCTGTCTGGTTTGACTATAATGGCACGCCACTGCGTCTGCACTATCCAATTGGTAGGCCCAGTACTCATCCTTTAGTCTTATTGTTTATGCTTATGCTTTTTGTTGCAGGCGTGCTGCATGATTTGTTGCACACTGGCGATAATAAACCCTGGCGTCTTACCATACATTTTTCCAAATTTCCCGAGGAGAGCCTCATTAAGCTTAATACAAAGTAGGCGCTTAAAGTTAAAGCTTTTTGGCCACACATACTAACTCTTTAGCTTTGCAGAGAACTTTTGGAATCACACTTTATGAGCTGCCTCAAGGAGGCAGATGTCTTGAAACATCGTGGTCAAGTCATATCGGCCATGCAAAAAAAGGATCACAATCAGCTATGGCTGGGCTTGATTAATGATAAATTTGATCAGTTTTGGGCCGTAAATCGACGTCTTATGGAGCCCTATAGCGATCAGGAGTCCTTTAAAAATATACCAGTGCGCTTCTATTATGATGAAGTAAGTGCCTTTTGTTTGAGCAAACAAATTCTTTCACTTTTGCCCGCTCTCTCTCTCCTCGCAATAGGATTTTACGTACACACAAAAACTGATTTCACCGCTTAATGAAAACGGACAAAAGAAAAATCTAGCCGAGCTGATGGTCGAATTATCGACACCTGTATGCCAAGTGGGTGAGTTTCAAAAACGCGCCTAGAGCTAATGTATGGCCTAGGATTTTCCGGCTATCAATTACCTACCGACGACCGCACCCAACCCAAACTCGAGGCTATGGGGCTGCCAAATCCTATGCAGGCACACACATGACACGAACCGGCATTCAAAATGCTTAACTCATTGTTTTTCCACACACACACACAGACAGTCAGTCGGTGCATTCATTAGAGAGCTAGCCCAGCAAAAGGTGCCAGTCAGTCTAGCAACGATCTGTGTCCATCCCGCTGTCCGTCTGTCTGTTGCAAGTGTAAACGCGCTCTCGCTCTAACTCGCCTATTTATTATTTTTCTATTGAATAAGACAAACGAGCACAGCGCGCAGTCCCTTTGAGGCTAACACACACACACTGACAATCATTCTTCAATTCATCAATGTCGCTTGGTCAGCCTAAAAAAATTATTGAACAATGGCCAAGAGGCAGCCGACTCGGTTCGGACCAAGTTGTGTTTGTAGGTTTCGGGCCATTCAATCAGTATGGAAAATTAAACAAAAACATGGAAAATGCCTAAAGAAAATGCTGCATACAATGGCCACAAGAGAGATCCGTCTGGATTTTAGGCACAGCGCATTGCACGCTGTTGGGTTCCTCTACGCACATTCCCTCTTTTTTTTTTTCATTTTTCATTATGCTCATTCTTTTTTGGCTATTTCATTGTTGCGCTCTCTTCTCTGCTCAAGGTTCTTGTGGTGCGTTTTACCTGCGGCGCCGGCGCAAGAGTGCAACGACTATGTGCATCAAGGCACCAGCTTAGAGCAATAGCTGATTGTTATGGCAGAGCAGCGCAGAGCAGAGAGGAGTTCCAAGCTGTTGCTGCCCTGGTGTTCCAGTGGCTTAGGTGCTATAATAGCATTGGGAATTCCAAGGACAGACAAAGGGCGGAACTAAATACCTGCGGCTGGGATTTACGAATTACTTGTGCAGATTGCCCAGAAACCACTTGGCTGGACACACTCTCTCTCTCTGTGTCTACTTGTATTCACTCGTCCATTGACAAGCGCCTCGACCGACCCTAGCCCTGTCCCTTGTCCCAGCGCGCATATGGTACAAACGTTTCGCCTACACACAGGTTGGCAACAGTTGGGAATTTCCCAGATGTGCTGCGCACTCTGCACCCCTGCAAAGGTGTGAAATTTTTATGCTGCCGCTGTGCTCACTGTGCCGAGTTTGAGTTTCTCTCAAATCAAGGAATTTCCCATTTCAAAGGTGAAATATGCCAAAGCACTGCGCCTGTTGGACGCGGAACACGTTATTTCCAAAGGTCACACTTGGCTAAATTAGTTGCGTCCTTGTGTTGCTGTTTTCGTCTTCCTTTTTTCTCTCTCTCTATCTTTCCCAAAGTGCTCCTAAAAAATTAAAGTGTGGCGAAAAGCAAATAATTAGAACTGCAATCCTGTTGAGCGGTACTGGGAACAAAGATTTCGAATATACCAAGTTTGGGTAGAGCAAAGAGCATAATTCTGCAAAAGTTTGGAGCGACATCTCGCCAAATGCAATATTTTCCAGCTGAATTTATTTTGTTGCAAATCTTTTATTTCGTCCTTAAAAATTGGTTTCAAGATCATTTCTGCGTTTTTTTTCTACTTAGATCTTAATCTTAGATCGACGTTTTTTATAGCTATAGATAATCGGTTAACTATAACAGGTAGCTCCTATAGAAACTATCTATCCAAAAATCGTTTTAACTGCATAACTTTGTTGTTTATAAAGATATCGAGATCAAATTTTAGAATTTAATCAAAAACAGTTGACTTGACTGTATTATATAGACCCATAGGACTGATCAGTTCAAAAGAGTTTTTGGTGCAAATTTCATTGTTCCGTTTGTTTATGAAAATATCGTAACCAAATTTAGCATTCGGAAATTTTTTATATGTTCCCAAATACTGTTCAAAATATGATCATAATTGATAATTAGATTATAACCATAGAACCAAAAAAGGTAAACAAAAATTCCTTGAGTAAATCGTTTGTTTATAAAAAAACGTTACCAAATTTGCCCTTTTTATAACTTGGGAACTCCCAAGCACTGAGCCGAATTTGATCAAAATCGGTGGACTATTTCATATAGCTTCCATGTTCTATCGGTCCAGCAACCGTTTTTAGGGCGTTACTTTGTTGTTTATAAAGATATCGAGACCAAATTTTAGAATTTGAGCAGCATCATTTGACTGTATTATATAGCCGCCATAGGACCGATCAGTCCAAAAGAGTTTTGGCCGCAAATTTGGTATTCGGAAAATTTTTTTATTTCCCAAATACTGTACCAAATTTGATCATAATCGGTTGACTAAATTGTACCCATAGGACCAAAAAAGTTGTTTGTACACAATATCGTTATAAAATTTGCCATTTATAGTTCCCAAGCCCCGCACCAAATTTGGTTAAAATCGGTTGATTATATCATATAGCTCCCATTGAAACGATCCGGTAAAAAAAGTAGTTGGGGTGAAATTCGACTGTTCTTTGTGTTTGAAAATATGGTAACCAAAATCTTTATTTTTTTGGGAGCTCTTAAACAATATATCAGATTTAATTGCAATGTGATGGTCGTCTGTGCACGAATTTAATGTCCGCTATCCTTTATTTTATTTTATTTAAATGAAACATTTGAAAAATATTATGTTTAGTAATAATTTCTTTGCTCTTTGTAAAGTTAAATCTATTCTCGGAACCGATAAAAGATTTTTTTCATTCAAAATATTTTACTTAAAAAAAATGGCGTACGTTAAAGTCAGACGCGGACATCTTTGAGATACCTAAACTTCAGAATACCAAATTTTATTGAGATATCTTTATAAACAAATGAATTTTCTATCTAAAACTTTTGCTTTTTTCCGAGGTCCTCTGAAACACCCCTATGGAGCTATATAATTTAGCCCCGATATCAAAAAAATAAAATAAACTTGTCTCATATGGAATAATATGGGATCTAATATGAAAGTTTTGTTAATCTAGCTCTAGAGTTCTAGGCGTTCATACGGACAGACGGACATGGGTATATCGACTTCTATAGTCACCCTGATCATATTTTGGGTAACTTTGGGATGTCTCCGACGACTCCTTCTATATGTTACATACATTTTCTGCTTGCACAAACTTAATATACCCTTGTACCATACGGTACAGGGTATAAAAATTTCATATATAGAATTATTTTAAGATGATAATGAGCGCCCCATGGCTTCATCATCTGAAGTTGCAATAAGTCCTTGCTTTATTTTGATTAGGGATATTCTAAATGATCCGCTGATGCAGAGGATTGTCTATGGCCTAAGCTATTATATGTTTGGGATTGTTATACCCTGTACCGTATGGTCCAAGGGTATATTAAGTTTGTGCAAGCCGAAAATGTATGTAACATATAGAAGGAGACGTCGGAGACACCCAAAAGTTACCTAAAATATGATCAGGGTGAATAGAGAAGTCGATATACCCATGTCCGTCTGTCCGTCCATCTGTCCGTCCGTGTGAACGCCTAGATCTCAGAGATGGTAAGAGCTAGAGTTACCAAACTTTCACATTAGATCCCATATTATTCCATAGGAGGCAAGTTTATTTTATTTTTTTGATATCGGGGATAAATTATATAGCTCCCATGGGGGTGTTTGAGACGACCTCGAAAAAAACAAAGCGTTTTAGATGAATAATTCTCGTTTGTTTATGAAGATATCGTAACGAAATTTGGCAATCGAAAGTTTTTTATAGTTCCCAATCACTGTACCAAATTTGATCAAAATCGGTTGACTATATCATATAGCTCCCATAGGACCGATCGGCCAAAATAACTTTTTTAAAGAAAAATTGGCTATATTTCGTTTTTTAATAAAGATATCCTAACCAGATTTGGCGTTTGGAAATTTTTTAGACCACTTAAGCAATGTGCCAAATTTGAACAAAATCGGTGGACTATATCATATAGCTCCCATAGGTCCGATCTTCCAAAACATTGATTTTTTAACAAAATTTGTTGTGTTTCGTTTGTTTGTTAAGATATTGGGACCAAATTTGACATTCGTGAGTATTTTATAGTTCCTAAGCACTGTACCAAATTTAATCCAAATCGTTTGACTAGATCATATAGCTCCCATAGGACCAATCGGTCCAAAAACACGTTTTTTATACAAAATTCGATGTGTTTTGTTTGTTTGTAAAGATATTTGAAATAAATTTGGCGTTCTTCATATCTTTTTTAAGGTATTTAAGCACCGTGTCAAATTTTATTGAAATCGGTTGACTATATCATATAGCTCCCATAGGAACGATCGGTCAAAAAAAAAATTTTTGCTTAAAAATTCTTCTGTTTTTGGTTTTTTGTGAAGAAATCGGACTTTATTACAAGCTAGTGGTACAGGGTATCCTAAAGTCGTCCGCGCCCGACTTTACGTCCGCCATTTTTTTTTACTAGATTTTAGGCTAGGAATTCCGCTTACCTCACTTTTACAACTTCTTGAAATTTTGATTTCTTAATAATTGCGATTAATAAGTCTTAAATCTTTATCAAGTGAAAAAAATAAATTTTTCCATCGAGAGAAGATGGAATATTAACCCAATCTGGTTACAGATAGATTAAAAATGCTTCAAGGGGTAGGAGCAGGAATAGTAGGCCACAGAGCACGAAAATCAATTACCTTAAGCACTGACACCACTATTTTCCAAGCGGAGCCATACGCAGTAATGTAGACAGTGGAGCTTCTATCCAATAAACGACTCAAGAGAGTTATAATCAAAATACTCTCAGACAGTCAAACAGTCCTCAAAGCACTAAAGAGCTACACATTTACTTCCAAAGTCCTTGTAGACCACCCACAACCAAGTCTCCTTGCTATGGGTGCCCGGCCATGAAGGCAATTAAAAGACGATCCTTTACGCCAAAAAAGGGACGGAAAAGCCATTAATAGCCTAACCCGTAATCAATCATTGATGCGATTACGATTAAGTCTTTATTCGAAAGTCGGCAAGTCTTTCTGTTTTATTTTTGCTTCATTAATCCTTTTAAAGTTCAAATATAGTCAGCTGCGGATTCAGGACTTGGTCTTTGAGGTTTTTTACTTCTTCGGAAGTTCGGATGCGAAAACGCCCCCTGGATACGCCACTGAGTTTAGTCATAAGTATGCAAACTTTGTGATAATTAATTTAAGAGATTTCTGCTCTTGTCCATGGTATTTGTTTAAAGGTAAGGGTTTCTTTAACATAATTTTAGAGTAGTTAAAACTTTTAGGGATGTCTGCAATATCTAGTAGACCATTGATTCCATGGCTATAGACTCAAATAAAGTCAGAATAATCTGCATCGTTTTTTCGCACATCTCATTAGGCTTGTCGTCAGAGAAGGAGGAAGAAGATAACCGGAATTTTGCCAAGATTTGAAGGAAACCATAAACATACAAATTCCTTGGGAAAAAGTTGTTCGCCTAGTGCCAGACAATAGATTCCTCCGCGGCAGTGATTTTCTCTCAATGGTACTGCCTCTAATTAGGTTTATAAGTTTTCAAAATTTTGGTATTCTTAATATATTTGCTAAAACTGAAGACACAGTCGAATATTTTTTTATGAAATAGAGTCCAAAAGCCTTATGGCCTGCATTTATTCCAGTATTTTATTTGGACTTATGGTAGCAACAATCTCTGGTGGAAGAATGTACATGCTCAGGAGCTTGTTTCTTTTACCGGCGAGTAGATATAATGCATGCCAAAAAGTTTCTTCCTCCATTCTACACAAACGACATAGTCCACTATCCGCTATGCCAATTTTGTTTAAGTGGCTGTGGAGTCCCGTCAGGATACTCACGGTGTTCTTCCCGTAAGCTATCATGACATTGAGCATTTTAAGGTTGCAGTAAGAGAGTTGGGTTTTTGACTGTTTAAGTCCGGGTATCTGTGCCCAGTGAAGCAGTCGTTTGTTATGGTCCTCTATTTTCAGTAGGTTCCGTACCACGTGGTAACCAATCGCACCGTGAGACCCAGGTCGGATTAGCGGTTCTTGCAAGCTTTGTCTGCCAGCTCATTTCCAGGAATGTTGTTATATCCTGGAACTCATCAAATCGTGAGCTTATTCCTGGATCCTAATTTGTCTAGTGACGTTCGTACTACTTTGACCAGCCATGATGTGATCTTGGCTTTGCTTAATGCCTTTATATCTGCTTGACTATCGGACAGGATGGATATATCCTTGTCATGGTAGTTCTTTTGTAGATTGAATTCTGCACATCTTCCAAAAGCACAGACTTTAGCTTGGAAAATGCTGGTGTGTCTGCCTAGTGGTACGTAATATTTGGTCCTGGGTGCTACTACCCCCCGACCACTTTCTTGATCAGTGAGTGATTCGTCTGTGTACTACTTTATTGTATGTGGTTTCATAGGGAAGAGACTTCGTTGAATAGATTATACTTTATCGCAAATAAATGTCTTCTGTTGTACGACAAGTCTATTTCGAAAACCCTTTGGTTTCTATATTTCGACCACTTCAATCGTTTTGTAATAGATCGAGAACTCCCACATTTTCTATAAATAGACTGGAAAAATGTAAAGAAATGGAAGCTGAACAACTAACTATAATTTGCAGTAGAAACTTTAAATCGAAAATCAGTTTTCTGGCTCTTAAATGAGATCATATTTACTACTTTTGGGGTCCATGAAAACCCAAGAAAGTTAGGTCTTTGGCATAACTTCGGAAGACAGAATTCAATATGGTATTTCTTCGGTTATATCAGAGCCCTGACTCTCCGATTCGGATTATGCGATCCCAAAAACAAATGAAAAACTTTGTCCGGGTTGTTAAGACCTCCGATTCGGATTCAGCAATCCCAAAAAGAAATTAAAAACTTTGTCCGGGTTGTTAAGACCTCCGATTCGTATTCAGCGATCCCAAAAACATATGAAAAACTTTGTCCTGGTTGGTAAGACCTCCGATTCGGATTCAGCAATCCCAAAAAGAAATTAAAAACTTTGTCCGGGTTGTTAAGACCTCCGATTCGGATTCAGCGATCCCAAAAACATGAAAAACTTAGTCCGAGTTGTTTAGACTTCCGATTTGGAGTCAGCGATCCCAAAAACATATGAAATACTTTGTACAGATTGTTTAGACCTTCGATCGGATTCAACGGTCCCAAAAACATATGGAAATCTTTGTCCAGGTTGGTAAGACCTTCGATTCAGATTCAGCGATCCCAAAAACATATGAAAAGCTTTGTCCGAACTGTTTAGACCTCCGATATGAACAACTTTGTTAAATAACATATCAGGGAAAAAAACCCTTTTTAGACTTTATCTTAGAACCTTGAGGTGCTAACATTTTTGTATCTGCAAAGTTGAGACTACTTTTATTTGGTGAGCCCCTCTAATGTGTATAAAAATTATTGAGTAAAATATTCTCAATATTTCCAAGATTTTCATTATTTTTGTTTTCTTCTGACTTAACGATAAACGATCATTCATCTGTGGAAAATATTTTTTTTATCTCAGATTTAAAAATATAGATGTTTTCGTAAGGATTCGAATTCTTATGTTATTTTTAAACTAGACGTTCTTCGATAATCTTACGAAAGTATAAAATACCAGTTCTCTGGCTCAACTCCAGCTTCAGCGTTAAAATTTATTTCCCCCATAAAATCTTTTAATTTCATCAACTAAAATCTAAAATTTGAACCGGCTTAAATCTCATCATGAAAACTCGTGATATAATAATATAATAATTGCTATAGACGATATATTGACGATAAGACAAGCAAAACTTGCTAGAATCTTTATAGAACATCCGAGTTGACGTCATCTAATCAATAGAATAATGTAAATCGAATATAGCAGAATCAAAATCGATGATTAATGCCCAATTCGGTTGATAAGATAATGCCCGTTGGTATCTAGACGCCGGCAAAGCTAAGAAATTAATCTAGAAATTTATGAACCGAGTATTTTTTTTATAGGCTATCAAGAGTTTTGTCAAAGAAATGCAAGTTCATATAGAAAATATAGTACGATCTCTAAAAGTTAAGATTAGATAGACGACTCTAAATAACGTACGAGCGGGCGAGTTATTTTTGGATTTTTGGGGTATACGCTCCAAAATTCTATAATTACGGAACGATTGCGATTTTTTTTTGGTATCTTAAGACTATGCTTTATTTTTAATTTATTGCACTTTCTATTTGAAGCACATTTTTTGTCAACAAGTTACTTAATCTGAAATTTATAAAGCGCCCTGAATTTAGAATTCCGAAATCCAAAATTCTGAATTTGTGGCTTTTATTTGATGATGTTGAATTCCTGAGCTTTTTTTCTTTGCGAGGTTACTAACCCACTAAAATTTGAAGTTCCAAGAAACAAAGCAGTTTCTGAAAAAAAAAATTAATAATTTTTAAAAAAATAAAATAAGTTAAAATCGTAAAAGCCAATTATGCATTTACGTTCCCAAAACGTAAGAAAACACATTCAAAAATTATTAGTTACACTGAAAAAAACTTTAAAATTTTACATGAGAATATTATTTTTCAATTTGATTGAAACTGGGAACTGGAACTGCAACCAATAATAAATATTCGAGAAAAAAAAAGGAACTGGAACCTTTAAATCTATGAAATCACCAATTTCCAAGAATTTCACTTTAAGGAATTTTATGGGAAAGTTTTATAAATTTTAATTTTTTCATAGTACGAATTTGTTGAATTCTAAAATTTTTGAAAGAATACCTCCAATATTGATTAAGCAAATATCATCAAAAGAAAAATACGATTTTAAACAAAAAGCAACAGAAAATTTATTAAAATTTTCAAATAATCGTCTAATAAATTCAAGTTGAAAAATGAAGTTTTTTTCGTAAAAAAAAAAAAATTACCCGATTTTGAGTTCAAGAGTTCTGGATATCAGTACTCCCAGTTGGTTGGTCACACTAGTTATGATGGATAGTTTTAATTTAAACAAATCACAGATTTTTACCGATTGTATTCTAGCAACGAGTGAAACCGGTTTGGAGTTAAATTTTCCAGCGATTTGGTTTATTTTCTTTTTAAATCGCTTATCTCTAGATAGGTTTTTGGTTGCCATCACCGATTCTCAAATAAATAAGCTCTTTTTGGAGTTTTTGATTTTTCAAATTTCACGCAATCTTGGTGAAAATAAGAGCTTAGTAGTTCTAGTGAACTTTTTTGTTTGGTATTGGCTTTACTTCCATCCTTTATACTTTGGGTTTTCCATTTTTTCTATTTTACAATTTTTCTAAAAACTGTAGAAGCTAACATCTAATCTAAAAAATTATCAATTTCCATAGATTTCATCAAAGCCGTTTATTTTCACCAAATTTGGGTGATTGTGAAATTAGGAACTTTGAAATGTCCTTCCATAAAATCCGACGCTTTGTTTTTTAAATTAAACCAAATCTGCGTGAAAATTAGAACAGTGATCAGCTCAGCTGGGTGGAGTCTAAAAAATCACCGAATTCCATTGCTTTTATATTAGCCGTTTGAGATTGAGAAAAATAAAACCTTCTTGTTCCATAAAATCCTTTTAGCATAACTTTACATAAGACTAAAGCGTCTTTTTTTTTTGGCTTAACATCTTTTAAATTTCACAAAATCTTGCCGAAAATAAGCATGGATGGCATCTAAAAACTCAGAAATTTTAAATGATTAAACCAAATATTAATAATAGTGAGATTGGGAAACTTGATATCTAAAACTTTTTCAATTTCTACAAATTTTATTCCACAAAATCCAACGTCAGGATTCAACTGTCGCATGAAAAGCTAATAAATTTAACAAATCACCAAATTCCATTGGTTTCATAATTCATATATTCACCAAAATTTTGGGAAGCATTCTCGATACCTCGCATTCCGTAAAATTCGATTGGCATATACATTACCTAAGACGGTTTACTTTCACAAAATCATTTTTTTTTTTTTTGCGTAAATAAAAACATGGAACCAGCTGCATGGATGGAATCTATAAATCTAAAAAATCCGAAGTTTCCAATGATTTCATAAAATTCGTTTGGTACGCAAACCAAATTGTTATGATATTGGGAAACTTGAAATCTAAAACATTTCGAGACATTGCAAATCAAAAAAATCACCAAATTCCATTAATTTTATAATTCATATTTTCATCAAATTTTTGTGAAAGAAAGGTTGGAATCATTCTCAATTCCTTGGGTTCCATTAAATTCGCCAAGACGCTTCGCTTTCATAAAGTCTTTTATTTTTGGTGAAAATAAGAACCGGAATCAGCGCATGACGTTGTGCAGCTAAGCTAGGAAGCCAACCAATCAATATCTCAATTCCCACTAATTGCATTCCATAAAATCAGACGCTCTGTTCTTAAGCTTAGATTCAACAGCTTTTCAATTTCACAAAATCTTGGTGAAAATAAAAACAGGAACAAGCTGTATGGATAGAACCAAATTTTGGTGAAAGTGAGATGCTCCATTCCTACATATTACATTCCATAAAGTACGACGCTTTAGCTGAAAAAAAAAATCACCAAATTCCATTTAATTCATAATTCATATTTTCACTTAATTTTGGAGAAAGTGAGATTCTCAACTCCTCGCGTTCCATACAATTTTCTTATGCTGGTGAAAATAAGAACTGGAACCAGTGCATGAACAAGTGCAGCTAGCTAGGAAGCCAACCTATCAATTCCACAATTCCCACTAATTTCACTCCATTAGGGATATAATCGGAGTTTGACACATAGTTTACATGCAATCACGATCACGATCGCGATCTTTTCAACTTTTCCAGCATGGACTCATCTTTTCATCTTTAGCACTCGAATTGCATTGGAAGAGAGAGGGCGGGACCACCACCACCCAGGCAGGCAGATGAGATGCGGATGGCAGGAGGAGGGAGGGAGGGAGCGAGGGTGTTGGCGTACGCATCAATGGAGTTGGGTGCAATGTAATCAAATGCATTTTGAAAAACTTCGGACATTCGGAGTGGCATGTGCGTTTTGTTTGGTTCTTGGTTCAGTTGCAAGTAGTTCGTTCCAGGGCAGGGTGCAGGGCAGGGAGGTGTGGAGGGAGGGAGCTATGCCGCAAATGTTTGTAGTGCGTGCATTTTCATAGAAAATTGTATTTAAATTGAAATGAAATTCAAATATACAATGCGCAGTCAAAAGCAAATGTGCAGGGAACTAAGAAGGTTCAAAGTAGATTGTGATTCCAAGAAATCAAAACGAAGAACCAACCAAGCGACCAACATCGATGGATCGCTGAGGGAGAGAGGTTGCGAGTTTGAGGTTGAGGCAGTGGCAGAGCAAGAGAGCCAGAGAATCTAAGACGCGTCAAAAATAAAGAAACGCATTTCTTTTGCCTTGTGGATCGACGTCGTCGTCGTCGGCTCGTTTCGGATTCAATGTTTTTTTTTTTTCGATGGATTTTTTTGTTTTTTGTTTGGTGCAACCAAAAGGCGCTTTCATGATTTGCCGCCGGCTGTGCAACAACGGATCTCTTCACCGGAAAGCAGCTCCGCTGCCGCCGCCGGCCAGTGGCAACGTCATCATGGGCAGCGCAACAGCGCAGTCGACGTTGGCGTTGACGTTGGCGTCGGCGTAACAAACAGCCGGCACTTGCGTCGTTCTGGCTTTTTGAATGCGCACACACACACAGACGTGGCAATTGTTTGTGTTTGTATTTGTGTAGGGTGCTCTCGAATGTGTGAAAAGGAAGTTCTGAGATATCACCTCCGCTTATTTGTATTTACACCTCCACCAGCGTCACCTTCAAGAAAACACGATCATCATCATCGGCTCAGCTCACTCACATACCGCGCTCACGGAAATCGCACCTCACGCACCTACAAAATATTTAGTACTTAAGTGTTTCTTGGGCCTAGATCTTTTATGGTGGCATCGCATCGGATCGGATCTGCTGTGTTGCTTGCTTTAGCATTTTGGACACTCTCGAATTGACGCTTCTCTATTGCCACCTTTTGTCCATTTACTTAGTCCCATTTCGACACATTTTCATTTGCATTTCGTCAATCAAACAATAACATTTTCCATCTCTTTGAGGGAGTATTTGTTTGGACTCTCTGTGTGTGTGTGTGTGTGTGTGTGTGTGTGCCGCCTTAGAGTTTTGGATAAGCCCAGATCGGTCGCAGAGTGCCCAGCAATTGCCAGCTGTAGCAATTGCTACTTATTGTTCTTACAGCAGCTTAGAGGTTACAAGATTTAAACATTTTTTTTTTAAATTAATTTATTTGCATGCCCTGAAAAGAATGAGCCTAGAAGAATTAGTTTAGCAAGAGGTGCCTACATCTGGAAGATCACTTGGATTAACTTTCACTTGCATTCAGTTTTAAATATTGATCCAAATTTTTTAACAATAAAAAATTACAAAAAACCAAACCGAACAATTTTATACGATTTCGGTTTTTTGCCGATACTTTTTCCTTATGAATTCTCCTGTCTACAAATACCAAGGTCATGCCAGTTTTTGGAAAGCTATGGGTCGTTTCCTAAGTAATTTGCTGCGTAGCCTCCGAATTTGCCTATCACGTCAGGATTTTGAGATATTTGGGGTAATGTACCCAAATAACGACGTGTGGTCTGTCTCTCCAGTTACATTATTTGTACCACTCTTACCCTTTCATTTAGGAGTTCAGAAGATAATTTATTCAATCATCATCATTATTGGCGAGACAACCTTGGTTGGGTCTTTGCCTGTTGTAGTTTTCGCCTCCATTCGTCGCGGTCTCGGGCTTGTGTTCTCCAACATCTTAGTCCTAAGTCCTTTGCATCTTGATCGACCCCATCTAATCTCTCAATTTCGGTCGATCTCTCCTTCACCTGCAGACTGTCCAATCATTGAAGCCAGAGCAACGTAGACCTTTAGTCTGACTCAAAAATTGTAGGACATCCCTAATCGCGTAATTCTCTCATGTTGCAGAATCATTTGGAGGATAGGTTAGGCTATCCAGATCCTTAAAAAATGGTTTACCCAGAAACTGGGTTCGTCTTTTAAGAAGCGCCGGGCAGTCGTATAGCAGTTGTTGGATGCTTTCTGTCTCTTCCTCATCTCCTCAGCTGCGGCAGAAATCGGGATGGGAAACAAGTAATTTTTCAGCCATATTGACTATAGTGCAGTGCCTACCACCTTCCTTGTCCTGTTTTTATGGAAGCGCAGGAGTTCAGTTGTTCGCTTTGGATCATACCTCGACCAGAGTGCTCGTTAGATGCGACAACCCGACACCATATCCCATTTTCTTTCCGCCAGAGCGCTAGCCGTCTCCCTGATTTGAGATACTACATCGTGTAATGTTCTTTCTATGTGCACCGCAAGGTTAGCTGGCAGTGCTGAGCCGTTCCTGGCGCACTCGTCCACCGCCACGTTACCAGGGAAACCTGAGTCACGCGGAACCCAGCAGATGGTTAACGTAACGTGTTACGGATCAGTTTACTCTTTATGATGTGCGATGACAGAGCTTTAAATGCAGCCTGCCAGACTATCGACAAGAATTACAATGTTTCTTGGACTTCCGTCCTTCCGTCCAAGTCTAGCCGCTTGTTAGACTGCGTATATCTCCGCTTTAAAAACGCTCGAAAAGTCAGGGAGGCGGAATTAAAGCTTTGTCGGAAACTCTTCATAGAAGATGCCTGCTCCTGTGCCCTAATCCATCTTCGAACCATCAGTATAGATCGTCAGCTCGTTAACTTTTTAGGAGGGCTGCTCTTTGTAACCAATCTTCCCTTTATGAACCGATATGTTACAATTTAAAAAAAGAATTAGTTCAGTTTATTATTACAATTTAGGAATACTTATCACAGTCTTATTCAGTCATATCTCATCTTTGGTCCGAACTTGAAGAATTAGAAGACGAAACTAACTAACTTAGGTTAAAAATGATCAGACACCACTTTGAAGCGAAGACTTTCCACTTTTGAATTCAACTCTTTTTTTGAAAGCAGAAAGTATTTTGAAGTAGAAGATTGAGTACACTGTAATTTTTCTTTCATCTCAAAGAGTATATAAGGTTTGTTCAGGGAATTAAAATACCAAAGCCAAAAAAGAAGTCTCATCATCGAGCATTAGTTTTCGTATGAATCTCGATAACTAGAATCCGAAATCTGAAAATAAATGTTGTCCATTTCTGTAGGCTCTAACTTAATCTGCAAAAACCCCATAGAACTTTTTTGAAGCAGTTGGCTGGCGGAAAGGGCTTAACCCGCCGGGTTTCTGAGCGAAATCCCAAAATACAACATTGTTAGAGTTTAATTCAGAAACTTGACGTTTTGCTGATATCTTTGGGGATGCTGGATCCGCATCCGGTCTATTGAGTTTACACGCCCTTAGATCTATCCAAGTTCCATAATTCCAGATCACGATACTTCTATTTTTCAATCCCAGATTGACTCAACTCTTAACTGACTCAAGTACAGATATTTTCTTAAAATTCACTTTTTCTTTAGTTCATATATAATAGTATCTATATAAATATATATATATGTATATATATATATAGTATATATGTATTTAAGTGCACTTACACTATCAGGCACTCATTAAGTAAATACCTGCTTACTGTTTATATTATTTATAAATTTTTATGTCAGTTTTGACGACATTAAAACTGCTAATCAGTTGATTTTAATTTCGTTGTACATGTCACTACCCGAACTTTTCGCTGTTGAAAGTTTTCAACAATTCAATTTGTTATGACGCAGCAACTACTATATAGATATAATACCTATATATAGAGCTATACCTCCTATATATATATATACACATATATTCACAAAAGTATTAACTTTAGCCACTGGCTACGAAGAACATTCAAATAAAATCGTTGACGGCGCATTTTGGTCAAAAAAGTAAAAAAAAATACCCAGAGTTTTCAAGCAGACAAATCAGCAAATAATACTCGTACGTTCTTGTCAGGGTCGATATGGAAAGGTTTCTTTTTCATTATTTTTCATTCAAAAAAAAAAAACAAAAAAATTTGGTATTTGTTGAGAGATATCCCACTATCACCCTCTCATCAAATATTGGGACAAAGTCCGGCAATCTATAACTATTCGTATGGAAAGACAACTTGCTAAATTTCATGTTCCTAACTCTAGCAGTCTTTGGGCTCCAGATGTTTATACAGATGAATAAGATCATGGGAGGCTTGCCTTCTAGCATCTACTAGGTAGGATTAAGGTCTAGTAGCGCGATCGGAGCGGCAAAGTGGGAATTTGCGTTTGAGACCGAGTCCAGTTGCTTGCATGCTAGGGGAGAGCAAACACGTCCAATTTCGTGAACCTTTGTCCAGAAGTATCGCAGGCATTCAAGAGAGAGCACAATTTTAACCGGTGCGATGTCACTGGTTATCGTACTCATACTACGTAACCCAATTTTGTACATCCCTCCGCCTCAGAGACCCCCTCCTCTATTTCTCCCAACCTTTCACCTATTCATACGTCTTGCAAACCCAACGACCCCACGCCCCCGTTCCTCTGACCAAGAGGTTTCTCCCCCTAAACGGGTCTTGTAGTATGATTACGTTCCCTTAAGTTCCCAACACCTCTCCAATGAGCAAGAAAAGATTCAAATTTATGCTTTTTTAACCATGTACTGCAAATCATAGGTTATAGGGTATTACTACTCGGTATGCCTAAAATATCTAAAAAGTCCATATATTACCCATGTATCTGGACAAAATGGCTTTTGGGAACAATGTAAATATCGGGTAGGAGGTTCATTTTTATGCGCCGAAAATTTATGTAACATATAGAAGGAGTCTAGGGAGAGAACCCCAAAAGTTACCTAAACCTTTACCTTGGTCAGGGTGACTAGAGAAGTCGAGATACTCATGAACGTCTGTCTGGCTGATAAGAGCTATAGTAACCAAACTTTTTATACCCTGCACCTCATATTAAAAAGGGTATATTAAATTTGTGCAAACCGAAAATGTATGTAATATACAGAAGCAATCGTCGGAGAACCCACAAAGTTACCTTAAGTATGATCAGGGTGACTAGAGAAGTCGATATAACCATGTCCGTGTGAACGCCTAGATCTCAGTGATGGTAAGAGCTAGAGTAAGCAAACTTTCACACTAAAGCCTAATTATTCCATAGGAGACAAGTTAATTTTACTTTTTTGATATCGGGGTTACATTATATAGCTCCCATGGGAATGTTTAAGAGGATCTCGATAAAAACCAAAAGTTTCCGATGGATGGATAATTCTTTTGTTTTTATGGATATCATAACCAAATTTAACACTCGAAAGTTTTTTAGAGTTCCTAAGCACTCTACCAAAATTTTATCAAAATCGGTTTGGCTTTATCACATAGATATCACCAAAGGACCGATCGGCCAAAATAACTTTATTTACACAAAATTCGCCATAATTAAAATTTTAATAAATATATCGTAAGCAGATTTGGCATTTAGAAGTTTTTTAGAGTATCCAAGCAATGTACCCAATTTGAATAAAATCGGTTGACTATATCATACAGCTCCCATAGAAGGAATCGGTGCAAAAATACGTTTTTTTTTTACAAAATTTGTTGTGTTTCGTTTGTTTGTAAAGATATTTGAACTTAATTCGGCATTCACATCTTTTTTAAGGTATTAAAGCACTGTGGCAAATTTGATGGAAATCGGTTGACTAAATCATATAACTCCCATAGGAACGATCGGTCAAAAAAAAAAATTGTTTGCTTAAAAATTCTTCTGTTTTTGGTTTTTTATGAAAGAACCGGATTTTATTCCAAGCAAGTGGTACAGGGTATCCCAAAGTCGTCCGCGCCCGACTTTACGTACGCCATTTTTCATACAAAATTCGTTGTGTTTCGTTCGTTTGTGAAGATATTTAAACCAAATTTGGCATTCAGATCTTTTTTAGAGTTGCCAAATTCGTTCAAAATAGTTTGACAATATCATATAGCTTCTATAGAACCGATTGGTCAAAGAAAATCATTATTGTTACAAAGTTTGTTTTTGAAGATATTAATAAATATCTTTTAGAGGCCTTAAGTAATATATCGAAGTTCATGGCAATGTGTTGGTACAGGGTATCCCAAAGTCGTCGTGTTTTTTATTAAATTTTTTGTTATCGAATATTGCTTCGAATGTTGGAGTTCTTACATTTTCTGAACAAGTTAGACCGAAATACAAAAACAAACCAAATTTTTGGACCTATTTAGCCGATTATAAATTTAAAAAATTTGTTTCCGGAAATGATCGAATTTCCTTTATCGATTAATTTTATAATTAGCAATATTATTCAATTTGTAAAAACAATTTATTAGTTGCTATAAGCCATTACCATAATTTTTCCTAATCTAAATTGTTCACTTCTAAATTGTTCTTGGTTTTTTTTTTTGATGTTATCAGTAAAGTCGCAGTCTCTCTAAATTATACGAAACATCAATAAAATTCAGATTAATAGGCTCAATTACAAGTCAAAAGCTTCTTAGAATGTTACGATATACTTTAATAACCTGCAACAAAGGCGTGGCAGATCCAATAAAGTACATATATCAGTACTTGATCAGCAGCAGCTGCCGAGCCCCTTGAAGAACTAGTCCGGACCTCCACCAAAAGTTAAGAAAATGGGTAGTCTTCTGTGAGCTCTGAATACGTATATACACTTCAAAGAGAAGAACTCCCCCTAAGACCAAATCCTAGTTCCGCAACTGTCTTGTTTTCTCAATCAATTAGATATTATTGAAGGCGTAGGTTATATTATGTTTCTTATGTCTCGAAATTAATATAGAAGGCCTTACGTAGGTTAACCAACCCCCTAGTAAAATAAGGACTATAGAAATCGAAACGAATGCATTTCGAGGCTTTAAAATACGTCAAAATTAATAGCAAGAAAATTGAGTTCTAAACGAGCTAAAACACCAAAATATCGAGCACCGAATTTTTACCAGCTTATCAGCATTAGATATAAATTAATATCAGCATTAACATAAAACTTTTCTGCATTCTCGAAAGGTTCAAAAGGGATATCCTATCTCAATTGGTACATAGACCAGAGATTGCTTTTTCTATCTATAGCTCTTTCGAAGAGCACCTTAGACCATTTGAAGAAGTCCAAAATTGCATGAAAAATTGGGAATATTGGGAGCTAAAGTCCATTCGGCTTAACACGCTTCCAGGCTAGTCAGAAGTAGGTTATGACGGCAGTTGGGACTGACATCCTAACTGACTAAGGCCAAGAATAGGCCCGTTGCGATACCGCTAGAGTGAGCTAGTTCACCACTCTTCCCCACTTGAGATGACCCCTATAAAAGGTGAGGAAGCCATCCGGGCAAGGCATTTTGGACTCTGTTCAGAGATCTGAGATAAATCGTCTAGAAAGTGTGACTGTAGGAATCTAAATCTTTTACTGCCCAGTCCAGGGCAGTGACAGAAGAAGTGTTTCACCGTCTTCAGCTCCTCCGCATCGCCACAGCTTCTACAGAAGTCATGGTGGAGAGCATTCAACCTGGATGTGTGGTTTCCTACCAACCAGTGTCCCGTGATGGCACGAATAACAGATGAGCACTGGGTTCTATTTAGACAGCAAAGTTTTTTGGTTTTTTTGCTGCAGTTTGCCGCGAGATTCTACACGTGTTCGATGTCCGATTCCACGTTTGGAATGCAGAGAGCGAAAAAATTTCGTATTCTCAGTTTACAGCTGGCCATGGATATACCCAGGCCCTCCTTATCTTGAAGGAGGATGCTGTTAGTTCCTAGTCTAGCCAGTTCATCCGCAATACAATTTCCCTCAAAGTCCCTATGTCCTGGGATCTATATGAGGTGAATTAAAACTGCTCAGCCATCTCCCCTAGAGACAAGCGGGTTTTCACTGACTTCATACACGAAGTCATCGAAACCAGGGACTTAATAGCCGCTAGGCTGTCCGAATAGATACAAATGTTCTTATTTCGAACTTGTAGGTTTCTTATTGTTATTAATGCCTCCCGGATTGCAGTGACCTCTGCCTGAAAAATACTGCAGTGGTCCGGGAGTCGAAAAGCAGCTCTAATGTTGAAATCCTCAACGTAGACGCCTCCACCTACACGGTCGTCTAGCTTGAAACCGTCCGTGTATACCTTTTTCGAGCCCCCTGGGCCTGGTACACCTGTATTCCACTCCTCTCTGGTTGGACTATAGGCTCTGAATTTAGTTGTAAAATGTTCCTGCGGTATGCAGAAGTCTGTGTTTTCGGGAATAAGTGGGTTTCCCTTAACAATCTTGCCATGACCAAAATCTTGGTAAGGTATAAGACTAAAAAAAATTCCGCCCGACTCTGTGGAAATTATAGAGTATATTATAGTCGAATTATGCGATTGTAACTTTCCACTATATAAGTAATAATTTAGCTGTTGTTAAACTTATAGAACATAAAAGTTCGAAATATATTAAAGAGTTTTGAAGTTCCCAGAGCTACAATTTTCGAGTTCCCAAAATCTTTGAAAATATTTATTGTCTGTTTTTTTTTTTTTGCCTATAGCTTAGACATGGGAAACGTGCATTGTGCTTATTGTTGTAGTTGTTGCTTTTCGGGGTTTATAGAGCACAATCTATTAAATTATTGTGATGATTAGCTTCCTTATCGCAAATACGAATCGAGCATTTGTTGCGACAATATTATTATTTTTAGACATGAGCTATATGCTCCTCCGATTCGACGCAATCAAAGAAACAACAAAAACAAAAATAAAAAATAAAAAAATTTATATATATAAAAAATGAGTCGACTCGAGTGATCGTCTTGCTCTCTCCCTCTCACTCTCCCGCTCTCTTTCTTGTTGCTCTTGTCATTTACGGTTAGTCGTTTCGATAATAAAAATGGGATCAATAAATTTTCAGACTGTTTGGCGCCACTTTAAGCATTAAGCGCTTTAACGTTAAATATTTCATTATTGCGCTGTCTCTTGGGGGCATACATACATACATATATACATATACATGTACATATATATACATACACATACTTGTATTTTATTGTGTGGTATATATATGTATGTATATGGCCTGATCGTATACTATGTATATGTATGTACTTGT
The DNA here is from genome assembly GCA_037043745.1 of Chymomyza amoena. Classification (NCBI taxonomy): domain Eukaryota; kingdom Metazoa; phylum Arthropoda; class Insecta; order Diptera; family Drosophilidae; genus Chymomyza; species Chymomyza amoena. Next base: position 387,281 of record JBAMAX010003141.1, read on the forward strand.
ATATGGGTGAAAATATCTAAAGCGATTTACTTAATAAAGTGAGATCTTTGAGCTTCATAGTCTATATGGATTTAGTTTTGCTTTAATATCGATTATATTTATCGATTATATTGAAATTTTTAAATTTATTTCTACACTACATAGTTGCAAATTAAGTTATTTTGTAGAAATATTTAAGCTTTAGTAAGCGCATTTTTATTTTGGCGTGACGTTACGTTTGTACTACAAAAAAAAGGAGCGAAAAGCGAAAATTTTAGATTATTATACCCTGTACCGTATGGTACCAAGGGTATATTAAGTTCGTGCAAGCCGAAAATGTATGTAACATATAGAAGGAGACGTCGGAGACACCCCAAAGTTACCTAAAATATGATCAGGGTGAATAGAGAAGTCGATATACCCATGTCCGTCTGTCCGTCTGTCCGTCCGTCCGTCTGTCCGTCCGTCCGTCCGTGTGAACGCCTAGATCTCAGAGATGGTAAGAGCTAGAGTTACCAAACTTTCACATTAGATCCCATATTATTCCATAAGAGGCAAGTTTATTTGATTTTTTTGATATCGGGGATAAATTATATAGCTCCCATGGGGGTGTTTGAGACGACCTCGACAAAAAAAAAGCGTTTTAGATGAATAATTCGTTTGCTTATAAAGATATCGTAACCAAATTTGGTATTCAAAAGTTTTTTATAGTTCACTATACCAAATTTGATCAAAATCGGTTGACTATATCATATAGCTCCCATAGGACCGATCGGCCAAAATAACTTTTTTAAAGAAAAATTGGCTATATTTCGTTTTTTAATAAAGATATCCTAACCAGATTTGGCGTTTGGAAATTTTTTAGACCACTTAAGCAATGTGCCAAATTTGAACGAAATCGGTGGACTATATCATATAGCTCCCATAGGTCCGATCTTCCAAAACATCGATTTTTTAACAAAATTTGTTGTGTTTCGTTTGTTTGTTTAGATATTGGGACCAAATTTGACATTCGTGAGTATTTTATAGTTCCTAAGCACTGTACCAAATTTAATCCAAATCGTTTGACTAGATCATATAGCTCCCATAGGACCAATCGGTCCAAAAACACGTTTTTTATACAAAATTCGATGTGTTTTGTTTGTTTGTAAAGATATTTGAAATAAATTTGGCATTCAGATCTTTTTTAAGGTATTTAAGCACCGTGTCAAATTTTATTGAAATCGGTTGACTATATCATATAGCTCTCATAGGAACGATCGGTCAAAAAAAAATTTTTGCTTAAAAATTCTTCTGTTTTTGGTTTTTTGTGAAGAAATCGGACTTTATTACAAGCTAGTGGTACAGGGTATCCTAAAGTCGTCCGCGCCCGACTTTACGTCCGCCATTTTTTTTTGAATATTTTTGTACATAGCGTTTAGGTAGTAAAAAAAAAAACATTTCTACAATCGATCTAACCGATTAAATTGTATTGGCAAAAAAACGCTTGGCGTGACGTTACATATATTAAAAATTTTTTTAAACTTGAAATACCAAATCGGGCAAGAGTTTTTGAATGCTTTTTTAGTCTTATTTGAGTTGTAAAGTTTTTACATGGCGTAACGTTACTTAAGGGGATGAAAATAAGGCAAAGGCGTATGAACTTCGGAATATGAAGATTATATTAGCTTATTATTAAAGAATTGAAAAAAGTGAGACAAAACTGAGCTAGTTCAAAATGGCAATTTTCGTAAGTTTCTGCCCGAACTACAATTCTGCCGCCTCTTTTAGTGAACTGAATTCAAAATTTTTGGCATTACTTGAAGATAGTGAAATTTCCTACGGCTGGAACTAGAATAATGAACATTTGAATTATCAAGTTCACTATTTTGCTACTTTTTTTCATTTCAACGACGTTAAGAAAATATAAATAACTTTACTACACTTTTACTACATATTACTAGTTTATGCCGTAGAAAAAACTTTTTTCAAACTTTTCTTTGAAGGAAGAAATTCGGATCGAGAGATCAGGCGTGAGCGTTTTAGCTAGATTGCAAAACCTGGCTTCGAGATATGTAAACGCGTTCGAGACGCTGCCAATCCAAAAATATTCATTGCATCGGAAAATCCTTATTCTACAAATATGTGGCTTTCATTTTTTGAAAAAAAAAAAATCGATTTTTTGGTCAAAATCCTGGGGAGCGTCACCTTAAGCTGAAATTTAAGATATAAACTCAAAAGTTTGTAATATTTCAAGCTTTCCAACAATTGTATCGCTGTTATACAAGCACGCAGCGATGAAAAAATTTCCTTAATCCATCTAACCTATTAAAATGTGTAAGCAAATATGCTTGGCGTGACGTTACATAAATTAAAAACTGATTGTGACTTGGAATATAAAATTGGGCAAAACTTTTTGAATGCATCCTAAAATCTATTTTGAATTATATAATTTTTCTCGTCTTCTTCATGCTGAGTTATGACATGGCGTGACGTTACTTAAGTTTAAATCATAAACTGATACCTATGTATAGTTAAAAACTATTATCATTATTGGCGAAATAACTCTGATCGGATCTTTGCCTGTTGTAGTTTTTGCCTTCATTCCTCTCGATCTCAGGCTGGAGTTCTCCAACGGCTCAGTGCTAAGTCCTTTGCGTGTTGATCGACCCCATCCGAGCATCCCAACTTCGGTCGGCTTCTTCTTCGGTTACCTAACAAAACAACGAAAATTTTAATTTCGTTTACGCCATCTAAATACTTAGCATCAAGAAAAATGGAAAAAACTTTAATACTAATAAAAATAATAACTTTTAATTATAAAATTTGGAGTTCTATATTAGTTATTTTGAAAAATAGCAGCGTTTTCGGACCAGTAAACAACCAGTCTGACATTATTTTGCCTAGGAATCAAGTTTTCGTAATTATTCGATATAAAAATAAACTAATTTAAAAAACAAATCTATTTTTTATTAGACTATTCTTTAAAAGTAGGAAAATTTTTAAAATCAAACCCACAAGAGATGCAAAATTTTCAAAATCTCTTACAAAAAACTGAAGAGTTTTAAAAATCTAACTTTTGTAAGAGATATTAGAGACAAATTTTTTTCAAATTTTTTCATAGAAAACGATTGCCGTAAATTTAGTTAAAATCAGATCTAAAAAATATGATTTCATGGAGTCTTTTCACTACAAACTGTTCCTTTAAAATATTTCTTAAACGTTTTCCGAAGATGCTACAAGCAATAAAACTTGCATGTAGACATATCCACACAATAGCAAACAAGTTGGTAAAGAGTATTCCAGATTCGCGCAGTCACGACTTCATCATGTTCTAATTATCAGAAATTAAGCACGCAGGTAGCGAAGCCTCTTAGTGTATGCAGTGGAGGATCCACAATGGGCTTTCGGATTCGGACCCCTGAAAATTTTGAAAAATTTGTTAAAAGTCTTTTACGAGCTCCAAAGTAAAGAGATCTTGGGGGGACCAAGTCCTAGATCCGCAGCTAAGTGTATCTAAAACTTAGTTCGAACTCCGTACGCATGCAACTCTGATTAATTAAATCAATTTTTTTTCCTTTTTTTTCAAGATTAAAATGAAAAAAAAACTTGGGGTTTTCTGATATAAAATATTTGTTCACACTTGTTCTTGGAACTTGGGATTTTTTTGTAAAGAAATATGAAAATATGTTCACCGTTGCACTTGAAAAAGGAATGATCATAAATAATGATATTCCCGTCTCAAAATATTTAAGATCAGGAGTCACGACAATCAGTTTTTTTTTGTGAACAAAAACTTGTCATTATTATATCCTTAAGGTCCATCGCTATGCCAGTTTTTCATCTACTATAAAAACTTTCAAAGTACTTTGGAACTTTAAAGAAGAATCTTTTTTCTTTCTAACCCAAAGATTTTAGTGATGGTGCCAAAAAATCCCAATTTATAAGACCTTAGCGCCATGCTCTCTATCTTTTGGTCGTTAAACTCGTGACTGTACGATAATGTTTTTTTTTTTTTTTTGGAATAGATTCGTGAAAAAACAAAAGTGAAACCGTTGCAGGCCACTTATTATGGGCGGGCCACCCTACTATCAGAGCAGGGATCAAATCGAATCGAATCAAATTGAAAACGTATCGTACAATAAATATAAATACGGTTTTTTTTCGATGCGTCCTACTTGAACTCGACTCGCCTCGACTCGTTGCACAAATCTTATCTCCCAGTCACTCGATTCGATTCTCACTCTGCTATGTAATCAGTCATTATCAGCATTCACACGCGCATATACAAACGAGTACATATGTAGATCTTATATAGCTTATACATAACTTATATATATATATATACCTACATATATATATGTGTGTTTCTGTACTTTATGGTCTGCAGTGTGCCAGGCCCAATTAAACTTTTGAGTAGTCCGCATAAATAATCTCGAATCTATAATTACAATTCCTGTGCTATAATTATGAATGACTAAATAGTTCGTTAATACTCGAAAATCGCCAATAGGCCCCGAAAAAAAAAAAACGAAATCTAAACACTTGAGATTTGTTTTAAAGCTTTTGTTAATGTCTAACCCACATAGCATTATAAATTATTATAAACTGTGATTTATACGGCTGGCAAAGTCTTAGACTTGATTTTCGATTCAAAAAAGATTTGGTCTTAAGTTCTTTAAGGATTAGCATAAGGTTCAGTTTTGATCAGAGCTGGCAATCTGGGATGTAGAGGGATTTAGGTTAGGTTAGGTTGTATAGGCAGCTCAGATAGTGACTGAGATCACCCAGAGACCTTGAGGTCCATTGTGTTGACTTATTAAAAGAAGGGGAGGAAAGGAATTGAAGAAAGGGAGGGATTGTGGAGTAGGATCAAAAACTGTACATCCCTAATCGCGTAATTCTCACATGTTGCAGAACTATTTTGAGGATTCGACGAAAGCAGCTAGTTTCGCTTTGGGTACATAGGCTAGACTACCCAGATCCTCAAAGAGTGGTTTGCCCAGAAACTGGGTTAGGCAGGTGTTGAATGCTTTCTGTCTCTTGCTCATCTCTGCAGCTGCGGCAGAAATCGTGATGGGGAACGTGCAATCTCTCGGCCATATTGCCTATGGTGCCTACCACCATCCTAGTCCTGTTTTTATGGAAGCGCAGGAGTTCAGATGTTTGCTTTGGATCATATCTCGGCCAGAGTGCTCGGGAGTTGCGACAACCAGACACCATGTCCCATTCTCTTTCCGCCAGAGCTCTAGCCGTCTCCCTGATTTGAGATACGACGTCGTGTAATGTTTTTTCTATGTCCATAACCGCAAGGTTAGCTGCCAGCGCTGAGCCGTTCCTGGCGCACTCATCCGCCGCATCGTTACCACGGACATCTGGACACGCGAAACCCAGCAGGGGGTTATTGAGTGGTGGTGGTTACGGTTAAGCGCTAGCGTCGTGTCACGGATCAGTTTAGTCTTTATGATGTGCGATGACAGAGCTTTAATAGCAGCCTGACTATCGACAAGAATTACAATGTTCCTTGAACTTCCGTCCTTCCGTCCAAGGTGCCAATAAGTCTGGCCGTATATCTCCGCTTGAAAAACGCTACACCAGTCGGGGAGGCAGATTGAAAGCTTTGTCGGAAGCTCTTGAGAGAAGATGCCTGAGGGCACCGGACCTCAACCATCTTCGAACCATCAGTATAGATCGGCAGCTCGTTACCTTTTGAGGGGGTTCTTTGCTTCCAATCTTCCCTATACTGTCATTTTGTATGTTCATCTGTTCCCTTCTAGCAACTAAACCGTTTATCTAAATTTCACAAATAAAGTATCGTTGGATCACTCTTGAGCGTATCCGGGTCATAGGCTATATAGCATCATATTAAATTTAATAGGCGACATGGATTTAGGACAATCGACTTTTGCGAAAAAATAAGGGAAATATACGAATTTATCAAAAATAAAAAGGAAAAGAAAAAAATAAAATTGTATGAGTTTAACGTTTTCGGAAACACGACTAATTGTGTAAGAAATTTTTTTCTTAACTCAAGATCATGAAATTTTGATAATGTCAATCAAATTTTTATTCTTATATAATATTGAATAATTTTGGTTTTTATAATGCAAAACTTTTTTGTTCCTATTTTAAGATGATTCAGAGGATGTTTGAGGATAGAAAATTTAACTAAAGCGTCTGTGTAAAAATTATAAAATCAAACTAATTTTATAAAAACGATTTTTAAAATTTTAAAAATCTTTTTGACCGCTTAATCCTATGGAAGCTATCTGATATAGTCAATCGATGCTTAAACAATGCTTGGGAGCTCTAACACAACGAAAACCATAGTCCAAGACTTTGCTAAAAGTAGTATAGAAACAAATTGCGGCTATAATCGCTTATATGCAAATTTTACATTTTATCATTGCTAACTATATGCATTTAAGCGATTTATTCTTATCATGTTTTTTCAATATATACTAACTAAACCCCATCGGGGATCTATAATAAAAATAATTCATATACAAACTAAAATGTTTAACGCCTTTTTGCTTGTGACGTCACTACAAGCTGCAAACTTGATTTGCATATATCAAATACTACACAAAACAATGGAAGGCTTTTTATAGCTAAGAACTTTCCCAATGCCCAAGTTTCGCAATTGGAAAACTTAAAAAATAATATAGCAAAATTTGCTTATAAGCAATTATAGACACTTCCAGCTCCTTCAGACCAAAACATTTGTTAAAAGTGGTTCATATTTGGCCAATATTTACTGAAACTTGCCGAAAACTTAACTTTTTAATGGCACACGCCACTTTTCTTATAACAAATTATTAAGACTTTAAGGCACGTACAAAAAAGAAATAAAATCCAAGTACAAAAGTTAATATACTTTGACATTTCTAAATCGATGCTCTTCAAATATTGCAATAACAAGAAAGTATGAAAACAAGGCAGGGCGGAAAAAATATATTATATATCACAAATATTGTGTAAGGTCGCCCATTATTATCTTGACAGCGGTAAAAAAATCGCAAGGTGCTTAATCAACCCACTTTTTTTTCCATTGTAAACAAAGACAACAGCCATTGATCTCGAAATTCCCATAAAACAATCGGTTGGAAATGTGGCGAAATAGGGTGGATTTTTTGGTGAGCTTGGGAGGGATATTTTAGAAGTAGCTTAAGAACTTGTAAAAAATCATTTTTAGCAGAGATTTTTAAGGCAGCTAAACTCTTAGAAAATTTTAACTGTTTACGATTTCGAAATCTAAGAATTTCCTGTTTGGAACCAAAATATTTCGCATATAATTTAAAATTTTTACATCTATATGAAGCTTGAGGGACTGTCTTGGTATAGCTAAGAGAGGACTTTGAACAGCACCACCCCAAAGTTAGCTTTAATTTTGTATTGATGTTGATTGAGCATAGAAGAACAAAGCACACAGTTGGCGCAGCCCCCTAGTTTTTATACTCAGTAGCGTATCGTACAAAGGGTATATTAAGTTTGTGCAAGCCGAAAATGTATGTAACATATAGAAGGAACGTCGGAGACACTCGAAAGTTACCTAAAATATGATCAGGGTGAATAGAGAAGTCGATACACCCATGTCCGTCTGTCCGTCTGTCCGTCCGTGTGAACGCCTAGATCTCAGAGATGGTAAGAGCTAGAGTTACCAAACTTTCACATTAGATCCCATATTATTCCATAGGAGGCAAGTTTATTTTATTTTTTTGATATCGGGGATAAATTATATAGCTCCCATAGGGGTGTTTGAGACGACCTCGACAAAAAAAAGCGTTTTAGATGAATAATTCGTTTGTTTATGAAGATATCGTAACCAAATTTGGTATTCGAAAGTTTTTTATAGTTCCCAATCACTGTACCAAATTTGATCGAAATCGGTTGACTATACCATATAGCTCCCATAGGACCAATCGGCCAAAATAACTTTTTTAAAGAAAAATTCGCTATATTTCGTTTTTTAATAAAGATATCCTAACCAGATTTGGCGTTTGGAAATTTTTTAAACCACTTAAGCAATGTGCCAAATTTGAACAAAATCGGTTGACTATATCATATGGCTCCCATAGGTCCAATCTTCCAAAAAATCGATTTTTTAACAAAATTTGTTGTGTTTCGTTTGTTTGTTAAGATATTGGGACCAAATTTGGCATTCGTGAGTATTTTATAGTTCCTAAGCACTGTACTAAATTTAATCCAAATCGTTTGACTAGATCATATAGCTCCCATAGGACCAATCGGTCCAAAAACACGTTTTTTATACAAAATTCGATGTGTTTTGTTTGTTTGTAAAGATATTTGAAATAAATTTGGCATTCATATCTTTTTTAAGGTATTTAAGCACTGTGTCAAATTTTATTGAAATCGGTTGACTATATCATATAGCTCCCATAGGAGCGATCGGTCAAAAACAAATTTTTTGCTTAAAAATTCTTCTGTTTTTGGTTTTTTGTGAAGAAATCGGACTTTATTACAAGCTAGTGGTACAGGGTATCCCAAAGTCGTCCGCGCCCGACTTTACGTCCGCCATTTTTTTTAATATCGGGGTTAAGCTATATAGCTCCCAATCACTGTACCAAATTTGATCAAGATCGGTTGACTATATTATATAGCTCCCATAGGGCTTCCAAAAACTCGATTTTTGAATAAAATTTGCTGTGTTTCGTTTGTTTGTAAAGATATTGGGACTAAATTTGATATTCGTAAAGTTCCTGAGCACTGTAATAAATTTAATTAAGATCAGTAGACTATATCATATAGCTCCCATAGGAACGATCGGTCAAAAAAAAAAATGTTTGCTTAAAATTCTTCTGTTTTTGGTTTTTTATGAAGGAACTGGATTTTATTGCAAGCTAGTGGTACAGGGTATCCCAAAGTCGCCCGCGACCGACTTTACGTGCGCCAATTTTTATATATGTCTCTAAGAACAGTAGTTTAGGGTATATAGGGATTAAAAAGTGTACTTTATTTTTTTACGTTCGTCGATTCGACGACGTTGACTTATTTATTTCAAAAATACCAAGTTGGCGGGGGCGACTTTGAGATACCCTGTACCCAGGGCCGTAGATAGAATAACCCAGCTCGCGGAGCAACTTGCACTGGCCCCTTCTATTACACCTTTAGCTGGAATCATTGTGATCTGTAATAACACCGGGAAATTGAGAAAATTCCGGGCACGTTGGGAATCCTCTCTTCCCCTCTCTCTATTTCCAAGACCCCTTCCCGGAAGGGTTAACGTAGTATGTCTACAACATCTTAACCTTTTCATTATCCAATTTGGTTTCCCTATCTTTACATGTTCTAATTCCGGCTTTTGCTTTGAATAGAAGCGATACGTGTCCTAGGAATACTTTTCTTGAATGATCGATTCTATGGCTGCTTTAAATATAGTCAACCAAGTTTGATCAAATTTTGGTACATTGCTTGAGAACTCCAAAATTTGGTTTAGAATAGCTTCAAAACCAAATGAGTTACCTATCCTTTTTTTCTATATAATGCTGATATCACAAAAATAAACTAAACTTAATTTCCGTGTTAGAAGATTGCCATCTCTGAGATCTAGGCGTTCAAGCCGACGGACATGGGTGTATCATCTCATAGCTCTTCTTCCGTATCTTATATATAAGGTTGTCAAAAAGTCTTGCGGTATTTTTATTGAATTTTCAATTGTTCATAAAATTGGTTATAATAATGCGATTTAAGTCAAATATGCGCCGTTTTGTTCGATGACGAGTTCCCAACGAGATGCCAACTTCATAATGCCCCTCTTATAGAAGCTCGCTTCCCTATTGTCAAAAAACTCGGAGAGCCAATTTTCACAGGACTCTCTTGTGGACAACTTCCGATTACCAAGCGCGTTCGTCATGGACAGAAATAGGTGGTAATCACTTGGTGCGAGATCCGGACTATACAGTGGATGCAAAAGAACCTCCCATCCGAGCTCCCGGAGCTTCTGGCGCGTCACCAAAGATGTGTGTGGCCTGGCGTTGTCCTGATGGAAGACAATTCGGCCTCTGTTGATCAAAGATGGCCTCTTCTGCATGAGTGCTACATTCAAGCGGTCCAGTTGTTGGCAGTACAGGTCCGAATTGAGCGTTTGGCCATAGGGGAGCAGCTCATAGTGGATGATTCCCTGCCAATCCCACCAAACACACAGAAGAACCTTCCTGGCCGTCAATCCAGGCTTGGCCACCGTCTGGGCAGCTTCCCGCTTTTCGACCACGACCGTTTACGCTTCACGTTGTCGTAAGTGACCCACTTTTCATCGCCAGTCACCATCCGCTTCAAAAACGGGTCGATTTTGTTGCGATTCAGAAGCGATTCGCATGCATCCATACGGTCAAAAATGTTTTTTTGCGTCAAGTCGTGTGGCACCCATACATCGAGCTTCTTTTTCAATCCAAGCTTCTTCAAATGGTTTATAACGGTTTGATGACTCATGCCCAGCTCTTGGCCGATGCTACGGCTGCTACTATGCCGGTCTCTTTCGATCAATTCAGCGATTTTATCGCAATTTTCGACAACAGGCCTTCCGGACCGTGGCGCATCTTCGATCACCTCTGCACCAGAACGAAAACGTTGAAACCATCGTTGTGCGGTGGAAATGGAAACTGTATCGGGTCCATAAACTGCACAAATTTTATTGGCAGCATGAGATGCATTTTTGCCTTTATCGTAGTAGTACTGTAAAATATGCCGTATTTTCTCTTTATTTTGCTCCATGTTTGCGACGCTATAACTCACGAACGACTAAAAGCAAACAACAATTAATCAAACACGTGTTAGCACGTGAAAAGAGCTTTCCAAAAAGCTCTAGCGTGAACCGATGCGACGAATACAACTAGAACTACGCGCTTGCAAAGACAAGCTTGCGGAAATACCGCAAGACTTTTTTGACAACCTAATATAATTTCACTACGGCAATTTTTCCTTATTCCAGCAGATATTATCAAAATATTCAATATCTAATAAAATGATTTTCTTTTATACTTTCAGTTGGCATCAGGACCCACGGCATCAAGATGCATGGAGAGACACAGCTGCAATGGATGTCGGAGCATTTGAGTTATCCCGATAACTTTTTGCATTTATTGCTCGATTCTCGAACACCTTCTAAGTCAACGGATATTTAAATAACGTATTAACTATATAGCTTTATAAGTACTGTTTACAAGAAATAAAAAACTTAAACTAGCCAGCAAAATATTTGAAAGTTAAAATAGGGGGCGGGAGACAATTGCCACTTCACTGACGAATTGGTGGCAATTGTCGCCCTGGCAACCAAGATTTGTTCGTCATTTTTTGTTCATCGATCATTTTGTAGGCGTACACAGGTAAGTAGAGAGCTGGCTAGTATATATTTATATAGGCATTATTCCCGACAACAGGCGGCATGCTATTTATAAATAACCCCACCGGAACCCGACTCTCTGTCCGTCTCTCTGTCGAAGCGGCGGTTATCAATTTAAAAGGTTCTGTGTGGCTCTGGCAGCCTTTGTGTTCGAAAGTGAGCGATTTTTATCCCCTGTCAAGATAGGGCGACCTTACACAATATTTTAGCCAAAAAACCAACTGAGTCTGAACATTTCTTGTTATTGGTATATTTGAAGAGCATCGATTTAGAAATGTCAAAAAATACTAGATATAGCTGGGAGATACATTTTACCTATCGGCTATAAATAGTTACGGGAAATCGAGTCGTGTCGTCGTCGTCGCCGCTACTTGAGAATGATTAATTTAATTATTTATTTATCTAGCACTAAGACTAAGAAAAAAAACCCCGAAACGTGCAAATATCTTTTTATGTACTTACATAAGTCAAGTCAAAAAATTTTTTTTGGGGCTTATCTTGGTCATGATGGATCTGTGCGTCTGGGTCTGCCAAAAAACATTTGTCTGATGATGCCTCAAACGAGGCACGACGACGAGTTTAGACGATAATCGGACGATCGGATTCTTGATCGATCTATGTACTTGGCGGGCCCTCTCACATAATAAACAATCGATTTATGTGTCAATTGGGCAGAAGTGGACTATACATCAAAAATGGACTCAAGATCCCGATGGATGATCAATTGCTGGCTAGCAGCTCTTCAGTGCAAACTTTAAGTCGTCCCCATCCCAAAACAATTTACCTAGTACCAGCTAGCTAACTATACCTATATATATTATATAATATTTTTTTTGCTATTTTAACAAGTTGGCAACCGGTACATAGGTACTACCTGCTACTTAGAGGTATTCGGTATTCAAAAACCCGTGCAACTGTTACATCAACTTTGTATCTGCTGCCGCCGATTCTGAGCACTATATAATGCTATACTATCTGTATCTATAATAATAGGTATAGTAGTATCTGTATCTGTATCTGCTGATGGCGGATGGGGATCGAAATTTGTCACGTGGAATCAAAAAGTCAAAAAGTACACAACTATATACCTATATAGATGTACCTATATATTCTATATATACAGAAATAAATGCTGTGGCAAAGCAACAAAACATCATTCAATTGTTTCTAGTCCTCACATGGGGGTATATCTAGCATCACTCTCTATATATATATTTACCTATCTCTATGTATTGGTTTTTATCACCTGAATTTGTTGCACGGGTCTTCAAGCGCATACCTCTTGAACGCGTCAATTGGTTGCCATATGCAACAAGTTGCAAGTTTGAAAAAACTTTCTTATTCTCTTCTTCAATCCCCATTTGCTGTTAGGCGACGGGGTAGCCTCGGGATTAGGTCGGTCCCGACTCTCTCTTCTCATCTCTGCCAGGGTTGTGCCCCTCATCCTTCCCACATTCAGGATGCGATTTTCCCAAGTTTTTCGGGATCTTCCTCTCTGTGCATTGCCTTCCGCTCTCATTTCCAGTACCTGTTTGCCTTTTCTTGACTCGTCCATCCGATGTAGATGTCCCAACGAATTGAGCTGTCCCTGCTCGATTTCTTGTATAATCGACTTCTCTGCCCTACTTCTGAACGTATTTCATTTCTGACCATATCTCTCCAGGTTTTTCCTGCGACCCTTCGTACGTACTTCAATTCTGTTGCCTGAAATTTACTCTGATAGACTTATTTAATGATTTTTTCCAAATTTCGCAAGTTTTTCTAAAATTTTCCCATCGAGTAAGCATCGAGAAAGCTTAATCCTCGGCACCGCAACAGCTTTCTTTGAAGATCTGAGCGTTCTACGGCATCTGCCATTAGCGGATCTGGTTCGTATGCTCCAAATAATTTAGCAAGCGGAACCGTTAAGTAAATGCGTATTAGAAATCTAGCCCTACCCCAACCTTCAATCTCACACAGTCTCTGGGTGAACTCGCTCTTCCCATTCTTCTTCTTGCTATCCTCTTCTTCCAGTGGAGCATAGGAACCATCACATTGTTTCCAGTGTAGCTGTTGGACTATGACATAGTCCGAGGCTGGATAGAAATATTTTCCAAACACCATCTTACAGAAGAGAGAGTTGTCGGTTTCATACTTTGGAGCCAGAAGCTCTTGCAAACATTTTGAAAGAGATTAGTGCCAATCTGTGAAGACTTTAGAAATAAATTTTTTGATAGAAATCTTTTTCTAATTTAGGTTAGATTATATAGGTAGCTCAGATAGGGACTGAGATCACACGGAGATCATGAGATCCATTGTGTTGCCCAATTAAAAAAAGGGCAGGAAAGGAATCAAAGGGAGGAATTGTGGAGGAGCATCAAAAACTGTAGGACATCCCTAATCGCGTAATTCTCTCATGTTGCAGAACCATTATGTGGATTTAACAAAAGCCGCCAGTTCCGCTATGGACACATAGGCTAGACTGCCCAGAATGGATTATCCAGAAACTGGGTTCATCTTCTAAGTAGCACAAGGTAGTCGCATAGTAGGTTTTGGATGATTTCTGTATTTTTATGTCCGTAACCGAAAGGTCAGCTGCCAGCGCTGAGCCGTTCCTGCCGCACTCGTCCGCCGCCTCGCTACCAGGGATACCTGAGTGACCCGGAACCTAGCTGAGGGCTATTGAGGTTATTATTTATGGTATGCGATGGCAGAGCCAATTAAAGCTCTGACTATCGACAAGAATTACAATGTTCCTTGGACTTCCATCCAAGTTGACAATAAGTCTAGCCGCTTGCCAGACTGCGTATATCTCCGATAGTCCAGTCGGGGAGGCGGAATGAAAGCTTCGTCGAAAGCTCTTCAGAGAAGATGCCTGCTCCTGTACCCTCATCCATCTTTGAACAATCAGTAAGGGGGTTCTTTGCATCCCAACTTTTAAAGTGTTTTTTCAAATCACTCTGTTGCGAATGACTTTAGATATAGCTCAATCAATTTTTAACCGATCGATTTAAACACAATCTTTATAATATCATTTTCTAGTGTAGGCCTCTCCGAAAAATAGTCATGTACTCTTAGCTGGCGCCATTTTGGTTTTTTAGTAAGCTCGTAAAATGTTGAATATCCTCAGCTATTTGGATGTTGAATATAAAATAAAGTTGATCTTAAAAAACTCCAAACAGGTGCTAAGCACAAAAATCGTTCAAAAGTTCAAGTTCTTACGAAAGCGTCCATCGTAAAAACCAGTTGAGTCTATTTTTATCTTATCTTATCAGGTACATCAAGTTAATTGCACTATATAAAACATTCGGCACGCCTCTTTTCTTTCATCTTAATGACCCAAAGAAATTATTCCCCAAAAAAAACTTTGAACCGCCCACCCCTCCAACTCCCTGCTAAATTTCAGTACTCATTCAGCGCTAACTCTCTTTGGTTGGGCGTTGAATAAGTCCAACTTGCCTGCATAACCAGTTAACGCCTTAAATCACTCAGTCTTAACTTTCATATATATATATCTCTTCTCTCCTTCTTCTTCTTCAATTCCCATTTGCTGTTAGGCGTCAGGGTAGCCTCGGGATATCCATCTTCTCCAATTGGGTTGGTCCCGGCTCTCTCTTCTCATCTCTGCCAGGGTTCTGCCCCTCATCCTTCCCACATCCTGGAAGCGATTTTCCCAAGTTTTTCGGGGTCTTTTCCTAGGCGCATTGCCTTCCATTTTTCCAGCTTTGTGGCACCATCTAGCGCTGACAAATTGAACTTGAAAATAAATGATGGCAATGATGACAATGACTAACTAAACTTGAAAATAAATGATGACGCTGATTATGCCAAGGCCAGAAAACTTCTTTGTATAATAGAACCAGTGGCGTTTTCAGGGGGGGGTTGGGTGTTGATCTATTGTGCTGCCTTCTACTTGATTGATATCTTGCAACCAGATTCCAAAACCGTTACAGAGGGAAGCTCTTCAGTTAGTTTGCGTTTGGAGCATGCTCCTTAATGCCACAAAAGCTACAGGTGTTGGCGTCTATGATACCCCAAATGTCTTCTGGTAGTCAGTACCCCAAGGAAATTGTAGCCCAGTTGGAAAATTAGCTTGATCCCACTTGAATTCAAGGAAAAGAGGAATTGCTTCTCATGTTCAAACAGTCTTATTCTTGTTTGGATAACGAAGCTTCGAAGCTGCAAATGCCACGGAAGATTTGGCTGTTTCGTTACCAGCTGTACCCTTGCTCTTGGGATCCTGTTAAGGCAGAGTTTACTCCATTTATTCTAGACAAAACTATCGACATGTATCGGTTCCAAAACTGTCATAAAGGAAGGTTCTTCCAAGTAAGCGTTTGGGGGTTTGCTTTGTACTGCCGCAGAGGCTACGGAATGCAGTCAGCATCCCAAGGGAATTGTGGCCCAGTGGGAGCACCTTGTGGCTGCCCGAAAGATTTGGCTGCTACGATCCCGGGTATGCGCTTTCTTCTGGGATCTTTGCAAGGCAGACTTTACTCCATTCATTCTGGACAAAGTTATCGACATGTATCCGTTTCAAAACAGTCATAGAGGAAGGCTCTTCTTTTAAGTAAGCGTTTGGGAGAGGGTGCTTCGTACTGCACCCTCAGTATCCCAAGGGAATTGTGGCCCAGTGGGAACACTTTATGGCTGCCCGGAAGATTTGGCTGTTACGATCCCCGGTATGCTCCCTCTTCTGGGGTCCATCCAAGGCAGTCTTTACTCCATTTGTTCTAGAACAAACTATGGGCATGTATTCGTTCCAAAACAGGAAGCTCTTTTGCTTCTTCTTCGTCCCATTCAGTAAGTGCGTATTTGAGGGTTGCTCCTTAATGTTACAGGATAAAGCCAGTATCTCAAGGGCCAGTTAGAAAATAGCCTAATCCGACTAGAACTCGAGGAATCGAGGAATAGATTAGTTACTGCCAATCTCGCTCTTCGCTTCCCTGCTTCCATCTCCCAAAGACTTTGTTCCATTTTACCAGATATTGTAGCTCTACCTTTCCTACATACAAAATTGTTGCCTTGAAGTTGTCAAAGATGCAGCCATACAAAAAACTTCTAAAGAGTTTCGAACTGGTTCGCAACTGGATTCAACCAGATCAGCTTCACAACAAAAAAAGAGAGAGAGAGTGCAAAGTATTCGAATTTCCGCTGTCCCAGCGTTTGAAAGATCTCTCCATCATCGGTTGGTAGCGTATTCAAAATCTTTGCTAGCTTAAGGCTGTTTTGTTTTGGATGACAAATATTTGTATTTACTAAGCGAAAATTCTTTGGCAAGCATAAACCAAGCAACCACGACAATAATACAAACCACAAATACATACACACACACACACACACACAGATACAGATACACACAGATGCAGATACGTACGTCTTCCAACCCATACATAGGCATATACACACCTATACCAACACAGAGCATACAAAATTTTTACAATGCAAAATACAATGAGTATGCCACTGTTTGTCATAGCCCCCCGATGGATGCCCTGCCAAAACCCCGATCCCCCAACTATATAGTTGACGTCTGACTGACTACTCTGCTCTGTTCGGTTCTGTGTGGTGCTGTGTGTGGTGCCTCTGGCGGTGGTGACTGCGGCAGCGGCTCTAGCTCGTGATTGGCGCACACATTGGCAAACGAGAGCACTTTATTTTTAAATATTTTAAAAATACAACCATTATAGAATTTGCGGCTTAGTCATACCCCATGGCAGTAGTACCCAGAGCACCCAGCACCAGTACCCAGTACCAGAACGAAATGTGTGTGCTAGGCGAGAATTATTGACCAGCTACCAACTACTAGGGACTTGAAATGACCAACCGACTGACCGATCGACCGACCGACCGAACGACGACCCAACAACGATCACTCGTTAGTTGTCCACCTATGTGGGTTAATGTTGTAATATGCCCCGCTGGCACATGGGTCGTATGTGTAATGTGGCATGAGCATATACTATATATATATATTTTTTTTTAATAAGCTGTGGCAGTTTTGAGAAAATTGGATTCCACGAATCATTCGCTCCAAGCGGAACACATTGGTGTTATAGAGTAGGTTATAGGATTTCACTTAGAGTGACTTTTAGACACACTCCTCTAGTCGATGGGAGTGGGGTAATATGGGGATGAAGCATGCTTTAGATGTGTCTAACAGGTTGTACTTGGGGATGGATCATGCTTTAGTTGTATCTTACAGGTTGAGTTGTAGATCACCTAGGGATACAAAATTGCAATGCCTCTCTGAAGTTGGTTTGATTAGCAGCAGCAGGCATGACAGAACTTAAGTTCTTCAAACCTAGGTAGGATAGATTTTGAGTCATGCCCGCTTAACTGATTGCTGCAGCAGATCTAGGTTAGGTTCGAATGATTAGGCTGCTCATTAAATAAATGAGATCACCCATTGATCTGCTCTATTGCGGAAAGCAAAAAAGTAGTATGAAGAAGGGGAGATGCATAGAAGCGTCAAAAACTAGTCGGCATTCCTAGTCATCAAAGTCCCTATCATTGTGAGGATTCGCCAAAACAAGCCAGATCCGCTAGAGGAACTTAAACCCATGTTTCACCCAGAAACTGGGTGCGGCTTCTTCCGGGTAATCACATAGTAGGAGTTGGATGCTTTCTGTGTCCTACTCATCTACGCAGCTGCGGTAGAAGTCGTGATGGGGAACGTGCAGTGCTCCGTTACAACGCCTACTACCATCCTAGTCCTGTTTTTATGGAAGCGCAGGATTTCAAATGTTCGCTTTGGATCCATATCTCGGCCAGAGTGCTCGGGAGATACGACAACCAAACACTAGCCATTAGCTCACACTCAATCAGTATAGATCGTCAGCCCGTTTCCTATAAAGTATTTCAAGACCGTGGTGCAGTAGTCCGTATTCCCGGTTTCAGCAAGTACGCCTAACTAGATGGCAAGAGCAGATTCAATGCCCGGAATCTCGTTGCGCATGTAGCTGCCACAGGCTTCAGCAAGCTGAATCCAAGCTCAGTATTGCAAAGAAGGACCCGATAATACCTGGAATAGCCGCCCTTAGTACCATTGTTAAGATAAGATTTGGTATTTGCCGCCTTTTATCAGACTAAACTTTTTTTATGTTTGAATATCCTTTAAAGATCTTCAACATTTTTTGAGCATACTAAATAATCTCGAATTGAATTTCGACAGATAATTCCTTTTAATCGCTTATGCTCATCTTTTATTAAAAATTGGTGTCTCTAGCATTTACGGTCTCTGAGATCAAGCTGTTTGTGCGGAAGAATTGGCATAGCTATCTCAGACGGACAGATACACATACAGACATGGTTATATCGACGTCTTTAGTCATCCTAATCATACTTTAGGTAACTTTTCAGGGTCTCTCCCTCTCTGCCCACCTTGGCATTGAAATCGCCAAGCACGTTTTTGACATCGTGGCGGGAGCAGCGAACGCGCGTTTCTTCTAGCTAAGCGTAAAAGAGATCCTTGATCACATCGTCCTTATGCTACGACGGGGCATGCGCGCAGATTAGGCTAAGCTTAAAAAATTTGCCTTGATACGTATTGCAGCTATTCGGTCGTTCAATAGGATGGACTGAAGGAAGGAACTTCAAATTGTACACCGAATTCACGCTTCGGCTCAAAGGACTTACTCTGCCCTGCCTATACCATCGCATTTCCTGGATTGCGGTGATGTAGAGGCCCCTGCCCTGTAGTGTGTTCTTACATTCCAGGTGCATATCCTTATATAGAAGTCCTTCAAGCGTTTGCGGGGGTCGTCATCAAAATTGGGAGTCCTCATCCGAGACTTCGTTAATGTTTCCATGGAAAAGTGGACTTTACAAGGTGGGTTTCCAGCCCGACGCAGAATCTCAAACCTTGAGAAGATAGTCACGGATGATTGTAGGGATCCAGGGGCGATCACGTCGAGGTCGTGTGTCAGCTAGACTATGATAAGCATAAGGATCGCTCCGGCATTCTCCAATCAGTAGTGTTTCCTTATATATCATAGCACCGTAGATACAAAAAAATGTGTAAGCTTTATATGTGACTGGGCCACCCTAATGGATTTTATGGCGCTGACTGAACCCGCACACAAAGTCCAAAAATTGTCAGCAGTCGTTTGATCATTGGATAACCCCAAAATAAAAAAGACTGACTGGGACTATTTTTGGAACCTGACATGCTGGCGATCTTTTGAACTATGATTCGGAGTCAGCAAACCCAAAAATATAAGTGAAATTAATGGCATTTGGTGCTTTCGATATCAAGATCCTATGGGGTTCTTAATTTTTTGGATTATTTCTTTATGCCGCCATAACATTAAGATTCATTACACAACGTTCTTTAAGGACTATACAAGACGTCATTTTTTCTGACCGCTATCTTGGTTCGCTGCGATACTTCGATTTTTTGCTTTCGTTTCCATTAGATATTTGTTACTTCTACTTGCCAAGTTACAGGCTCTAGGGAGTGGGTCCCTATGATCCCAGATTACCTTGGCATCTTTCGTGTATAGTCTTTTTATTCCCTGATTATACCAGGGCTCCTGTATCAAGGCTAGCCCCAGGTGTTGTTTTGTGAACATCCTTGGCAGAGGCGGCTTTGGTACAGTGAATGTTCACCTGGGCTATCCTTGTACTTCCGATTGTACGATCGGTTCCACCATCGGTATCTGGAGTTTGTCTCCTGCTGCTGTGCCCAGCTCCATTGAAACGTCTTTTGTAGGTTGGTCAGCAATATCGCCGCCCGCCTCGATCACGATTACGTTCAGTTCCTCATCATCGGCCAAATCTGCTAGGGAGCTGGAGGTGCTCAGTCTCTCTTCTTCCGCAGCAGATTGGGGAAGTGGAGCTGGCGTATCCGGATCTTTGACAAAAAAAAGAAAATTAAAATTAGAAATTATAAAAGTGTTCTTAACTACAAATCATCTCTAGACGTTGCGGAGATAAGCTCTGAGGTCTACACTCTACCAATAAAGCTAACGTCTTAAATGGGTTGATCTTCGATATTTCCGGAATTGGCAAAAAATTAAAAATCGAAATTAGAAAAGTGTTCTTAACTGCAAATCATCTCTAGATGCTGCTGTAGACTGGGGCCTACACTCTACCAATTAAGCTTAGCTAATATATGCGTTGATCTTCGATATTTATGCTTTGATTATCGATCTATCGATTGCTATAGAATTAAGAGGATTGTAATTATTTTAGAGAAAATTAACTTAATTCCGCTGAACACATAAGGAGACCAAATCCAAAAAAATCTGAATGTTCTTCCCCCGTTTTTCGTCAATCTTATTAAATTAAATAAATTAAAATAATAAAATTAAATTAAATTTGACGGGTTTTTAATGCGAATTCAGCCAAAAAAATACCCGTTAAAAAAAATCAGTTTTGGAAAATAAAAAGTTTATCGCTTTTCTCGTATTGTAGAGCAAAATCTTTTCGAATAAAATTCCGATTAAAATTTTATATGGTATTAAATTAATACACAGCGTTATTTCCGTGTAAAAATTATTTTCAATTTTGTATTAAAACGTAGCAAAGCGTTGCGAATTCTTAGAAGAACTCACCGAAGCATAGAAAGACCAAATCTGCAAAAAAATTTCGTATATAGTTGGATCTGCTAGAAAGATCTCTCTCGATCGCTCTCTCTGGCGCTCTCGCTCTTTTTGGCATTACTGACAGCCATTTTGTATTTTTTTTTTCTTCAGCACCTTTAATTATTTGCATTACATAAAAATTGAAAATCAAAGAAATATTTTCGGGTATCCAAGTGGTAACAGCTACAGTGCTGTTCATATGTATATAGCTAGGCGTATATATAAACTCTGATTCAGCTTCTGACAGCTTTCGGTATAATCCAACTAGAATCCAACTTAATGCCTCAAAGGAATTCAAACGAAAAAAAAACAAATGCTTTATGTTTTTTTTTTTAAACTTTTGTTAATATAATCTTTTTTTTTTATTTTTTCAATTTTTCATATATAAAAATACTGTTTTTTTTATATATATAGAACTTTCGCCTGTTGCAAACTGTCGCCAGGAAAAAAAAACTTGCTTTGTATATAAATATATTGTATATATATATCGATTTATATATATATGGTTTTGTAAATAGAGCTATATAATTCTTTACGCTTCAGTTTTCAACAATTTATTAAATTTTGTTTTTATATCACAAGAATTTTCAATTTCCAAAAAAAAAAAACACACATGACTTAATATTTAGTTATATATGCGGTTACGCCCACTACGCCCTGCTGCGCATAAATATAAAAAAAAAATATATATATTTTTTTTTAAAGCTTTTCTTACAATCGATTGAATTTCGTTAAGTTTTTGTTTGTAAATTAACGTAGAAATTCTTTTAAGAAAATTTAAAATTTCAAATTTGTTGGCATTTTTTTTTTGTTTTTTTTTTCTTTTTGCTTTAACATAATAGTAAATATATACATAATATTAAATATTTACACGTATCTTTTTTTTTGTTAAAAAAAATCGAGCATTAAAATTTAAATTTAGCTTTAAAAAAAAAATATGTGTATAATTTTATAGATCTAAAATTATATGCTGCAAGGCTAAAAACTAATTTGTGCTTAAAAATAGTTTTTAAAAAAAATGTCTATATTAATAATAAAAATTTTAAAATTATGACAGAATCTTAAACGCATAGGTGTGTGTGTATGTGTGTGTGTGTGTGTGTTTACTGATATGTTTGGAAGTGTTTTTTTTTATGTAATACCTATGCAAAAAAAAAAAACTACAAATTAAGGCATACAATAAAAAAAAAAACCAACGCTAAAAATAAATATATATTTAAATATGCTATATTTGTATATAAGGCTAACTTAAGCGCTACAAAAGAAACCCCCCCAGCTACGCCTCTGCTGCTCAGTGCTTCCTTTTTGTATTGCGAAAATAAAAAAAAAACGTTTTATTGTTCTGCTTGCTCTCTGCTTGCTCTCTTCGCTCGCTCACTGCGCTCTATGCCAGCAGCGTAATGGGCGCATGAGCCGTAGTCGTTGGTGGAGCATTGGCGGCGGGCATGACCAGGCCCAAAGCCAGCGGCGAAACAGGCGCAGATCCTGGCGCCGGCGCCGCCATTAGCGGCGTGCCTAAGCCCATGCCAGCTGCAGCGGCGGCCAGCGCCGTATGTTGGCTACTAATCTCCTGATCCAGCCAGCGCTGCAGATGCGTGGAGCGCTGCTGATGCTGCTGCTGCGCCATTAGCTGCTGTTGCTGTTGCTGCATCAGGCTCATCAGATTGTCGTTGTATACGGCATGTAGCTGCAGGTTGAGGCTGTAGCCAGAGTTGGAGGCACTGTCGCTGTAGGTGGAGCTGCTGCTTTCATAGCCGGATACGGGCGAGCCTTTGGGACAGCAAAAGCCGGTGGGTGACAACGCCGGTGCCGAGAAGGGGCTGAGCACTGTTTGTGGCGTGGAGGATTTGCTGCTTCTACTGCTGGTGCTGCAGCTGCTGCTGTTGCTGCTGCCTTGAAACTGAGGACTCCCGCCGGCGTTGTTGCCGGGAAATGTCTGCAGCTGCATGCCATGTTGCATCATAATCGGCGGAGATTGAAAACTAACAACGCCAGCACCTGCGCCCGCGCCGCCATCACGATAACTGTGCGGCGGCGTCATGCAGTTTGGATGTTGACTATAGATGTGCGCCTGTTGCTCCGCTGCATCCTCGCGCTGCTTCAAGTTTTTCTTGTACTTCTTTTGCTTTTTGCCATTTAAGCGCGGCAGCTCCGGCGCCGTCGCATCGCTGTCCGTCTCCGCCTCCAGTTCCAAATCCAGCTCGGCATTGTGCTGCTGCTGCTGCTCCTCCTGCTCGGCATCGACATCGACATCGAGCAAATATGGCTTAAAGAGCTTGATTTGTTTGGAGGGCAACGCCTTGCGCTGCTCCTGCTCCACATCGACATGCTCCTCATCCACATCTACCACATCCACATCCTCCACGTCCAGGCTCTCGCTCTTAATGCTGCTTGCTGCCTCTAGCTTGGTTATCTTATCCGGCTGCTCACCATTGGCATCGCTGCTGTCCTGTCCATTACCATTGGCATAGACATGCCAGTGCGGCGCCAGCGGCATGACGCTGTGCACCTTGCGCTTGCAGCTGATGCTGGAAGACTTGTAGGTCAGATCCACCACAGCAGCGCTGCACTTGGCTGGCTTGTAGCTTTCCTGCTGCTGCTGCTGCTGTTCCAGCTCACGTTGCTGGCGTCGCGCTGCGCTGCCCAGTGATAGATCCATGGGCGCCGGCGTAGCGGCTGGCTGCAGCATGTAATCCTGCGGTGCTGCTGCTGCTGGCGGTGGTGGTCCTGCCGTCAAATAGGCATGTTGATAGGCGGCATAGTGTGCATGGGCGTGTGGCTGCGCCGCCGGCGGTGGTGGCGGTTGCGGAATGTGACTGCTGGCGCTGGCGCCGCTTAGCATTGGCACTGGAGTTGGCACTTGTTGGTGTGGTTGTTGTGGTTGTTGCGGTTGTTGCGATTGTTGTTGATGGTGGGTATATGGCACATCGTTGTTGGTGGTGTTGGCTGCGGTGGTGGCTATGGCTGCCATGGCCACTGCAGCGGCTATCTTAGCTGCAGCTAGCGTATTCGTATCCGTGCCATTGCTCTGGACGGCGCTGCCGCCGCTGGCTGCTGCACTGCCATTGCACGATTGTGGTGGTGGCGGCGGCGGCAGTGGTTGCACGGTCGGCAGCGGTTGCAGCGCCACAGGCACAGCCACGGGCACATGCATATGCGGCTGCATGTGATGAGCAAATCCATTGGCCAGCAAATGATGATGCGCATGATGATGATGATGATGATGATGGTGGGCAGCGGCAACGGCGGCCGCAGCAGCCGCAGCGGCATGCACCGGATGTGCATGATGATGATGCGAATGTGGATGCGGATGCGGCATATTGTGAAATTGATGCTGCTTGGCAGCGTTCTGTGCGGCGGCGGCTGAGCCCGCTGCTGCGCCGCTGGCTACGTTGCCAGCAACACCTGGCTGCTGATGCTGATTGTTATTGGCGACGGAGGAGCGCAGATTGGGCTCACATTGCAGCCACTTTTGTATCTGGCGACGATGTATATTGTACTTGCGCGCTGTGGCACGTTGGTTGCCCTTGCAATCGTTGTCATTGCGATAGGATTCGAGCACCTGCAGCTTGAATTGCGGCGTAAAGATGCGTCGGGAGCCCATTTTGGGGCTGCCGCCATTGGCGCTGCTCGAATTGGAGTTTGAGTTGGAGTTGGAGCTGTTGGTTGTACTATCGCTGGGCTGCTGCTGGCTATTAGTGTTGTTGTTGGTTGTACTATCCCGGGCCGCTCTTCTGGCCTGATTAAAGCTTAGCGCGGACGCTGCTGCTGCGGCGCTGCTGCTGATGCTGCCGCTGCTGCTGCGGCTGATTATCGAACTTTGTTCGCTGTTATCCATTTCAAATTTATCTGCGCTGCCGCTTTTAGTATATAGTATATATATGTTGTAAAAAACTTTTTATATAAAATATATATATTGATGTATATAGGCTCTGTTTTTTTTTGTATATAATATATATTCTTTAATATTTTTTGTATGTATATAGTATATGTATTAAAAACGTTCTAAGGCTTGCGCTTTGTATATATTGTTGTTGTTGTTGTTGTAGTTGTTGGAGCTGCTGCTGCTTCGGCTGACGCTACGTCGGCGTAGTGCGTGCGACGCTTGCGCTTTCATAACTCGCGATCTTGCAGCCCTGGCCAAACAACTCAGCGCCCTCGCTGTTTGTCCATATAAAGTTTATAAGCTTTTATTTTTTGTAATTTTTGTATACTTTAGTTTATTTGTTGTTGTTGCTTTTAATTTGTTTCTTATTTATTTTTTGCACGCTATTACAACGTTGTTTAAAATGTGGCACACAGAAAAACAAAAAAAAAATACCAAGTTATAATTTTTTTTATTTTATTGGATTTGCAACGCACGTCGAGTTAAATAATTTTTGAATTTTTGTATATAGTATAAGTTACAAAACATAACATAAACTCGCGAAGTTGTTTGAAACACATAAAAATTGTTCTGCTAGTTGTGGTTGTTGTTGGTTGTGGTGTTGTTAATATTTTGTGTGTGGCTACTACGACGGCGTAGTGCGTTCGTTTTGCTGCGCTTTCATAACTCGCGATCCGCACGGCAAGGAATCCAAAACACAATTGTTCTGCCGTTCTAGTTCGAAGATATGTTCTACGTTCTATAAGATACGTTTGCTGCCGCCGTCGTCGTCGTCGTCGGTCGCAGTCGCGCTGTCGCGTCGAGTTGCTTTGCTTCGTGCAGAGCGCTCTTTCGTTCGCTGTTCACACACACGAAATGAACAAACACAAAAAGAAAAAAACAACACACCGAGAATGCGATGAACACTCACGACGACAACGACGATGTCGATGTCGACGATGTGTATAGGAGAGAGCGCGTGTGAGTGAGTGCGGCGCGGCGAGTGCCAAAGCGTATGCGAGTGCGACTGTGTGTGTGGCTGTTGTTGCTTTTGCTGCTTTTGCTTTGGCTCTCTGTGGTGCGTTGGTGTGTTGTTCTCGTTGTTGTTGTTGCTGTTGTTGTTGCTCTCGGTGTCGCTCTTGGCGCGTTCTAATAGCTCATCAGTGTTTGCATGAGTGTGTGTGTGAACGAGTCAGACACTTGGCGGCGGCGGCGAGAGACCAGACCAGCCAGACCAAACCAGCCCGCTTTGGCTTATACTCTTTTGTTGTTGTTGCTGTTATTGCTGCTGCTGCTTTTTTTCTTCTTTCTTTTTGTTGCTTTGTAGCAGCAGCAGCAGCAGCAAAAGCAACAGCAACAACAATAATGCAAGCGCGGCGCTGAGCACTGCAGACAAACTGACGACAATCGTCGGCGAGGTGTCTGCGCCTTTGTATGCGTGTGTTAATATGCGCATATGTGTGTGTGTGTGTGTGAGCGACTCAACTCGACTTGTTCTGGCTGCGACAGCGGCGCTTTTGTGTGTGCGTGTGTGTGTGTGTGTATATTCACTGCTGCTGCTGCTTTGGAGTTGATTTTCAGCGACAAACTGACTAAGCGTCGAGGCGACAAAGTGACACTGTGACTGCTGCGGCCGCCAGCACGGCTAGCATGCCGACTGGACTGACTTAACTGACAAACAGTTGGCGCATAGTGGAACAAGTTGCATTATAATGAGCTCATCGTCGGCTTGAACGAATGACAGTGGCATAGCTTGGATTTTTTGGTCAGAGAGTCTTGTGTGGCGTGCTCCAACTTGGAGTTAATAGAGTGCAGTGCTCCAGACTATTGCAGTGGAGCTTCTTGGAGCCAAGTGTGGCCAGCGAATCCGCAGCAGACAAGCTTTTTGCGATAATAAACGTTAATTTTACCAGTAGCAAGATATATGACTTATGAACTGGTTCGGACCACTAAGAAAATACCGGGGTTCCCCCTCTTGTAGAGCCCGTATTTAACTACTTGTCTGTGCCAAATTTAGAAACAATTAAAGATTTTAAACTAATTATTATTAATTTCACATTATTTAATTGAGTTCAATAATATTAATTATTAGAGATTAGAATTGAAAACAGTACAAATCTCCACCAACGGAGATGGGTTTTATAGATCGATCATGTGTGTTAAGGCCATGGCCAGGTGTTCCCATTACAAGCATTTCTAACCTTAGAAAGTATTAGAATATAGCATTTCAAGTTCTTAAGATTAACTTTCCAATTGGATTTTATTTAAATTGATAATAAAATTTGTAAATAATATCATATGCTAGCTGAAAGGAATGAAGAAGAATATTTAAACAACTCAACTTAGTAAAAAGTTGTAGCCTTATAGAAGTTTTAGAAATGTTTCTTGTTTTTAAACAAACTCAATGTTTATCAAGTTTTTTCCCAGCATGAAGACCACGTGCTAGAATAACTTGAAAGCGGATAAAATAGATTTAGAAAAATATATAAAAATTGCTTATAAAAATAAAAAATTTTGATGTTGAAAGGTGAGGTTGAAAGCTGTTGTTCAATTTAATCACAGCTAAAATAAATTATCAATCGGAATTCGCTAACCAATTTTCCAAAAGATTGGATTAAAAAAATTAAATTAAATTTATAATTTTTTGCGTAAAAATTTGAGCTTGGTAAAATTTTTGAATAACAAACCGCATGAGTGTTAAAGTAAAATTAAAAGTAAGCATATATTGAAATATTCTTTAAAAGATATGCTCAATGCGAGAGATGTCTGAGAAGAGGAAGAAAAATTTATATATTTAAACACGATTTTTGGAAAACTTTTATTTTTGCGATTATTGAAAATATTAATTGTTAATTTGAAATAATTGTTGAGATCTCACGAAATGTAAAATCCAATTAAACAAAAAATTGAATTCAACAAAATGCAATTTGAGCCCACTGTGCATTGTTAGGCTTGTTGGATCGGGAGGGGGCTGAGGCGTCGGCAGTGCCAGCAGCAG
Source organism: Chymomyza amoena (assembly GCA_037043745.1). Taxonomy (NCBI): domain Eukaryota; kingdom Metazoa; phylum Arthropoda; class Insecta; order Diptera; family Drosophilidae; genus Chymomyza; species Chymomyza amoena. The sequence continues at coordinate 415,027 of JBAMAX010003141.1, forward strand.
CAGTAGGCAGCACACCACGTTTGTTCTCGTTCATGTTGTTGCTTTTGCTTTTGCTCTTGCGTTTGGCTGCCAACTTGCGCCACAATACTTTTTTATATATTTTTTTCTTTGCTGGCTCTCGGCCAGTTTGCTTCACACCATCACACACACGCACACAACTTAACACTCGCTGTGTGTGTGCGTGTGTGCGCGCTACAATCGTTCTCGTTGTTTGTTGTTGCCGTAGCTGCCAGACATTCTGGCACTAGGGCCCAGTCAAGCCCAGGCCGCAGCAGTTGTTGTTGTTGTTGTTCTTGCTGCTGTTGTAGTTGTAGTTGCAGTTGCAGTTGTTGTTGCTGTGCTGCGATCGAACGACCGTCAAATCGTCAGACGAACCGACAAACACAGCCACACACACGCACGCGCACACACACAATGCAATGCACATGGGTTACTTGTTGAGCATATAACAGCAACAGCAGCAGGAGCAGCAGCATCAATGTAGCGGCGGCGCACAAGGGGGGGCTGCACTTTGTGTGCGTGCCTTTGTGTCTCTGTGTGCGTGTGCGTGCATGTGTGTGTGTGTAACGTACACAATTGAAAATCAACTGTTGAATGTGCAATGCTCTCTGCTTGTGGTTGTTGTTACCGCTGCCTCTGTCGCCGTCGCCTGCAGCAGCAGCAGCAGCGATGAATACTCGTTCAATGCGTGCTTGTGTGCGTGCGTGTGTGTGAATGCAGTTGTTGTTCTTTAGCGTTGTTGTTGCTTTGTATTTTTTAAATATTCTTTTGTAGGTTGCATTGATGACCAAATTGGCCGCCGCCGCTGCTGCTGCACACTGCTCCCCCTCCCTCCCCACTTTTATAGGCACGAAAAATCAAAGTCAAAAGTTTTGAGTGCTGGAAAGGGGGCGGGAGCGTGTTGGAGGCTACCAAATTTGTCAGCCATTATCGCCTATAGGAACAAAAGTGTCTCAAAGCTTTAATTGTTTTTGCTTTTATTGCAAACAAATATACACAGCGCGAAAAAATTGTTATTAATTGATGGTGGCACAGTGGAATACACTGCATGCAACTTTTCTCTATGGAGGATATAAAAAATTATGATTATTGATATTTAAAAAATATGATAGTAATAAAAAAATCTGAAACTTTGGATTAAAAGCTTCACAGCAAAAATCGCTCAAAAATTATGATGACTTCCATGATAAAAATGATGTTTTCGAAAACGACTCCGCAGTACACCAACAGTTCTAGGAAAACAACAACTTAGCAAAGCAAGCAGTGCGCTGGAATCCCTTTCAGCAAGCAGTGCGCAGAGTTGGAAGACCACGTACCATCTGGGGAAGATCCACGGAAGCAGAAATGATGGGGTTAAGGTGGAACGAATTATGAAATATAGCCTCAGTTCGATGGAAGATGGCAATTGAAGAAGTCCTATGCTCCAAAACGTGATAAAGCAAATCATATATATTAGACCATCCATTTACATAACCAAAAAACCTTATTTTACCTCTAACCAAATTTGTAGTTGGGGTTTTTGGCGTCGAGGAATCCATTTTTGAGATCTATTTTTAATTTTAAGCTAAGGCCAAGGTTAGGTGTAACCTAGCATAGCTATGGCTTGAGTTCCAAAGAAGAGCACTCACTACTAACTTGGACAGCTTTACAAGAATTACAATAAAAAAAAAAGTAGCATAATTGGTAACTGTTGCTCATCCAATACTATACGTTAGCTATAGCTAATTATTACACGGTTGATCTTGGAAAGTTCAACTCTCTGTAACGCCTTCTAACTTCTTAACAAGGTACCAAAGCTAACCTATACATATTTATATGACGAAAGCCCTGAGAAAATGTCACACAGTCCTTATGAAATTAATACCTTTCCATATACTTCTTAAGCTTCAAATTAAAGCTAAGAATATCAGCCGACGGAATCGGCAAAGAAGGAGTTCTATAACTGGTAGATCCTCTTAGTCAGCTATAAAATAATTGTAGAGTACCACTTCGAAAGGAATTTTGGCACTATCATGAGTAACAAAATGAATTGGGTCACTTAAGAGGATGGAAGGCAGAGTCCTTATGGGGTAGTGTGCATGCCTCTTCTACTCATATGTCAACCCACCTTCCCGTGGAGGACTCTGTCTTGCCTTCGAGGCTCTGACAACCTAGTGTGGGTGGTTATAACCCTGACATCCAACTCGGAAGAAATGCTAAAAAGCTGCGTAGACCAAGCTTTCCATTCTTCGATCCATGTCTGGTTGACGCTGGGTTAGTTCCTCGACCTTAAATTTCAACGTACTCAGTTAACGGAAATTTATCTGCCCGATGCTCCAACTAAGCGTGATTATATGCACATAAAGAAGTCTATATATAAGTACATTCTCGTTGAGTAATACAACTTATCAGGGTATAAATGTGTAGAGGAAGAACGATACATCTAGTGTAGAGATCGCGACGATCAGAGCCTCTGATAGCTCACAAACTTATTAAAAGCAAAGGTATCTACTATAAATTGACTTGTGGATAGAGACATCGCTATAAGGCAGTCAAGCTGCGATAATTATATATATTATATATCATTTGTTTTATCTCCTATAGGAGCATAGGGCGTCTTTCATCGAACTCGATTTAACGCTATATTTCTTAATTCATTACAGCTGAACCTCAGAGATTTGATTACATACAGCTTCCGTGGATCTTCTCCAGGTCCTACGTGGTCTTCCAACTCAAAGGGATTCCAGTACATTATTGCTTTAACTAATTAAAGATAAATTCGAAATGGTTTTGGGAAACCGTTGTCAAATTGGAGCATCAAGAACTTAAAAAAACAAAATCTGGCAAGGTGCATGCCGAAAGACGAAAAAATTTCTGGCTGCGCATAACAGCCAACAGACAGCTGGGAGGAGAAGAGCAATGGTCTGGACAAGAAGCGAATTGTGAGTCAAATAACGCCTTGGTGTCTATAGACAAAATAGATTTAAGAAAATATTCAAATTAGGCAAGAATCTCCTTAGTAAACCGAAACTCATAAGGGATCCTAACCAGGCATAGAATGTTAAGCCATCATGTTTATCGACCAGACCTTGCTCTTGCAGCTTCAGTAGCTCTACGGCTAAAATAGTCTGATGCCTTACTTTCAACAAATGAGACCACTGTGCGAAAGATCCAACTACAGTAATTAACATTGTCATGGTGGGTTCAGGACTGGGGTCTAGGGCTAGTAAGGCGCGCAGTAGATCCCAAATATCGGAATGCACAAACTGTGGGTCAGCCTATAATAGTTTTGATCATTGGACTAGTCCAGGAGTCCAGACGCAGATCAAGTAATTTACTCTGTCTTACATGCTGGATGAGTCATCAGCTCTAGGGATCATGATCAGTCTATAATAGTTTCGATCCCCTGCTTCAGACAAATGAGACCACTGTGCGAAAGATCCAACTCCAGTAATTAACATTGTCTTGGATATTGGGTGGGCTCAAGACGTCTAGGGCTAGCAAGGCGCGCAATATATCCCAAATATCGGAATTCACTATAATAATGCCTATAATAGTTTTGATCACCCAGTTTGGACAAATGCAACCACTGCGCGAAAAGTCCACCCAAATAGTAAATTCCAAGATTCCAAGTGTATATCTAGTATGATAGTTTTAATTTTCTACTTTACACAAATGTGACCACTGTGCGAAAGATCCTGCTCAAGTAATTAACTTTGTCTTGGATATTGGATTAGTCCAGGAGCTCTACGGCTAGTAGGGAGCACAATATATACCCAGTGTCGGAATACACGATATAGTTTTGAGCCACTACTTTAGATAAATGGGACGACTGTGCGCTAGACCCAGCACCAGTTGGACGGCCGGTCAGCCTATAATAGTTTCGATCACTGTGCAAAAGATTCAGCTCAAGTAATTAACATTGTTTTGGAAATAGGATGGGTCAAGAGCTAGTTGGGAGTCCAATAGATACTCAGTGTCGGAACAAACGAGCATCTACGATCTCACCTGCTTTAGACAAATGTTGACCACTGTGCGCTGTGGTCAACCCAAGCACACAAGTATGCATGCATGCATGTGTGAGTGTGTGTGTGTGTGACGTTTGTGTGTTGGTATTAGTGTGGGCGCATAAGCTCAAAGACAAAAGGGCATCAACTGCATAACAACTGCAACGGCAACAACAACAACAACACACGCTGACTTTGCTTATCAGAATTGTTGGTAAAATGACAGTGGAGGCATGGCAATAAGGAGGAGGAGGAGGAGGAGGCGAGTGGTGGATGGGGGACGCGGCGGGGGCTGCCAGCGCGCACTTGTTGCAAATGACAAACGAAAAAATTGTTGTTGTTGTTTTTGTTTTGTGTTGTTTTTTGCGCGCTTTGTTTTAACTTTTCAATTCGGTTGCTTGTCTCTTTTTTTGTTTTTGCTTTTGTTTTTTGCCGCCTGCTTTCGCTTGGAGACAAATCTGTGTGTATGGATGATGCGGTCGCAGTCGCTGTCGCTGCTGACGGCGCCGTCAGCGTCAACAACTGGAATTCATGAATGAAATACATATGCAGATATATACATACATGCAAACATATATTGTATATATTATAGGCGATTCTTGTTGTTGTTGTTGGGCGGCGTGTGTATGTAAATTCATAAATAAAAATATGTTTAGTGTGTCCAGTCGTTGTTGTTGTTGTTTGTGTTGTTGTCGCGCTGTCGCTAGCGACGCTTTCATCTAGTGCGGGCATCATTTGCGCGTGCGATATTAAATACACACAGACACAGATACAGATATTAAACACGCACACAGATACAGTTACACAGATACAGCGGCTCATACTTTTGGCTTTGAGCTTTGGGCAGACACATTAAATGAGCGCCACGATTAGGTGCCGTCAACGAGCAATAACAACAACAATTTGTTGTATTCCCTGTCCATGTATGTGCGTGTGTGTGTGTGTTTGTATCTGTGTGAGCTGTTGCTGTTGGGAATGGGAATGATAAACGCATTGACTCACCTAACCAGGCAGCAAAAAGCGCTGACTGATGATAGATCAACTATGCTTCATCGCACGCACACTTGTTTAAACACACACACAGATACACACACACAGATACACACACACACACTTGCACACTGTATTAACTCTTGACTATTGTAAGCGTATTGAAAATTGGAAATTTCTAGAAATTAAGAGCAGATATTTTATATAACTAAGTTAGGACTAACCCAATACCAAAAAAAGTATTAATTGACGCAGCGATTCAGCTCAAATTGGCGCCAAAATTGTATAAAATCATTTCTAAGAAATATAGGGTGGGTCATCTGTGGGTTTCTTTATTAATTTGCATATTTTTTTAGCCATATAGGTCAAATATATAAACAAGTTGTAAGTCGGAAAATAATCTTATAAAAAAAAGAATATTGCCTTAATTTTCGAGAAATATAGGGTGGTTCATCTGTGGGTTTGTTTGTTAATTCGCATATTTCTCAGCAAAATTGGTGAATTTTTTTATACAAGTTGCAAATTGGAAAATAATCTTTAATAAAAGAATATTTCCCCAATTTTCAAGAAATATAGGGTAGGTCATCTGTGGGTTTGTTTGTTAATTCGCATATTTTTCATCAAAATTGGTCAAATTTATATGCAATTTGTAAATAGGAAAATATTCTTTAAAAAAAATAAGATCTGGCTCAAATTTTCAATGGCTTTCCCTGCAATTTCGTCCCGAATGCCGCTCTGCTTATTGGAGTACATTTTGCCTTTAAAAAAAAACCCCAAATCGTACGATCTTGCAAAGAAACAGCTCGTGGATCCACCACTGCAGTGAACTATCAAACGGATTTGCTTGTGCAAAAATCGATTTTATAGAAAATTGTATAATCTTAGATATAGTCTATAGAAAGAAAAACAATTCGAAACAAGTCGGAAAGGTTATGGCGTCGGTTTTCTGAGATTGTCATGGCATACTCTTCGTGGACTACCTTGAAAAAGGAAAAACCGTCAACAGCGATTATTACTGTGCATTATTGGATCGATTGCTATCGTATTCACCGTATTCGCCCGATTCAGCTCCCTCGGACTATTATCTCTTCCCAAAACTCAAAAGATGGCTCATCCATAAAAAATTCAGCTCAGGCGAGGAAATCATCGACATCGCAGAGGAATATTTTGCACAGTTTCCGAAAAAGTACTTTTCGGGCGGGATCAAGAAGTTGGAATAGATATATCGAGCCAAAAGGAGACTATATTGAATACAATAAAAAAAATATTTTCATTTCCAAGGAGGTTACTTTTCACCCCACCTACTCTAATAAAACCCTCATTTTAATTTTTTTTTACATCGGCAAAATAAGTTCCTTTCCTTTCGAAATAACATTGGAAAGAACTAGTTTTTTCGGAGATCTTATTTGAACTGCGATCGAATGTGCTTTTATTGGAAACAAATATTTGTTACAAAATATTGGAGGCTTTGCTCGATAAATATACGAGTTTTCTTTGGCATAAGGATATTTTCGCCTAGTTATTTCCAAGTGATTCCAAAGCAGATGGAGTTCCTTGGGTTACTTACAATTTGAAACCAAAGCACGTTGAGCGCCGTTTCTTCATTTATAAACAACATAGAAATGATCTCGTCTTCAGCGTATCACATCAATCCAGTTGCGAATCCACGAGGTGTACTCAGGTCCGAACTCCCCCAAAAATTTGAAAATTGAGTTGAAAGTCTATTGCGTATTGCGAGCACAGATTTAAATACACTTCGAAATGAAGAATCCCCCAAGACCAATTCCGAGATCTGCACCTGAATCAACCCCAAGACTATAAAGTTACGGGTCATGCTTCTACGTCATCAGATCGGCCAAATATTCATGTTGTGAAGGTTATGTTGTAGAATTGGTGTGATTAGATTAGAAGTTTTATATTAGAGGAAAATGGGATGAATTCGCAAGTGGGGTGAAACCGCCAACGCATCTTAATGAATTTCTGAATAAACGTCATGATCGTAGGTGATTTTTGATAATACTCCGAGTCGAGTAAACTTTTTTTCTTCAGCTTAGCACCTCCGTCTTCGTATGGATCTGAACTTTAGAAACAAATTAGCTAATTCTATGAAAGACCTCAACGAAATAACTTTCAATTTGAAAAAATTACATTTTGTATTACTCCAAAAATATAAAAAAAAATGTTTCCAGTTTTTATAATTTTTGAAAACTTCCAGATCAAAAATTACGAATTTGACATTTTTGCTCGGAGATCAATCTAACTGATAAAAAATCTTTGTATCGATCTGAAATTTTGACAAAATTTATCTTTATCAAATTTTTAAAAATTTTAACACCCTAAAAAATGTACGACAAAAATCTTTCAGTTTTTATTATTTTTAAACACGTCCGGATTCACCCCAAAAAAAAATCAAAAATCGCGAATTTGGCGAATCAGTCTACCTAACAAAAAATGTTCAATGTGAAATTTAGACACAATTTTGAACGATAGAACTTTTTTTTTCATAAAATTTTGTATTACTCCGACAAATTTATCAAAAATTTCTTCCGAATTCACCCTCTAAAAATTTAAAAAATAAATTCATCACATCAAATCAAAAATATTTTTTTAGTTGTCTATTAAAAGTAGAAAAAATTAATATATCAAAATTTACATACAGCCGTACTTCGGAATATTAAAAAAAAATCAAACCGAAGAATTAAATTTGAATTAGCTTTTGCATGCTATGGAAAACGATATTTTTTTTGTCGATATTTCGCTTTTTATTTGCGATAAATACCGATATTTTCCATATTTTTCAAATAATTTTTTCTAAAAATACTTTTTTTTTGGCAATCTATTTTTTGGGTTGAGTTAAGAAAATACAGCGTAATTTTTTATCGAGAAACACGAAATATTAACATTTTTTTAGTCAAGCATCGTTTTCGAGATTTTTTCGAAAAACTTTTTTGCTTTTTGGACACTTCTTTCATTTATTCATGAATTAAAAATAAATTCAATTCTTACCCGAATTCGAAGACTCGAAATGCTCGCAAATGAAGAAGATTCTCTTTCAGCTCAAAGCTTACCATAATTTAAAAAAAAATGGTCAAAAGTTACACTTTTTTTTGGCTCTGATTGCTTTTACCATCAATAATTTTAGCCTCATCTGTATTATATATCATTGTAAAGAGAAAATCAAATGCCTCTCGATCTAATCATCTTTCATATCGATTTTGAGTAAGAGATATTAACGAATAGCTGCCGAAATGCTGGATTCCGCCCCAAAATGTTAAAATAGTTAGTCTAACATCTATAACTTTTTTTTATTTGTTGTAAGTTAGGGATCATAAAAAAAGCCGAGCTACCTAGAAGTGATTGTATTGTATGACAAAGCCCAGCTTCATGTGGATAAACTCCTTTAAATTCAACTGGAGATTCACAAAGTCCTAACCCATCCTTCACATTTATTACTTGTTCTTGATCTGGCTGATCAGCAGATTCGCTCTTGGAAAGAAATTAAAAAATTCACCTTTTGGATATATATAGTCTCGAGAGGGAATGACTTTTCTGTACAGAAATTCGAGCTGTGGCAGAAAATTGGGCAATACTGTAAATACTCAATTATTGATCATAATATATAGGTGGTGGAGCCCCTTACAATTTACATAGTCTCAAGAGGGCATCGCATTTTATGTAAAGATATTCGAGCTCTGGCAGAAAGTTGGGCAATAAGCATATGCTCACAAAAAAGTTAGCATGGGAGCACACAGGTGGTGGAGCCCCCTACAATTTATATAGTCTCAAGTGGGAATCACTTTCCCTTAAAGATATTGGAGCTCTGGCAGATAGTTGGACAATACAGTTAATACTTAATTATTAATTATAACACACAGGTGGTGAAGCCCCCTACAATTTATAAGGTCTCAAGAGGGCATCACATTTTCCGTAAAGATATTCGAGCTCTGGCAGAAAGTTGGACAATTATTAATCATATGCTCAAAAAAAAGTTTGCATGGGGCACACAGGTGGTGGAGCCCCTTACAATTTATATAGTCTCAAGAGGGAATCACTTTTCCGTACAGAAATTCAGCAAGTTGGATAATAATCATATGCTCAAAAAAAAGTTTGCATGGGGCACACAGGTGGTGGAGCCCCTTACAATTTATATAGTCTCAAGAGGGAATCACTTTTCCCTTAAAGATATTGGAGCTCTGGCAGATAGTTGGACAATAATCATATGCTTACAACAAAGTTAGCATCCACACACAGGTGGTGGAGCCCCCCTACAATTTATATAGCCTCAAGAGGGCATCACATTTTCCGTAAAGAAATTCGAGCTCTGGCAGAAAATTGAACAATACTGTAAATACTTAATTATTGATCATCGCACACAGGTGTTGGAGCCCCCTACAATTTATATAGTCTCAAGAGGGAATGACTTTTCCGTACAGAAATTCAGCAAGTTGGATAATAATCATATGCTCACAATAAAGTTTGCATGGGGGCACACAGGTGGTGGAGTCCCCTACAATTTATATAGTCTCAAGAGGGCATCACATTTTCCGTAAAGAAATTCGAGCTCTAGCAGAAAGTTTGACAATATTCCCACAAAAAATAGTTAGCATGGGAACACACAGGTGGTGGAGCCCCCTAAAATTTATATAGTCTCAAGAGGACATTACATTTTCCGTAAAGATATTCGAGCTCTGGCAGATAGTCATAATCCTAGCACACAGGTGGTGGCGCCCCCTACAATTTATTTTGACCAATTGTGCACGCTGTCGAGTGTTGACTGTAGCTGCAGCGTCAGCGGCGTCATGCTCAACTGTTAAGCGCTGCTCTACGTTGGCTGCCCGAGGCACAGATTCATTCCCACGTCGCTGCAAATGCGATTGGAGCTGCCCGCTGGCTAGGTGTGTGTGTGTGTGTGTATCTGTGTGTGAGAGCTTTGGCTAACTGACTGAGTGACTGACGGACTGACTGGATGACTGAATGACTGAATGACTGCCTTCCTGGTGGTGATGCTGGTGATGCTGCCTCTGATGCTGTTGCCATTGCGGATGCCTTGCTAGCTTGTTGCTGCGGCGCTTTTTTTCAACACCCCAACACACACAGATACACACACACACAGATACACGAATGTAGATGAAGAAGAAGACGAGGAAGAAGAAGAAGAACCGACGACGACGACGTTGTCGACGTGTTGTCTGCAGTCGAACGCCTGCACATAAAAATACTTTTGAATTGCATTTCCAAGTAAAAAGCAAAAACCGCACCAGAATACAACAACAACAACAAGGCATAGCTTGTGGGCATGTGTGTGTGTATCTGTGTGTACGTGTTTAAAATAAAATCAAAAGAATTCCACGTTCTTAGCCCCGTCGGCTTCTAAATCGATTTATCAAAAAAAAAAAAAAAACAACACAAAAACGAAAGAAAAAAAAAGCGGAAAAGACGCAGGCAAAGAGATAAAAATTGAATATAAAAAAAAAAGGTAACGTAAAAATCGAAAACCTATACACACAATAGATGCACACACACACACACACGCACAGCTATACACACATAGATACACAGATACAAAGGCAGATACACTTTGATAGACAGACACATGAAATGATTAAAAAGTTGAAAAAATCAAAAATAATAATAATAAATAAAATATAAAAAAAAAACACACACACATACACACACACACACACAGACGCAACATTTGAAACTGTTTTGAAAGAGCAGAGGCGTTGTAGCGGGCTGTGGGGGGCTCTGGATCAATTCCAATCCGATCGCTGTGGTCGCTCGGTCGGTCTCTTGGCGGCGTCGGCGTCGTCGTCGTCGCCGTGCTGTCTGCGTTTTAATGCGGCGCATCAACCCACACACACAACACAGATACACACGCTCGCACACACACACACTCACACACACACTCGCTTGGCCACTTGTGCGCATGCGTAAGCGTTCCTATATCCAAAAGATACATATGTATCTTTGTATCTTTTATACATATTATAGCACATATGTCTGTCTGTCGGTCTGTCTGGCTGACTGACTGAAAAAAAAAACTAATGCCTCTGTATGGCAACCAACTACAACAACAACAATACCAAAAGGCACAAACAACATTGTTGCCCAGTTATGGAACCACAAAAATTTTCCATTAAGGATCTACTTCAAAATTGGCATTTCGGTTAGGGTCGCTCGTAATATTAGCGGAAACTAACTACAACAAAGGCTAAAAAACACAAAGTTGCTTAAGATATTCGTAACTTGTGGTTAGTTGAGAGATAGCCAAGTTTTTGAAGAATGTTCCTTGGTCACGTAGCGAAATAAGTCGCCTAGACTTATCATAGCCGAAGTACAAGAAGATATAGATAAAAGTCTTATAACAGTTCTTCCCCAACCCATCAAGGATTTCCGTCTAAGTCTGATATTATTCCATGCTCCTAAGTGGTTCAATGCAGCAACACCGCTAATGAATCCTGAACCTTCTTCTTCTTCAAGTCTTTCAACCGCGGGTGGGGCATAGGGCGGCGACTAACTTCCTCCATCCTTCCCGATCTGCGGCAAGATACTTCAGCTGTGGCCACGTTTTACGCTGTGTTGCTGCTTCGGCCAATACTGTTGATTTTCAAGTAGTTCTTGGTCTACCAACTCGCCGTGTACCTTGAGAATTCCATTCGAAGGACTGCTTCACGATGCTGTCGTTTGGTCTCCTCAACGTGTGTCCAATCCAGCGCCACTTCCGCTGTCTAATTTCGACATTCAAAAGCTTTTGACTCATTATGCGCCACAATTCTTGATTCGATATAATTTGCGGCCATCGGATCTTAAGAATGTGTCGAAGGCAGCGGTTTACAAATGCCTGTAATCTACACGTGATGGAGGTAGAGACTTTCCAGGTTTCACCGGCATACAGCAGTACAGATTTGTCATTGGGGGTAAATTTGACTAGAGTTCCATACTGAAGACAACATTCCAAAGGCGCTGCGGGCTTTACTTATGCTGCTTTTAACATCCAGATCCGTTCCTCCGTCGAACGAAACGATCCTGAACCACACTGTGGGAGTGGTTGCCACGTGGTACGGGACCTACTTAGAATAGAGGAGCATAACAAACGACTGCTTCACTGGGCACAGATGCCAGGGGTTAAACAGCCAAAAACACTCCACTCCAACTACAACCGTAAGAGGTTCAAAGTCATGATAACTCACGGGAAGAACACCGTGAGAGTCCTGACGAGTTTCTGATGCCTATGGCGCTTCTGTAGCATGGAGGAAGAAACTTCAAGAAGATACAAGCCTCTGGGCATTTACGTTCTCCCACCGGAGATCGTTGTTACCATAAGTCCAAATAAAATACTGGAAAACATGCAGACTATAGAACTTTTGGGAGAGCTCTGACCCATGAAGGTGGTACAGTAGAGTTAAGAAATATTAGATGTTACAGTATGCATTCTGAGTAAGGAGTATGTCTTTAGAAGAAAAATAATCCCATTCGTCATCCCATCGCCCTTGTAGCCAGTCAGCGAGAACAGGACGTTAAGCGAATCTGCAAATTTAAGATGTTAACCGATTTCCTCTTCAGATTCCCATCAATTCGCACCGGAAGAACATAGTGAGTATCCTGACGGGCCTTCTGTCGTATAGTGGACTATGTCGCCTCTGTAACATAGAGGAAGAAACTTTTTCGCATATAATATGTGAATATAAGGCAGTCGCCTGTTTACGTTCTCCCACCGGAGATCGTTGTTACCATAAGTCCCAATAAAATACTAGAATAAATGCAGGCCTTAGGACTCTTGGGAGAGCTTTGAGCCATGAAACCTATTTCATAAAAATATATTCGACTGCGCCTTCAGTTTTAGCAAATATGATAGGAATAACAAAATTTTGGAAACTTATAAACCTAATAATGAGAGAAAATCACTGCCCCGGAAGAATCTATTGTTGGGCACTAGGAGAACTACTTTTTCCCAACAAATTTGTATGTTTATGCTTTCCTTCAAATCTTAGCAAAATTTCGTTTATCTTCTTCCTCCTGCTCTGACGACAAGCCTAATGAGATGAGCGCCAAAAAGCTACAGATTGTTCCGACTTTATTTGAGTCTGTAGCCATGGAATCAATGGTCTACTAGATATTACAGACATTCCTAAGAGTTGTAACCGGTCTAAAATTCTGTTAGGGAAACCCTTACCTTTAAACAAATACCCCGGACAAGAACAGGAATCTTTTAAATTAATTATCACAAAGTTTGCATACTTATGACTAAACTCAGTGGCGTATCCAGGGAGCGTTTTCGCATCCGAACTCACCAAAAAGAAAAAAAACCCCAAAGACCAAGTCCTGAATCCGCAGCTGACTATATTTGAACTTTATAAGGATTAATGAGGCAAAAATAAAACAGAAAGACTTGCCTACTTTCGAAAAGGGACTTAATCGTAATCGTTGTTGTGGGTTAGGCTATAAATAGCTTTTCCGTCCCTTTTTTGGTTTAAAGGTCCGTCTTTTCATTGCCTTCATGTACTGCACGGCCGGACACCCACATCAAGGAGACTTGGTTGTGGATGGCCAGTTGATTGAGTCCATTGCTGCACTCTATAAGGACTTTGTAAGTAAATGTGTAGCTCTTTAGTGCTTTGAGGACTGTTTGATTATCTGAGAGTATTTTGATCGTAACTCTCTTGAGTCTTCTGTTGGATAGAAGCTCCACTGTTTCCCTTATTGCGTATCGCTCCGCTTGGAAAATAGTGGTATCAGTGCTTTAGATAATTGATTTGTGTGCTCTGGGGTCCACTATTCCTGCTCCTACCTCTTGAAGCCTTTTTAATCCATCTGTAACCATATTGGGTTATTATTCCATCTTCTCTTGATGGAAAAATTACTGTTTTTTTGCTTGGTAAAGACTTAAGGCCCATTAATCGCAATTATTTCGAAAAAGTCAAAATTTCAATACATGCAGGCCTTGGGACTTACGGGCTCTAAGCCATGAAGGGGGTAAAATAGATCCACTTGGGTCGCAATACATTTGTACACCCAATAATAATAATAAAAAGTGGTTCAATTTCTTGTAATTTGTAAAAGCAATTTACACTGCTTCAAGCAGTTGGCAATTGGAAATTCCATTCTTTATCCCAATCAGTTGCACACCCGTTTTCCTCCCCTTTCCTTTAATGCTTTGGCTTTATTTTTAGTTTTGCTTTACTGTCCAGTTGCCTACCCAAACCAATCCATATTTATAGGAAAACAAATTCCAACTTACTGAGACCGAGGTCTCATCATATGTTTTCACTATGAATTTTTAAACCCAATAAATTAGGTTTCTAATTCAACACTTAAAAGCCTCTTAAGGCTCTTTGCAATTATCAATTGGAGGTTTGCACTGCTTGAAGCAGTTGGCAATTGGAAATTCTATTCCTAATCCAAACCAGTTACAACCCCAACCCTCCCCTTTTCACATTCTTTTGCTTTGGTTTCAGTTTTGTTTTAACGAGCTCTGTCGAGCTTCCTACCAAAGCCAACCTATATTTATTGTAAAAAAATCCAACTTACTGAACCTGTGTTCCCATCATATTTTCACTATGAATTTGTCGTCGCTGAATCAGAATTGATTCAATTTCAGTAATCAATTTTTGTGAGTCAGTCGAAACAGCATCGTCAGGATGGCCTTAGAATGGAACCCACAAGGAAGCAGACGAGTGGGAAGGCCAAAGGCAACCTGGCGTCGTACAATTGAACGAATTGTCCCAATACAACATCAGCTGGGACACAGCAAAGCAAACTGCGCCAAAGAGAGTCCGGTGGAAAGTTCTTGTTGTTCTTGTTCAGTAAATTAGGTCTCTAATGTAACTCTTGAAAGTCGCTTAAGCCCCCTTTACAATTGTCAATTAGATCTTTGTACTGCTTGAAGCAAGTTGGCAATTAGATATTCTATTCCTAATCCCAACGTGCTACAACCCATATCACTCCCCTTTTCCATTCTTTTGTGTCCTCCCAAACCTTAACCTAAATTTGTACCAAACAATTTACACAGCCATGAAAAAAACCCCGACAAACTGAACCAGTGTTTCCCTCTTGTATTCACTAAAACTATTGCAACTCAAAATCCGAGTTCGAGGCTCAAAATAACATACTAAATTGTATTTCTAATGCAACATTTGAAACCGCTCAAGCCCCATGTAACTGTCCATTAAGGATTTGCACTGCTTCAAGCTGTAGTTACTTTTAAAATGTATTTTTAATGTAGCTACAACCCCAACCCTTCCCTTTTCACAAATATCGCCCTATTCCAGATTTTTTTCAATAGACGTTAAGTTTCGTTAGAGATTTTGGAATTTCCGAATTCGTGACACGAAATTTTCCTTTAGATTTGGTTTATAGTGCCCTTAAAACCATTTTGCAAGTTTACACTGCTTAAAGCAGTTCGTAATTGTAAACTGTATTCTTAAACCTATCTCACTGCAATCGCAACTCTCTTCAACCTTCTTCGGCTTTATTAATTTTTTTTAAAAATACACACTAAGTATTCCTAAAATTTTTGAGTCGCTCAATCTAAATTCGAGGCCCGAAACAGCCCAATAAATTGGGTTTCTAAGTAAACTTAACCTTCAAATGCCCATTTTGTAAATATTTGTTGAACGATGATCGATTAATTTTTTCCAAGTTACTTTTCCGCTCCTAAATTTAAAAGTGATCTTTAAAATTGTATATATATAATATATAATATAATTGTAATTTTATAAATAATATTCGTTTAACTGTAGGGTGAGAAAATACGAAATGGTCGGTTCTAGAGTCAAAAATAAATTGCTTATGAAATTTTTAGTTTTTTTTATTTATAAAAAGCTTTAATAGTATTAAAAAAAGCTGATCTTATTTTTATACCCTGTACCGTATGGTCCAAGGGTATATTAAGTTTGTGCAAGCCGAAAATGTATGTAACATATAGAAGGAGACGTCGGAGACACCCCAAAGTTACCTAAAATATGATCAGGGTGAATAGAGAAGTCGATATACCCATGTCCGTCTGTCCGTCTGTCCGTCCGTCTGTCCGTCCGTGTGAACGCCTAGATCTCAGAGATGGTAAGAGCTAGAGTTACCAAACTTTCACATTAGATCCCATATTATTCCATAGGAGGCAAGTTTATTTTATTTTTTTGATATCGGGGATAAATTATATAGCTCCCATGGGGGTGTTTGAGACGACCTCGACAAAAAAAAGCGTTTTAGATGAATAATTCGTTTGTTTATGAAGATATCCTAACGAAATTTGGCAATCGAAAGTTTTTTATAGTTCCCAATCACTGTACCAAATTTGATCAAAATCGGTTGACTATATCATATAGCTCCCATAGGACCGATCGGCCAAAATAACTTTTTTAAAGAAAAATTGGCTATATTTCGTTTTTTAATAAAGATATCCTAACCAGATTTGGCGTTTGGAAATTTTTTAGACCACTTAAGCAATGTGCCAAATTTGAACAAAATCGGTGGACTATATCATATAGCTCCCATAGGTCCGATCTTCCAAAACATCGATTTTTTAACAAAATTTGTTGTGTTTCGTTTGTTTGTTAAGATATTGGGATCAAATTTGACATTCGTGAGTATTTTATAGTTCCTAAGCACTGTACTAAATTTAATCCAAATCGTTTGACTAGATCATATAGCTCCCATAGGACCAATCGGTCCAAAAACACGGTTTTTATACAAAATTCGATGTGTTTTGTTTGTTTGTAAAGATATTTGAAATAAATTTGGCATTCAGATCTTTTTTAAGGTATTTAAGCACCGTGTCAAATTTTATTGAAATCGGTTGACTATATCATATAGCTCCCATAGGAACGATCGGTCAAAAAAAAAATTTTTGCTTAAAAATTCTTCTGTTTTTGGTTTTTTGTGAAGAAATCGGACTTTATTACAAGCTAGTGGTACAGGGTATCCTAAAGTCGTCCGCGCCCGACTTTACGTCCGCCATTTTTTATTATAATATAATATTTTTTGTTACCTTTTGCTGACACATCGTAACCGCATAAAAAACCGCAAAAAATACATGTATAAGAAAAAGTAGCTTTAAAAGCTTTGAAGAGCTTTTCAATCTTTTATAACTTAGTTTAGAAACTATGAAAGAAAATTGAAATAATGTAAAAGTTTGACTTTTCTTAACTATATGCAAAAATATAGTAAATGCTTCAGAGCTAAAACCTCTTTGGAATTCTTAATAACAGCTTTGCACTGCTTAAAGCAGTTTTCATTGGTATATTGTACAACTACAACCACCACCCCTTCCTTTCCGCTTTCTTCGGCTTTCTTTCATTTTTTTTTTTAAGACACTCACTTTCTCTGCGACTTTTGAATCGCTAAATCCGAATTTGTGGAGGTTTCTGGGACAACAAACCTTTGAAAAATTCATAATCTTTTATTTTAAATTTTAAGTGCATTGTTCCAGTGTTGTTATCTCCTTGAGCTATTACAGAATTTCCAATAAATCTTATCAGTTTTTTCAATATATATGCAAGTTGCAAAACCCTGAATAATCTTAGTGCTCCAATATTTCTGAACTTTGCACGTTCCTTATACTAAGCTTTCAAACACACGCCCGTCATATTAGTTTCTAACCCAAACAAAACGTTTTTAGACTCAAATCTCATTTATTCCAAAACACTTATCAGCTTTTTATATAAAGCTGAGCTGTGCCTCATTAAAATCTAATGATAAACCTGACGGATGACTCAGATAGTAAAAATATCTATTTAATACCCAGCCTGAAGGTCGTAAAAATAATTTTTAGAAAATCCAAACCGCATTTTAACAAAGACAGATGAGATGAAAGTAAGCAAAATGTTTATTTTGTTTTCAAAAAAATTATCTATATCTTTATTATATGGTATATCATTAGCCTTACAAAGATTATTTTTAAGCTAGATACTGGGTGTGTTCCGAGAGTAGTGGAACTAAGTATTTAGGAACTATATGAGCCTCTCAGTTAGGTCTCAGTTATAATTTCGAATTCAAATATGAGATATTTTGGATTGTCTTGATGGAACAAACTCTTCTTGCTTTAGAAGACACATGAGACTTAAGAAAAATTATATACATACTGATGGGACTGCCAAGACCGGGGGAAATCTCGGATCCGAGCCGCTATTAATTTTTCTTAATTCGTAAAAATACGTATATAAAGAATGACTCTCGAGTACGGGCCTAAGGGCTCCCCCCTCTCATCCGACCTGAGGACAGCCGTTCCGTGGTTCCGAACTAAAAAACTTCTTTGTAACTTCGAGAAGAACTTCAAGCAACCCTACGAAGTTCTCAAGCAATAGGAATTCTTTGAGATGGAAATATTCAAGCTAAAAACAATTTCTTTAAGTATAGTTGTATAGCTTAGCAGAGATCACTATTTTTCCAATATTTCATAATATTTATAGTAGACGCAAAAATAGTCTTAGAATGAGATTACTCGAACCGTTATCAAGCAACTTTTTCTTTTAGTAAAAGGAAATTTCGAAGTCAGACACGAGCATGAATTTTTATTCTCTTTTCAAGACGTGGATAATTAGGTCTGAAGAAGTGACATCTGGGCTATAGGTTGGCTGGGATCTGAAGTCCTGAAACGAATCTCCATTTTCTTCAAATCACACTGTTCCACAAATGTTTCCTTATGAAAGAAGAAGACTTCTAAATCCAATAATTTTTGGTTCGGGCATTTGTCCATTTTTGCAATTTTAACTTTTGGCTCTAAATTCTTTAGCCAAAGGACGTCTATAACAGTAACAGGCTTCAAAAAATTTTGATATCCCCGATTTGTCATTTCTTTATATATTAGTTCGAACAAGTTTACCTATTGGCTCTAGATGAATGTGACTTTGCGCTTGAGAAACCAAACCAAAAATCACTCCGAAATTTAACTATTAGCCCTAAATACTTAAAATGGGGAAAACACGTCCCCAACAATACAGCTTCGACAAAAATTTCCATCACCATCACGATCTGCCAACTCTTCACATATTGTTTCGGAAAAATTGCAATCAATGCAATATTTTCATATTGGTTCCATAAAATTTCGAACATCCCGATATGATAAGTCTATTCGTGTTGATTTGAGAAATATTCAATTATTCTAATCTTTATATATAGGTTTGTTAAATTTCGCTCATCGAGATCCTTTGCGTCATTGAGTATTGGATCCTATAATTTCGATCGTCTCAATTTGATATCTTTATAAATATTGTTACGCGAATATTTCATTCATTCAAATTTTGACGTATTGGTTTGAGAAAATTTCGAACATATCGATCTGCAACAGCTTTGCATATTGGTTCGAGATCCTTCACATCTTTAAGTATTGATTTCGATCATCTCAATATGACACCTATATACAGATCGGTTAGCCTAAATTTAAATCATTAAAATCTTTTCATATTGGATTCATAAAATTTCGAACATCCCGATATGACAAGTCTATACGTATTAATTTGAGAAATATTCAATTATTCTAATCTTTATATATTGGCTTGTTAAATTTCGCTCATCGAGATACTTTGCGTCTTTAGGTATTGGTTCCGATCTCAATATGATATCTTTATAAATATTGTTTAGCGAAAGTTTAAATCATTAAATTCTTTACATTTCGGTTCGGAAAAATTCGAACATCTCGATCTGCAACGGCCTTGCATATTGGTTCAAGATTCTTCTATCTTTAAGTATTGGCTCCGATGATTTTGATCATCGCAATACGACTCCTATAACCTATATAACGATTCGCAAAAATTTAAATCATTAAAATCTTTACATTTCGATTCGGAAAAATTCGATCGTAATGATCATGTCAATTCGAAAAAATAACAATCATTCCGATCTTTTACGTCCTTATATATTCGTGAAAATTTCGATCATCTCGATCTTGTTGTCCAACAATATCGTCATCGTCTCTTGTCCGCACTTTTTTAATGCCATTTTTTTTCAGCTCAAAAAGTGGATCCCAGCGGACCGAAAGGCCTCTAGAAGATGTCGCCTTGCCCTGAGCAAAGTGCTTAACCTAACCTTGTCAAAATTCTCTTATTAACATAAGAGATCGCTTAGATTGTTTCTGGTCCTCAATGCTGAGCCTTTGCTCAAAACCTTTCATCGATTCCTGTAAACACTTTTGGGCTTCACTTAGAGTTTTGATGGTCACCCTACTGAGGCGTCCTTAAACTCTCTGCTTCCTAACATTCCTTTCATCTGGTTGAGAAAATTCGGTTCGCTTTCTTTTTAGGCACACCCTGTCTATTAACATCGTTAAGCTTAACCCAAAAGCTATTCAATTAAGTTGTTTAATATTTTGTTTTCGGGGAAGAACCTTATATAGTACAAAAATGTATTGCTTTTTAATATATAGCTATACTTCAATAAATGATGATCTATGATATTTGCAAATCTTTTCTTGAAACTAGAATTTCTAAGCATTGAATTTCTTGGAAAGAAATAATCATAACAAAACCTAAATTTTAAAGTTTTTAGCTTTAATTAAATGAAAAAAAGGTTTATGAATATATTATTTCCTTGATAAGATGTACATACATCGAGATTATATAGACATCTTTATGCATATATATAATCGGCGGAAAAATTTCCGTTTATTGAGTAAATTAAATTTTACGGCCGAGTAAGACCTAAACGAAAAATTAGATAGATCGGTCTCTCCTGTTTATACCCTGTACCGTATGGTACCAAGGGTATATTAAGTTTGTGCAAGCCGAAAATGTATGTAACATATAGAAGGAGACGTCGGAGACACCCCAAAGTTACCTAAAATATGATCAGGGTGAATAGAGAAGTCGATATACCCATGTCCGTCTGTCCGTCCGTGCGAACGCCTAGATCTCAGAGATGGTAAGAGCTAGAGTTACCAAACTTTCACATTAGATCCCAAATTATTCCATAGGAGGCAAGTTTATTTTATTTTTTTGATATCAGGGATAAATTATATAGCTCCCATGGGGGTGTTTGAGACGACCTCGACAAAAAAAAGCGTTTTAGATGAATAATTCGTTTGTTTATGAAGATATCGTAACCAAATTTGGTATTCGAAAGTTTTTTATAGTTCCCAATCACTGTGCCAAATTTGATCGAAATCGGTTGACTATATCATATAGCTCCCATAGGACCGATCGGCCAAAATAACTTTTTTAAAGAAAAATTCGCTATATTTCGTTTTTTAATAAAGATATCGTAACCAGATTTGGCGTTTGGAAACTTTTTAGACCACTTAAGCAATGTGCCAAATTTGAACAAAATCGGTTGACTATCTCATATAGCTCACATAGGTCCGATCTTCCAAAAAATCGATTTTTTAACAAAATTTGTTGTGTTTCGTTTGTTTGTTAAGATATTGGGACCAAATTTGACATTCGTGAGTATTTTATAGTTCCTAAGCACTCTACCAAATTTAATCCAAATCGTTTGACTAGATCATATAGCTCCCATAGGACCAATCGGTCCAAAAACACGTTTTTTATACAAAATTCGATGTGTTTTGTTTGTTTGTAAAGATATTTGAAATAAATTTGGCATTCATATCTTTTTTAAGGTATTTAAGCACTGTGTCAAATTTTATTGAAATCGGTTGACTATATCATATAGCTCCCATAGGAACGATCGGCCAAAAAAAAATTTTTGCTTAAAAATTCTTCTGTTTTTGTTTTTTTTGTGAAGAAATCGGACTTTATTACAAGCTAGTGGTACAGGGTATCCTAAAGTCGTCCGCGCCCGACTTTACGTCCGCCATTTTTTTGGTATGTAAAGCTTCCAAAAGTTAATTTAAACAATTCTCCTATGTTTTCCCAATACGTTTTAAATGCATATTCCTTAAGCGCTCTTCTTTTGGGTGGCTCGTTCTTCTCGTTGTTTCTTCTAACTCGTCTTCCAGCATTTCCAGCGTCTTTGTTACTTTGGGGCTCCAAGCGGGCTCTGAGGAGCTCTGAAATGATCTTATAGTTAATGCATTTAATGGCTATAAATCAGATTCTAGTGTTTCGGTTCCAATCTATATAACAGAGCCACTCACGTGCATAAGTGAACATTCAAAATGGCCGAGCTTGTCGGCTTAAGAGAGAGACATGAGTACCAACATAACGCCACAAAAAAATCGAAATTCAAATATACGTAACCCGCGAAAATTCAAAAATCTGCAATACTTTTTGAACACACCTCGTATAGCAAGGACAAAAAATCCTTGTTGCTTTTCATATACATGATTATTGTGGTTTTATTTCGTTTTAGAATGGAATTTTTCGTTTCGGTTTTGTCTTGCTTTGATTCGAAACGTTCTGTACTGTTAATTATGAAAATTCCTGCAAATTATTTGGGAAATAAACTTTTTGTTTGGGTGCTGAAAAAGACAAGGAGCATTCTGTTGATTGCAATCGACAGGATATTAAAAGTTGAGGTTAGCAATTAGTGCAAAGAATTTGTCTTCTAAATTGGCTTTAGATTAAAAATGTGCAGGAGTATTGACAGAATTGCCAATTTAACTTGGTTATAGCTAGATCAAGCATACTTTAAAGCGAAATGGCTTATAAATTTCTCAAAATGGCGATAGTTTTAAAGCACTAGATGCTATACTAAGCCTCCTGCCTCTGGACAAAGTAAGGAAACAGTCAAGTCAATAAATAATATTGACACCTCTGAAACAAATGCATATTTATTATGGCAACCTTTAAAGAGCAAAATTAGAGTATATTATATATAAAATTTGCACAGTTTATTTATTGTATTTGTGAGGATGTTACCTTTTCTGCATTGTCCTTACAATATATTCAGGAATAGACGTACTTATTCCAATTCTTCACATTTCAATAAATTAATATAAAATACCTTAGTGAGAGAACGTACATGGCCAGGAGCTTGTTTCTTTTAACAAAAAAATATTGCATAACGATCCGCTCAGATGCTTTGAAAAGCATAGGTGCTCCTTCATTTTTCGGTTTAACCGCTGCTAACTTCTTCCTAATTATAAGGACACGGGATCGACCTGGCAAGTCCACCGTCGACCAGATATTCACACTACGCCAAATCCTGGAAAAGATCCACGAACATCAAGTCGACACTCACCACCTGTTCGTCGACTACAAAGCAGCTTTCGATAGCCCAATAAGGGATTGCGTATATGCCGCAATGTCTGAGCTCGGTATCCCTGCGAAGCTGATAAAGCTTTGCAGAATGACGTTGAGTAATTCCTACAGCTCCGTCAAAGTAGGAAGGGACCTATCCGAGCCTTTTGATACCGTGCGAGGTTTTAGACAAGGCGACCCCTTATCATGCGACCTGTTCAACTTCGTCATGGAGAGCGTTCTGCGGAAGGCCGGAGTACATCGCACTGGCACTATCTTCTACAAGAGTGTCCAGCTCCTTGCGTACGCCGACGACATCGACATCATTGGGCGTAGCAAGCGAGATGTCACCGCGGCCTTCAGTGCTATCGCACGGGAGTCTGCGAAAATGGGTCTGCCGGTAAATGAGGGCATAACAAAGTATATGCTGTCGACAAGTAGGGACGTGCGGCGGCTTGGGTCCCAGATTACGGCCGACAGCTATACTTTCGATGTTGTCAAGGAATTCATCTACCTTGGCACCGCCGTTACCACCGACAACGATGTTAGCCTGGAGATCAAGCGCAGAATCACTCTTGCCAACAGGTGCTATTTCGGTCTCCATAGGCAATTGAGTAGTAGAGACCTCTCTTGCGCGACAAAACTATCACTCTACAAGGCACTTATCCTTCCAGTGCTTCTTTACGGCGCGGAAGCCTAGACCATGTCGCTAACTGATGCATCTGCCTTGGGAGTGTTCGAGAGGAAAGTACTGCGCAAGATCTTTGGTCCTATTCGAGTTGGCGATGACTACCGCATCCGCACCAACCAGGAGCTGTATGAGCTCTTCAACGACATGGACGTTGCTCAGCGTATCAACATCCAGCGGCTTCGCTGGCTCGGACATGTCGTTAGGATGGACGAGGATGCTCCAGCTAGACGTGTGTTCGATGCGGTAGTCAGCGGCCGTCGGCGGAGAGGACGACCGTGTTTGCGTTGGAAAGACCAAGTGGAAGGGGCCCTGTCTTCGCTCGGTGTGACCAACTGGAGAAGGCGCGCGCAATGCAGAGGCGCCTGGAGAGTACCCCGGTAAACGGGTTGTTATGGCCACATAAGAAGAAGAAGAAGATCGACCTCATATCGTCTGGAACATAATCTTCACAAGCTGTTTTTTTTAGCAATGTTTCTTTGGAGCAATATCTCCCTCTCTCTCTCCATTGAGAGATCCAGCCATCTTCTGGAACATGCCTCATATCGTCTGGAACATAATCTTCACAATATCTCTCTCTCTCTCTCTCTCCATTGAGAGTTCCATCCATCTTCTCTACAAGCCATTTACTTCTTCTCCAGCAGGGACTTATTCCTTAGAAAAGATGGGATAAGTAAACTGCTTATCAAAAGGTGATCTTCGATGTTTCACCTGAGCTAACCTGCCTGTACCACAATTAGAGCACACTTCTTGGAGATCTGGGTTAAAGTTCCTACATTTTACATGGAGGAACTTCTTTTTACCTTTTGTTACTTCTCTTGACAACTTAGGGCTTCTACAATACAAGAGTCTTTTCTCTTGTGGTTTCAGTAAGCGGAATCAATTTTTTGTTCGAACCGCTGATTGGCCAAATGCGACTCATCCCAGTGATGGGGCTGCCAACTAAGCGAAGTTACCATCAAACCTCCCAGGGAGAAAGCTCTTCTTTCTAGGCTAGCAAAGGTAACAACCAAGATGAAAACGGTCCCTGATAAGGAGCAATAGCTTAAAGAAATCTATTATTGAACTCCTTTCATACCTCATTTGCCAAAAAATGCTACTTCAAGATGCTAAACCTTAACCCTTCTAGGGGCGTCAGACATGACAATGTGATTTGTTTCTTTACTTCCAGCCAGCGGCTTTCATCTCACAGCAGGTACATCATCTACGGAAGAAGAAAGCAGTGGCGGAACCATGTAGGCTGATATACTTGGAGAAAGCCTTCCCCCAAAACAAAATTCTAGATCCGCACCTGGGTGAAAGTCAGGCTCCACAAATAGGATCTCAGCTAATTATAGTCTTTCTAGTCGGAAACATTCGAAAAAAACCGTTTAAGCAACGCTGCCAATCATCAAACTAGTCTCTAGAAGATAACTTCTATGTTGAGGAAAAAACAGCAACGATCTTGGCCAGAGTCACTTAAAAAGTTGGAGCCGAAACCCTAAAACCAAACCATGAACAAGCCTTAAGTATCATGCAATGAGTCAGTTGTCGGATAAGTCCTACAATTAGGAATTATATCATACCTGAGCTGTAAATATTTATGCGACTACCCCCAGACCAGACAAACATTTGAAGATATCCCTTTTCGCATGATCAGTTTACCAAGTTACAAGAACATGGGTTGTATGAGTAAGAGCCTTATCTAAGAGCTGTGGTTGTCCGATACGTCAGCAGAAAAGCTGAAGGCGTGCAGATCTTGGCAATCTCGAAGAACTAGATGACTACACGACGATTCGTTGCAGATCAAATATCTCTAAAGTGACCAAGTCGATGAGTATTTGGTCATTTGATGCGCTGGAGACACGGGATTAGTGTATAATTGTTATACAACTTGAAATCGGAAGCTTATTTGTTTGTTTTAGAACTTGAGGCGTCGGCGTTGACGTCGTCGTTGCGCTGACTAACTCTGACCCACGATTATCTCGGATCACAAGATCAACGCTTGATTGCACAAGCCAACATCGAAACAGGCCCAGTTCCAGTTCCAATACCAGATTTTTGTATAAACCTCGGAACTATAGTTGCAATATATGGTTTTTCCGAAAAGTTCAAAACATCATCATCATCATCATCTGTGCCACGACGATTCCAGGTACCTTCAATTTTTTTGCGCGTTTTTCGTTTTTAATGGAGTTACATAAACATTTAAATGCTGTTGCCAATCTTAGGCGCCCGTCCTAATGGCTAGTTCTTCTTGGAAAAGAAAGCCGCCCTGGTGCCCACCAGAGCTAAAGACGTGCTCACTTTTTTTTGCATTGGCGCAGACATTGGGCCGCCGTTGTTGCAAGCTCTCAGCGTCCTCCGCGTCGTCGGCGTCGTCAGCGTCGTCAGCGTCGTTCCATGAAGCTTGGGGCACATAAAAAACCAGAGAGAACAAAAAAAAAAGAAGCAAAATGTAGTGTACACATGACCATAGTCATACCCTTAGCTATAGATATGGTCATAGCCTTAGCCAGGTCCAGGTCTCATGGTCAGTTCGAGTCAGCCCCATACACATACATACATACCTACGTATAGACATATAAGGAACGCGCGCGTTTGGAGCAGAGACGCAGGCAGAGAAAGGAGGAGGACGCAGAGGACAGAGCCCAACAAGAAAGGCGGCGCAAGCAGGCAAACTTTTATTAACTTTTCCAAGAAATGGAATTTCTTGGATCCTGTGTGCCTGTTTCGCTTCGCTTCGACTGACTTTTAATGCTATTTCGTGCTCGTGCTGGAGCTTCAGCGACTTTTTTGAACGACCACAGCACGTCCAAGACCAAGTCCACATCCACGTCCCCATATCTTTGCACACACACACACACACACACGCACACACAGATACAGATACAGACAGGTAGAGCAGTTTGAATGAGCTTCAGGTGTTGTGGATCGTTCCATCTACAGAGCGGGGCTAGTTAGCAAACGCCGCAGCATTCTTTTGGCGGTCGCATAACCACACCCCGCGTCATCCCTGCTCACGTTTCTGGCTATCACCACCAGCATCATCATCATCATCATCATCGTCATCATCATCATCATCATTGTCCCAGTCGTCTTCGTCGTCGTCGTCGTCAATTTGAGTCAATTTCTGTTCGAGCCGCAACGAAATGAATCGAACAAAATGAACGAAGCGCATAAATAACGTAAAACAAAAAAAGGCAGCACTGAAAAAAAAAATCGTGTGTTGGTAGGGGTAAGGGTAGGGGCAGGGATAGGGTGGGCAGCTGCCACTGCCGGCTGCGGGGAGGCAGCACTCCAACGCCAACAACAGGCGGCGGCGCATACACACAGAGACCAGTGGACGCCTACGTGCTACGTGCAGGCCAAACTACACTGCTGTGCATTCGTTTAGCAACACTTTTAATTTGGAATAAGTGAAGCTGGTAGCAGTAAATTAATTTAAAACTAAGGGGCTCAGCGCCCTGTCTGCTAATAGACGCATTTCCACATGCTACTGTTCAGCTGAATAGCATCGTTTTTTATTTCGAATGGGCTTCCCTGATACGTAGAAGCTAATTAATTTAAAACTAAGGGGCTCAGCCCCCTGCCATCCTGTATTTCACTATCGGGCAACGCACCAACTTGCCTTAGATTAATTTGCTAGGTTTCAGTACTTGGGCACAGTGGGTTCTGCCTTCAAAAGAAATTACCATATAGCTACGGATTATACGGAATGATAATCGGCTAGTGTCAATGGAACTTATTGAACAATTTCGATATTGATTTAAAGTAAAAAAGTCTCCAGTCTGTGGTTCCGTATACGTTATGTACTCCGTTCCTGAGACTGGGTTCAGTACTTGGGCACAGTGGGTCCTGCCTTCAAAAGAAATCACCATATAGCTACGGATTATACGGAATGATAATCGAGTAGTGTCAATGGAACTTATTGAATATCTTCGATTATAATTTAAAGTAAAAAAGTCTCCAATCTGTGGTTCCGTATACGTTATTTACTCCGTTCCTAAGACTACTATTTTTTTCCAAACTCAAAAACTCTTGAAAAAATAGATTTTTTGCGAGGCGGAGCTTGAGCTTATAAAATAAATCTAAAAAAAAAAGGTACTTGATTTTAAAGACAAATATTTTTATTAATCGTGCTAAATTGAATGAAATTTTCTAGACCATGTTTTTTCAAAACCATGTAATAAAAGTCTGTATTGGATGTTTATACATGGGAAGAGCATGGGAATCTCTATTATTAACTGATCCAACAGAACAGGGGCCTACATAGCCGAATCGGTGCGGCGATGTCTTTAATTAATAGAGACTTTCTATATACATTCTATACATATACCTTTGATTAATTATAAAAATTATATAGTAAGTCATTTACCATTGATGATATTGATTATAATCATGTTGTTTCCTCGCTTAGTAGATTGAAAATAAAAAAATAACTTGGGATTCTTGAAAAAACCTTTTTGGCTTTATAAAAAGGCATTTCTATTATTAAACTTGGCATAGGTAGATCGTCCATCTGAAGTTCTTAGTACGCTATTGTATCGGTCCAAATCCACTTCTTTTATTCGCTCTTAGAAGCTGAAACTGAACGCAATGTTTCGAGGTTTACTTCACCAGGCATTTCGACTTTAATAAATAAATTTTTGCGGTCTCTATTTCTTTAAGAAAAAAAAAGAATTTCAGCATGCGGAATTTCCAAACTCTTTGGCTTAAACAAAGTAGACCCCAGACGCTTACATATTTTTTTGAAAAACTATTTTCTTTGTCGATGATATTTCATATAATTTCGCTATAAAAAACTCTGGCTATTCCTGCTATTTTTTGGGCTGAGAGCAGTGGCTCACTCCCACAGTTCCCCCCAAAAAGGTTTCTAGGAAAAAAAAATCTGACGAGCGATCTTCATTTGTTTTTGTGGGCGCATTAAATGTATTTGCTTTCATTTTTACAATATTATGAGTTCATTTGTACTATTTTTGGACATTTTAAACCATTCACTGTGATTGGGCTTTGAATAATCCTATTTCATTTCGGTATAATATGACATCGACGTTACATCAGAAGAAGTTTTAGAAAGATTCACTAAAATGGGCAAACATCGTATCAATTTAAATGTATGAACCTTATGTTTACACTAACACAAAGAATATAATTTGTTCCAATAAAGCATTATAACGAATTGACACTTTTAAATATTGAAATTTGCCTCTGGATCCGCCCCTGGCTAAGAGTCAGATAAAAAAATTCTAAACTATTAAATAAACAATAAATATATCTTAATCAATAAATTTATAACGTTAAGTTTTCATAAATATAATCTAAAAATATCAAGGAATATTTAAAAAATTAATGCAGTATAAAATTCGAGATTTTAAGCCTATTTTGCCGTTTTGTCAAACTATATGAAAAATTCACTTTGATGAAATTGAGAGTTTGTTGCTCCAAAACGCATCCGAATAAAACGTTCGGATTCGTTTTCCGGAGCACTGTCGATAATGATGATCAAAATTATTGGTAGTATATCAGCATCAACTGTTTTATGTAAGTTCTAGCAAAAAGGACTTATTCAAATGTCAAGCAGTGTGTGCATGAAACGACGTTGAAAACGAAGAAGAACGCGCGTTAACCCGCTCTACACTTGCACTTCCACTTCCAATACGCTTCAGCCCCCCCTATCCAAACACAAGCAACACACACACACACAGCAATGCAACGAACGGGGTAAGAAGCAGAAGCAGCAAAAGCAGCCACAGCAGCAGCAGGCACGGGTCGTCGTCGCTGACGTTGGCGTCTCAGTCGTTGTCATTGCGGTTTGCAGCAGCAGCGTGTACACACACACACACTCAAACGACGCACATGCACACAGAGCAACACACACAGCGGGCGTTCACTGGCAGACATGCTGGCAGGCAGCTCTTCTTCTTCTTCTTCGTATTCTTCTTTATGCACAAGCATACACACTCACACACTTGGCGTCGGCGTCTGCGTCAGGCCACATAAAGCGCCACACAGCGCAGGGCAGCAGTAAAGTGACATGTGCACATGTGCATGCATGTGTTCATATGTCAATGGCTCTCTACGACTGTATGAGTTGGTGTGTGTGCGTGTGTGCGTTGCTCTCTCGCTGTTAGACTGCATGTGTGTGTGTGCGTGTGTGTATCTGTGTGAGAGCGGCAAACGTATTTTTAGTACAAGATTGTTGTTTAAACAAACAGGTTTTTTACACCGCAGCAAATAACTCGTCTGTCGGCTGCCAACGCCATAACCATAGCCATAGCTACACTGCCCCTGCCACTGCCTCTGTCCCTGGTCCCTGTCCCGCCGTCGCTTGTGCCCTGCAGCATGGTGCTCAGCTGCGCGCTGCGCTGTTGTCGATTTTCAATTCGTTTCAAAATTGGTTGGCCAGACAGCGCGGCAGCCAGCCAGACTGTATAGACAGACGGACGGACGGACGGACGGACGGACAGACTTACAGACGACTTAGACAGCTCCATAGCTTGGCTAATTTTCCATAGACGACGGTAGCGCCATATAGACACACTGCCTCTGCCACTAGCCAGCACTTTACGCCCAACAACACCAACAACAACAACAAGAGCATTACTTCAAGTTTTCAAGTTGTCATGCAGCCCTGGCAAGTCGTTGGTTGGTTGGGTTGTGGCACAGGAAATTGCCAAGCCAGTCACAAAGTCAGTCCATGTCATGGCGGCGTTCCTCTCATTACCTGCCACCGCCACCGCCACCCCCTGCACCCTGCAGCCCGCACCCTGCACACACCTGAACAAAAGTATCAATGCTTCGATGATGCTATGCCAATTTCTTGTTAAATAAAATACAACAAAAAAATACCAACAAGCTTCGTTCACCGCAATAGCGAGTTGAGCACCTTTGGTGTGAAATTCCGTTGTAAAAAATATCTCTACAACAACAACAACAGCAACGACAGCAGCGACTGCACAGCGCCAACGAGTTAAAGTTATTTGTTGCACATTCGGCCACTTGGAAGTGCGCTATGCGCTGCATTTAATACCCAACAACAACTCGAACAACAACAACGCCAAAAGCCAAACCCCTCCTCACACGATCAGAAAACTAAGCGGCGGCGCCGCAGCGTCTATTGGGGCAGCTGCTGCTGTTGTTGTTGTTGCATGTAGCGCACAGTGGCGATCGGCAAGGTGTACCACAAATTAATGTTATTTAATTTATTTCGTATTTATGAACGAGCCCGACCGGCCGCACACACACACACACTCACAAGCAAGCATATACACTGCTAGCCACTTGAATAGTGCCAAAATGTAAAATAAATGACTTGAATAGAACTTATCAAAAGCCTGCGCCAGTAAAATAATGGATTGGAAATACCCTTCGACGATCCAACGAGAACCTCGCTCGACAGGCACTTCGATGGAACACTCAGGGGAGAGGTCGTCGCGTTAGTGTGCCAGCAAAAACATGGAGAAAGATCTATTGATCTTGTACTAGAAGCCGCCAGCTACTCATGGAATGATATCTGCCGTGAATTTCATAATCGAGTTCTTTACAAGAGGATGATAGTGGCCCTATGCTCCACTGGGAGTCGAGGATGGCAGAAGGAAGAAGAAGAATAGAGCTGATTCCAAGTCCAAGGAAGAAAAAGTTGAGACTGAGGGATGAAAAAATGCAAAGCGTTAAAAATGGTTTTTATTGGAAACTTTATACATTTTTTTAAAGTACCTTTCGGAAAAAGGTAAACATAAATAAATATATACAAAATAAAAAATTTTAACACTCATTTTTAGACATAAAAAAAAATCATGAAATAATAGTTATTATTTTTGATATTTATCAATTTTTATTCAAAAATCGCGAAATAACTTTTTTTATTATTTTTATTAAATTATTATTATTTATTTAATGAAGACTATTAAAAAATCGTTTGTAGAGCAATGCTAAAATTTTTATATTAACCTTCAAAATAATCAATTTTTTTCATCATAAAATCAAGAAATATGCCTTCCAATAAATATTATAAAAGTTTAATTTAATTTTTGCCATCTTTTGACAAGAAAAAATTTGTTTCGTACATTTTAATAAAAAAAAAACAACAAAATTTTAGTTTTATTTTTTTTTTAACGTTGTTCCCCCAATTCGATTTGATTCAAATTTACCCATATAAAGTACGTTTAAAAACACATATTTTTAAAAAAGTATATCGATTGAAATATTTAAGGAACATACTTATAAAAAAATGTCTTTTTTTTTAAATCTATTGGTTAAAAAAAATTAAATATTTTTTTTTAGATTAAAAAAAAAATCGCTGCAAAATATTCAGTAGTTAAGTCGTAATTAAATATTCATGAAAAACACGCTTTTTTAAGTTAAGACGCAACGTGTTAAGTTTATAACAAAAACTAAAAATAAATTAGTCAATTTTTATTTTAAATAAGATTTATTATGCAAATTCTGAAAAAGTGGTCATTTTTTTTAAAGCAGCTCTTGAAAAACGTTTCAATTGTTATTTTAAGTTTATATGAGAAAAACATTTTAGCTTATTTTTTTACTTTAAATATCGTTAAATAATAGCTAGACATAAATTTGTAATTAAAATCGCGAAATTACTCTAATTTTTATAATAAAAACTAAAAATAAAAATTATTAGCCAATTTTTATTTAAAATACTTTATTATGCAAATTTTTAAAAAGTGGAAATCTTTTGTTAAAGCAGCTCTCGAAAATCGAATAAATTTTTATTATAAATTTATATGAAAAAATCAAATTTTTACTCAATTTTTGACATTAAAATAAATATCATGTATTATTTCATAAATATAAATTTGTATTTAAAATATTTTTAATAATAGTTATTCTGCAAATTTTTAAAAATTGCAAACTTTTATTTTAAATTTATTAACTTTAACCTGATTTTTGTCATAAATATAGAAATCATGAAATAATTATTAAATATAAATTTTTATTTAAAAATTGCAAATTCTTATTTTTCAAATTTTAAAATAAAAACCAGAAATTAAAATTGTTATCAAATTTTATTTAAAATATTTTTTTTTATTTAAATTTCCTTTTTAAATAGTTGTAATTATTATTTAAAATTTATATGAAAAATCAATTGTTATACAATATTAAGTTTATATGAAAAAATTAATTAACTTAATTTTTGGCACATAAAAATTTAAATCGTGAAATAATAAATATATATAAATTTGTGTTTAAAAATCACGAACTAACTCTTATTTTTTAAATTTTATAATAAAAATTAGAATTATTGGGCATATTTTTTTTTATGTTGTAATAAGAGCTATTCTGTAATTTTTATTATTATTCTTTTTTTTTAGCAAATATTTAATGGCAATCAACCGACAAGATGTTTGGAACAGAAGTTAAGTTTATTGCCGGGTTCTTATTGCAACATGGATCTTTTATTACATGGTTTTTATTATTACGTTGTACAATACTTATTAATCGATGATTAGTCGATTACAATTAAGTTACAATATTTAATATTCATCGGTTAACATCACAGGCTACAATCCAATATTGACAAATTTTTATTATAGAAATCAAAAATAAAAGATATGGCAGAATTTTTATTTATTGCTAAAATTGTTGAAGATATCAGACTCTAAAGATAATTTTTGGATTTTTCATATGGAATTCCATTCAAATTTCTTATAATTATTGAGACTACTTGAAAAATTTAATACTTTATAAGTCTATAAGGATTGTTTTTTTGTATGGCTTAATCTGCAGAAAGAGGAGGAGCAGTGTTGATACACATTATAGACATTATGTCTATACAACAAAAGCACTAAAAACTTTGCTTACCCAAAAAAAAAACCTATTTTATTTTAAAAAACAGCAATCAAATTAATTGCAATCAATTAAATTGTCATATGTCAAAAAAAAAAATTGTCTTGTAAGCATTTTATACATTTTTGCTGAGCTGAGCTCTATTAGAGTGGCTTGCAGTGTATGGATCGACCGCGAACGGCCGCCGCACACACGCACACACAAACGCACACCAACAGCTGTATACAAAGCAAGTGACAAACAAAAACGGTGAGCGGACGTGGGCAGCGGTAGCCATACACAGCCACACGCACGCACACAGTCAAACGGCAAAGCGCCAAAGTGCCAGCGCATACGTGTGTGGGTGTGTGTGTGTGTG
The DNA here is from genome assembly GCA_037043745.1 of Chymomyza amoena. Taxonomy (NCBI): domain Eukaryota; kingdom Metazoa; phylum Arthropoda; class Insecta; order Diptera; family Drosophilidae; genus Chymomyza; species Chymomyza amoena. The sequence goes on from JBAMAX010003141.1 coordinate 448,906, forward strand.
AGCGGATGAACGCTCGCTCAGTTCAGCAATGAACGGCTGAGTTCTCGTTGTGTATGGGTGTGTGTGTGTGTGTTTCCTACATTCATTCTTGTTCATTTTGGTTTTGTCGTCGCTGTGTCTACGCTCGTTCATATGCTCGCCAGCTTGCTGACCGAGAGTGCATTGTGTGCGTGTGTGTGTATGTGAGTTACTCGCTCGCGCGCTCTCTGAGTGTCGCTCTGCACACACAGCACACAGACATACGAACAGGTACAATGCTTGCTCACAGCATAGCGAGTGAAGTGCGGCAACGTCGCAACTGATCGGCACCAGACAGAATGTCGCCAGTTCATGCTACGCCGCCAGACATACTGTCGTCGTTGTCGACGTCGACGTTGACGTCGTCGTCGTTGTTGTGGCTGTTGCTGTTGTTTTTGTCGCTGCCGCCGACGTCAGCTACGTCGCATCTTTCACACGCTGCGATCAACAACAACAACAACAGCAACAGCAACTTTACCCTCTGCTTCAGTCCACAAGCTTGCCGTTCCCTGGCGCTCCGCCGCCGCGCTCCTCCTCAACCCTGCCTGTTGCCTGTTGCACACAGACACAGACACAGCGTTGGAAACTCATCTATTACAATTGCTCGATCATGCACTGCTATGCAACACTGTTTTCAACTGTACATATTTCCACTGTGCTGCTGTAAAAACAATATGGCGCTGTTTGCTCAATTCTGTCCACTCAACAAAAAAAAAAGTCAGGTCAATATGTCCATTAATTGCCCACCTGCTGTTAGCTGCCACAGATGCCCCTCCCACGCTTTCGCACCCGCACTGCTTGCCTAGCAGCCAACCCACGCCCCCAACTACACAAACGTTTACCACTCGAAAAAAAAATCGAAATCTGCCAAAAAAAAAACAAAGTTCCAGTTCTTTTTTCCATTAATTTGCAGTAGATTGAGTAACATGGTTTAGATTTATTTAAGGTGTGACCATGATAAGTATGATCTAACCAATTTCAGCTAACTCCCCTTTTCGCAGATCTGTACAGTCTGGAATTTAATGCTCTAAATGGTCAAGTAAGTGGAGAGACTTATGATAGTTTCCAACACCCAATCTTCCTAGCTACCACGTTGCCCCTAAGTGGGTATCAAGCCAGGGTTGTTAGATCCGGGAATGAACACAAAAAAAATTACATTGTGAGGGCCAACATCTTCCGATAGGGCGTACAGAACGTTCTCCATTGCTCAGGAACAGTTTTTTTGAAGAATCAACCGCCCTGTCTTAAAAGATTTGGTTTATTTTGTAACATCTGGTTCCACTATTTCTTCTTTGTTCCATTAACGCCTAGTGGAACTTTGGAGTGAGCTTTGTTGGAACGTTACCCTATCTTATGATATGATATCGAAAGTTTTAGCTCTATTATTCCCAACAGCAGCCACCCTGAAGACTCTGAAGGTCCCGGCTGCAATTTTGACACAAAACTGAAAGTTCCAGACCACTGCAAGCTTGACCTCTCTACGAAAAATAAAAAGAAGTTTCGTCTATAAGAAATTTAGCACAGAGTGCTTTATTTCCATTGCATCAGCTTTTTAACAACAATGGGCGTTACGTGTTCCAAAGACAATCCGAGCATTGGCTGACACCACCACGAATCCGAAACTAAGTAACGCCCTTAGGTTTTTCTGGTCTTATTTTTTATAGTAATATTTTATACACTATTTCGCAAAGCTCTGCTAAAACGTCATTTTCTGCCACTGAGTCATTAAATTTATATCTATCTATAGAACGCGATAACCAATACGTCTTATCAAGGTCTATTTAGTCATTTTGTGAAATCAAAAAAATAAATACTCTCTTTTAAACAAAGAAATTATTTTTTATTAAATGGTTTAAAATTTATAGTTTTTAGGCAGAACTCTTGAAACTTGCGTACCCTTTTTTTTTCTTAAAACCCACAACAAAATGCCACTCCTCCATGATCTCCAAGTTCAGTTGCAACCGAAAAGACAAATAAATAAAAAATTCTAGAGAAATATTATTTTTTTTGGATTGGATTATCTTTTTGCAAAGAAGGCTTCGAATTAAAAGTGCCGGAAATGCTTTTTAATGCCTATATTTTATGCTTACGCTTTGTTTTTTATACGATTCAGTCCGAATTCAGTCCGACGAAAATATTTATCCAAGTCGTATAAAAAAAAAACTGCTAGCAGAGCAATAATTGGCTTAAAACAAACATATTTCATATCATATTTATTTTAGAAAAAACATTTTTATAAGCACTGCTCCGGAGTTGTCCATTCTATGCGCTACCTTTGAAATCCTGAGCTTAGACATATTTTTGGGAATTTTTTAAAATGTGGGAGAACAAGGGACCCTAATATGAAGTACTACAAAATGCGGGAGACCTTAAGAACCTAATAAGAACTACTAAAAACTCTGTAAGATCATAAGACCATAAGAAGAACTGGAGACTGTGGAGCAGCTCTTTTGTCAGTGCCCGGGACTGTGTAGAACAAGGTTCCGCTTCCTTAAGTCAAACTTCCTAAATGACTTATCCCAGCTCTCAGAATAGAGATTTATTTAGGATAGCTATGAACTAGAACATTTAGAGGACCTCTCTAGCGGGTTAGCATGTAGAAGTCTTCCATTGCGGTATCACAAAATTTGGAAGACTATAAGACCCAAACATGAACTTCTTCAAAAATCTGGTAGACCATAAGAACCTAAAATTAACTAGTAAAAGAATCTGGAAGATTTTAAGATCCTAATATGAGCTTCTAAAAAATTCTTTGACAACATAAAACCCTGATATGAACTTTTAAAAAAATCTAGGAGACCATAAGACCATAAGAGCTTAAATGAACTAGTAAAAGAATCTGGAAGGCGCTAATATGAGCTTCTAAAAAATTCATTGACATCATTAGACCTTAATATGAACTTCTCAAAAAAACTTGGAGACTAAAAGACCCTTATATTAATTCCTAATAAAAATCTGGGAGACCGTAAGACCGAACTCCTAAAACAATCTGGTAGACCATAAGAACGTAAAATGAACTAGTAAAAGGAAAAGTCTTACATTGCGGTATCACAAAATCTGGGAGACCATAAGACCCAAACCATAAGAACATAAAATGAACTAGTAAAAGAATCTGGAAGATTTTAAGATCCTAATATGAGCTTCTAAAAAATTCTTTGACAACATAAAACCCTGATATGAACTTTTAAAAAAATCTAGGAGACCATAAGACCATAAGAGCTTAAATGAACTAGTAAAAGAATCTGGAAGGCGCTAATATGAGCTTCTAAAAAATTCATTGACATCATTAGACCTTAATATGAACTTCTCAAAAAAACTTGGAGACTAAAAGACCCTTATATTAATTCCTAATAAAAATCTGGGAGACCGTAAGACCGAACTCCTAAAACAATCTGGTAGACCATAAGAACGTAAAATGAACTAGTAAAAGGAAAAGTCTTACATTGCGGTATCACAAAATCTGGGAGACCATAAGACCCAAACCATAAGAACCTAAAATGAACTAGTAAAAGAATTTGGAAGATTTTAAGATCCTTATATGAGCTTCTAAAAAATTCTTTGACACCATAAAACCCTGATATGAACTCCCCGAAAATCTGGCAGACCATAAGACCGTAATATGAACCCCTAAATAATCCGGTAGACCATAAGAGCTTAAATGAACTAGTAAAAGAATCTGTAAGGCGCTAATATGAGCTTCTAAAAATTTCATTGACATCATAAGACCTTAATATGAACTTCTCAAAAAAACTTGGAGACTTAAAGGCCCTTATATAAATTCCTAATAAAAATCTGGGAGACCATAAGACCGTAATATGAACTCCTAAATAATCCGGTTGACCATAAGAGCTTAAATGAACTAGTAAAAGAATCTGGAAGACCATAAAACCCTAATATGAGCTTCTAATAAAGTCTTTGACTCCATAAGTTCAAAATGTGAATTCCTTAAAATCCAGCAGACCATAAGCACCTAAAATGAACTAGTAAAAGAATCTGGAAGACCCTAATATGAGCTTCTAAAAAATTCTTTGACACCATTAAACCTTAACATAAACTTCTCAAAAATTACGCATACCAACAGACCCTAGTATGAACTCCTAAAAAATCGGAGATATCATAACACCCAAATATGAACTACTAAAAAAAATCGGGAAGATCATAAGACCCTAATATGAGCTTCTAAAAAGTCTTTGAGACCATAAGACCCTAATTTGAACAACTTCTGGAAGATCATAAGACCCTATTGAGTGCTTCTAAAAAAAATCTGGTAGACCATGAGTAAGAAATATGGCCTGCTTAAAAAATGTGGTAGACCATAAGATCCTAAAAAGAAATACTAAAAAATGTGGAATACTCTATAACTCCTACATAAATCAGTTAGACCATCGAACCCAAAAATGAACTCCAAATAAAACGTTGAGACCATAAGATCTCCCTTTAGCTTCTTACGATTTTTTTCTTTCTATTTACATTTTTATCGCAGTTCGGGTTTATTATACAATTTTTATGCAAAAGTTCTTTCGCAAACGGATGATCTAGAAAACTTAAATTCCGAAAGTAATTGAGGAAGCGTATATTTAGTTTGTTCAAGCCGCAAATGTATGCAACATATGAAGAAAGTGTCGATGAACTCATATATGTACATCTGTTGGTTCATATGAACGCCTAGAACTTGGAACTGAAAAAGTGCTGTAGAAACCAAACTCTCAGATTAGATAGCTCATTATATTACGGGAGACAAGTTTTTGAATATTTGTATTTAATATTGGCGGTGTGAATGGTGCTATAGGGCGACGCGGATTCAGAATTCAGGGTAGCTTAATCTAAATGGGTCCGAAAAAACGTTCTGATGATCTTCGTGATTTTGATTCTATGGATCATTCTAACAAACTTTGCTCAAGAAAGTACAGATCTAAAACGAATTTTAAGTCGCCTTATTTTGCAAAAGATGTTCCGAACTATGTGCGTTGAACAAGCAAACCAACAGATGACCCACCCTGTAGAAGGGAGGGAAGGCTGTGTTCCGTAGCTGAAAATCGCGCTCGTGCGTCCGCCACTGTTATAAATTATCTCAAAGTCCTTCGCTCCCGAACTTAACACACGCCTACCTTTCTCAAAGTTTTCGAGCCGGCATCCAAAAACCCGCCGTGGATTCACCACTGCGCAGAGGGCAACTCAAAGTCGTTCGCCTACTTTCTCAAAGATTTTTTTTTTTTTAATATAAAGTAGGCTTTTTAAACCAAACTTCAGCCTCGAATTTGCCACCTATAGCTGAAGGGAATAATTTTTTTCATTCTACAATTTTATTTCGAACGTAAAACATCTGAACAAATTTTATAACTGGCTTTCAAGTTTTATTAAATTTTTAAATCTTTGGTATTTTAACAATCTTTTTTTTTTTAAATTCTTTGTATAACTTCGACTAGCTCAAATGGCATTGGCGCGTGTTCGCAACTCTCTGGCCCCCGCGTTCCAAATAGGGCGCTACGTCGCGAAACCATTGATCAATATGATGAGTATGCGCGTCACTGGAACCAAGCTGGTGCATCAGAATGCTGGCTGGAGTCGTGTCCTGGATAGCGTTCAGGGGGAGAGAAGGATCCAGAGGAGCGCGGTTAGACCTATTGCTAAAGCAAATGCTCCCGTCAAGCAACGGCAAGAAATGGCCATTGACAAGAGATTCTCGGAGTATTATGGTGCCAAAGCTCAGGAACCCAATCCCCACAGCGACTGGCTCGATTACCCAGCAGCACTCCAGAAAACCAAGTCCAGGTCCACACTACGTCACAATACTGCGGCTGCGTTTGTCGGCGAGAACGTAAAATCTACAAATAGTACAAAAGCTGCATACCCGCAGCGCACGGATTTGAATGTGAGGGCCAAGGTACCCATTCCGAGCTACTCCGATTGGTGCAAGGACACACAAAAGCCTATCCGTCGGAATGAGATCTGGTCGGATAGGCCATCCCTGTGCAATGCGTGGGCAGAGATGCGACGCCGTTTAGTCGGTCAATAGATGTCGCAACAAAATTTCACCTGGACGCATCGAACACTATTCCCAAACGAGGACCTGTCTGCTACCTACCGTGTCAAATTAACAAGTGTGTTGCTAAATTTCTGGATCTGGATGCAGCGAACATTGTTCTTATATGAGGACTTTCCTGCTGACAACCGTGTAATGTAAAATTAACAAGTGTGTTGCTGGATCTGGATGCAGCGAACATTGCTCTTAACCGATGACTTTCGTGCTCCTTCCATGCACTCCAAAATTAACTAGTTCATTAAATGTCTTAAGGTTCCATCGCCATCGCGATTTGATCAAATATAATAAATAAAGTCGAAGTACCGTGTTGTCAATAAAATAAAATATGCTTGTGTTGTTTCTAGTTCCCGCTTGTCTTCCTAGTTCCCAATTTAGCTAAGAGGCACCTAGGACTTGAACTCTGTGAGGTGCCATGTACCCAACCAACAATACTGCGTCTTCATTAACAATATCTGCTCGGAATATGGAAACAAAAACCTCCAACATGGTAGGTGGAAGGCTGCCAACACTTACGTCGTGAAGATGTATGGGGGACGAAAAGCTTGGGGAAAATTGCATCCAGGATGTGCGAAGGATGAGGGGCAGAACCCTGGCAGAGATGAGAAGAGAGAGCCGGGACCGACCTAATTGGAGAAGATGGATATCCCGAGACAACCCTGGCGCCTAACAGCAAATGGGCATTGAAGAAGAGACAAAGAGGGGGAGCTTCTGGATGCTGATTTTTGGTTGGTTCAAGTCGTGGCTCAGTCCAACTAGCGCTGTCGCTGCGTTTTGTTGCGATATCCTCGTTACTTGGTTGCTTGTGAGTGCAGCTCATTTAGATCCAGTCCGTGCGGTTTAGGAACCTCTTTGGGATCTCCAAGTCCATTAAAAAGCGCCCTTCCTATTCTCCATTCTCTGCTTTCAAAGGACAGAGGAAATGAGGAGCGGTCTCTTGTTCTTCTGGCTGGTTGTAATTGTGACAATGAATATTTTGAGGGTGATACTTGGAAACAAACAGGTTGCCCATGGTAACCCCTTAGAAAACTGTTGAAAAGAGAATTTAGTTTTGTTTTTTATCTGTCAATCCAATATCTGCTACAAATTTGGGCTCAATCGCACCCAAAGGGGAGGGTTATGTGGCCTGAGTTATACGTCCCAAAGACGTATGGTTAGCTTTTGTGTAAGTTTGGCGATTTTTTGCGCTGCTGGCATAAAAGGAAAGTCTTGAGAATTTAATTTAATATCATATAATGCGTTGAATCTTTACAAGAGAAGAGCTGCTTGGAACTACTATGCGATAAGTACTTTGAAGAGGCTCTAAAATATTTTCAATTGATTATATTTGTGTTTTTTTGTTGGGTGTTCCACAGAGTTGACAACGATTTTCGCACTCGCATAGTTCTTAGGAAATATTTTATTATAAAGTTATACAATGGAAGTGTTTAAGTAGCGCTCTCTCTATGTGTCCTTGTGCCTAGTTGAACCTGTCCAGGACAATTGCCTGTTGATTAGCCCAACATGTGTTGCCAGAGGTCAGCTTTAAACTGGGGCTTTCCCACACACACACACACCTCGAACAGGGCTCATTGTGTCTGCCTCTAACTTTCAGTTTAGGCCAACATCCTTCCAAACTTCTAACCAAGTCAGTTCAATAACTTGTCACACACACACACAGCACCATCCGGCAGCATTTGTTTTGGATTTCCCGTCGGATTAGGCAACTTAGTGCACAATCCTACACATGTGCCTAACAAACAGACGGACACACGGACGGACGGGACGGACTCAGTTCCGTGTGCACTTTGCATACCAAGGCAGACAGACCTAGGCCAAAAACCCTGACCCGCTAATTGTAATCGTGGGAAAAACCAATCAGACGTAATATACTACGTGTGTGTGCGTGTGTGTCCGTGTCCATGTTTTTATTAGGGCCAATATTAGCGTAATCCACTTTTAGGGTTTGCTTGGCTTGCGTTTACGCTCGCCTCATAAAGACCCTCTCTCTATCTTCCTACCCGCCTGCCTGCCTGCCTGAGTGAGTGATAATTTTTTTTCTTCCTTTTTTTTTTTTTGGTCCCTACGACTGACTGTCAAAAGTAGGCAGTTCTTGAGGATTATCGCCTGTGCTTCTTCTCGTGCCCGCAGCGTAACGCATTAATTCATGCATCCTGCTCGCACTTGCACTTGCTTTACAGGATCTCGGATGTCTGAGCACCTGCTACCTGCACGCATCCCTTTCATATCTTTCGACACTTGAATTTTAATTAATGCGGTCTCTGAGGGATCGATCGCTGCACTCCGCACTCCATTGAAAGTGCCGCGTTCCGGCTTGGCATACAAATCATCATCATCATAGAGCAGAAGAGGGTGCTCCTGGCCCATAACTCTTGGCATCAAATGTTTATATTATGCAGCTTACATAACGCATACACTGAGCGAAAAAAAAACATTGGTTAATGTTGCGCTCCATGATCCTAAGACTGTGGCAGAGAAAGCTAGTCCGAAGGTTTTGACGTTTAACGAATACTTTTCATAAATTGTTTTTTCTTTTTGAGTAATTTTGCAAAGCATACTAGGAGGGTCTAGTAGGTGTAAGGTACCGGCGAGGGTAGGGTCACCCATGTCGGTAGGGTCGAGCGGGAGCATTGAAGCTAAGGGCAGTCTAACCTGCCGGACAGATATAAAACGGACCTGCCGTTTTGCTTCAAAAACGGACTTTTCTTTACTGAATGGAGGTCGAGAAAGATAACGATGCAGGGAGTCGGAGTCCCAGTACCGGCGGCGGGTAGGGGTGACAATGCAGACCCAACGTCGTCGATAACCAGCGGGGGTGGACCGCTTGGATCCATTTTGTACATCGCCAAGCGAAGGTTTGCTTCAAAGACAGGTTAGAATGGACATGGAATCCGGGATCGTAAATGGCGAGTTTCGCATATAAACATAATAAATTATTCCCTGACTCACCCCTTGGAGGGGCATGGGGATCTCTATTAATAACTGTTCGAACAGAACAGGGACCTACAGTTTATAGCCGAATCCGAACGGCGGTGTCTTTGATTAATAGAGACTTTCTATGGCAAATAGCGTCTTTCGAACCACCGACCTTCGGTTTTAGAGGTGAGTACGCTACCACTTACGCCACCGACGGCCGCGCTTATAAACATATTGAAACTTAATTTTGCATTCCAAATTTTTTTTGGAGTTTCCCACCAATGTACCAAATAAGATCAAAATCGGTTGACTATATCATTTCTTGACTCTGATGAGTCCTATTTGGCAAAAAATTCGTTTTGTTGCGTTTATAAAAATATCGTAAGAAAATTAGGCAAATAAATCGCTTTAGGAGCTCTGCAGCCATGCTATGTAGCGAATTTGTTTGCAATGTGATGGTAGAGGGTATCTCAAGATCTTCCGACTTTGGAGTGCTTCTTCTTCTTTTTCAATTCCCATTTGCTGTTAGGCGTTGGGGTAGCCTCGGGATTTCCGTCTATTCCGAGGCTCGTTTGTTGGCTTTGAATCGATTATAGCACTGGAGTAGTTGATTAGCCCAACTCTAGCCGCCGTGACCCAGGCTGGGTCCCCTCACACGGTACTATCACCCGGGGCAGGTGATTCGCGGTTTGTTGAAGGGGTGTTACTCCCCCCTCCTCCTTTTGCATCCGGGCTTGGGACCGGCATTGGTGGAGTTACTTTGAAGTGCTAATATCAAAATATGGCTACAGTTTTTAGGGATAACAAAAAAATATATCGTTCTTGGCGTTTATTGAAGATCCTTACGGAGATCACGAAGAGTGTCAGATCCGAGGCAGAATGACATTGGAGCATTGTCTCCGGTTGTCACATCTCCCGAACCATGATACAACCCAAAGGTCTTCCAAAGTTCAAGCCCTTCTTTGAAGACACGGACTATCTGGCAAATTTTCCCATAGCGGTCCTGACTCTTTTTATCGAAAAGGTTGAGCGCACAGTCTGATATGGACGATTGGTTCCAAATTTCCGAAAATAATTCAATAAGTAAAGTGAAAGCACAAAAATGACCGATAAAAGGAAGAATTTCTTTTGAAACCAAATATTATCTTGTACGGCTGGCGAAAATTCTCTGGTTGAAGCCTTCAATAGGGTGCCGGCAGGGTAATGTACAGTGTATTGGGTCAATCTCCAGAGTCACGCACTTGCCCTTCCACGACGCTTGGACCACCGCATCGTCTAGCTGAGGCAACAGCGCAGCAGTATCCGGATTTCCAAGTCTGATGCTGATACGTTGGAGCTATGCTATGGGGTGGTTCCCATGTACAAAATGCAACCAATCCCCCTCGCGCTGAAGTCCTCTAAAGGATCAACTCGAGCGGGGATGTCAGCCCAAACGAAGGTGGAAAAGCTTGACTGCTACCACCGGCGGGCACGGAGGGTATAATACCCCCTGCGTGTCGTCAGCGGTCCCATCTCTGTACTGTTTGGAGCAGGCCAGGACAGTTGTGTATAGCTACTGCCACGACAACAACGGTACGCGATGCCAAATTGGAGCGGTTCTGTAGTCCTTGGAGTCTCAGACTGTGAACTACACGGCTAATGCAGGAAGTGTTGGGAGACAGAGGCCAAAGAGACTCTGAAGCAGCTAATCTGCCTCTGCTCAGGCAGATATGCATCTGGACTTACTTTCCGGACATACTATCCGGATTTTATTTAACGTGGTGTGTTCCTTTGCAGGATTAAAACCACGGCGTTCAAATATACAACTTGTGTGTACATATAACGCAATGAGTCAGGATTAATGCACCAAACTAACGCCCCCCAGAGCAATCAGCCGAGACTGATATTTCTTTGGTAACAATTTGAAAGCATGTTGTCGGGCATGCAATTCCCCCTTGGTGAGGGTCGAGATGTATCTATCATCTCTTCTGCTTTATGGCTAGCAGCACCCGGTTGAGATCGCAACACCACGCTGAGCCAAGCTGACTGTACCCGCGATTTGGGTTTCAACTACAGCCACCACGATACTTCCACAAGGGGGCCGACCTCAGTGAGTACACTTGGACGTATACTCAACGCTTGGTACCGAAATTAAGGGCTCGGTTTGCCCTCCCCGGGACTGGTCACCCATCTGCCATCTGTGGTCCAATCAACCGCCGTCGCCGCATAAATACGACTTCGGCGATTGCTGTCAGCATCCACTCTCCAGTCGAATGTGGCCAACATTGACGCTATCTTCTACGGCTAATCCCAAGCTTCTTCATATGTCCAACTATCCCCGTTTAGTCGCCTCTTAGGACAAGCAGGGGAACACTGAGGTGGATATTCTAGTCCCGCCACCCCACGGGAAACGCATTATGACTGAAACATCTAGGAAAACCCTGGCTTAGCTTACTGGAAGAGCCAGCTGACAGGCCATCTCGATGACTAACCTGCTTTTTACACCAGCCGCATTCTCCGCCTCCACTCAGGACTATGCAGTCCATGTGTGACTCCCCACAGGGGTCAACCGGTGTCATACAAATAAGTTGTCAGGAAAATGTTGCGAATGTGGAACTTTTTTAGAACCAAGTAACTTTCCATGTTCCAAGATAAATCTCCAGAAGTTAAAAATTCGGTAAGTTCAATTACTTCATAAAACAAGAGCAAGCTACTAAGTTGAGGATATATATATATATAAAATATTATGTGCGTGGCCTAGCAATATTATGAATGTAGGTACCAAGCTACTAGCTTGGTTTTGATTCCGATGCGGCGGGGCTCGGAATATGTTTCGCAATTCTTCTAGAGAGACGACACCCACGAAAATTGAAATTTGCTGAAATGGACAAATTTAGTTATTTCGGTGAAAAACTGGCACAGCATTTCCTCTAAAAATTTTGCACATGTGCGTTATTTTTAAACATAATAAATGTGTGTGCATAAAAATTGCATATACATATATACTATATATGTATATATATGTATATACTAAGTATATATGTATAGCACGCTGTATATAGAGTTGATAAAAGCAAAAAAAAAAAACTTCTTAGAAGTCAGCGCAGGCTTGGGTACGCCGCTTCCTGATCAAGTTTTCCAGATGTTGGCGATAGATCTTTAACCCCCACCCACCATCTAATGGCAGTAGTGACCATCCATAGTCACCGTACAGTGCCCATGATTGATTTATGGTCATGCATATTGGAACCCACATTAGACTTTTTTGGGATACATCGATTGGAACAAAAAAAAACACATTAATTAGTATTTCATAAACGTTGGGAATTTGACACTATTCAGGAGGTTCGAGCGATTTATGGACAGGTGCCAGTGGCTACTGTTCGAGTGGCTACGTTCGGCATAGGTATATGAATACTTATTGCGCCCATTGTTAATGCTAGGCGCGTGCCTCTAATCCCAAAAATAATGTCTAGAAATTATGAGTGACCCGAGTTTAGTTTAAGGGCTGCTTTATCTAAGCGACGAACTTAATTTATGGACACCTGTCAGAGCCGGCGTTGTCAATGAGCAATGCTTCACGTAGCATGCAGATGGATAGATCTGCTGGCCGGATTGGTCGAAGTGGTCGGAACTGCCGGATATGAAGTGATTTATCCATAGGAGTCAAGCCCAACCGACGCTAAAGAATTTCTACACTGACAAAAATGACTCAGTGGGTCAGTCAGCTGCAAAAATGAGTTCCAGTTTAAGATCCCCATCGAGGGGAATCTTCAGAAAATGGTAAATTTTTTTTTAGCAGAAATAATTTCCCAAAGAGATTTAAAAAATTTAAATTTTGTTTTCTTCTAAACTGATACTTTTGAAAACCCGTAAGTGGTTCACTTGCTTTTGGTATGGACCATCATTTATCCATAGGATTAAAAAAAAAAGAAATTCTTGATGTTTCAGATCAAAGCTATAGCCGTGAAGGACTCTCCGAAAATCAGATATCTGCTTCTAGCTGTTGAGGCCCTATGATCAACTGGGAGTCAAGAATAGCATAAGAAGAGAGAGACTCCTCCCTAATTTTTGGAGCTTCTGTTTCAAAGACAGCAGGAGTACGGAGAAGGAAATGGTAATCGGGGAGAGAGTTTAATTATGGGTGTGGGTGCGTTGAAATCGCCAGTGGATGTCCAAAATATTGTGGTTTTCAACTATCCCCATAACTCTTTTTTACGATCTCTGGGTATAAGATTAAAGCAAATTTTAGTAGGTAGCTTCACCACTGGCAACTTCGCTTGTGTCAGGATATTCTTTTTCCTAACCTAACAATAGTTTATTCTTCTGGGTTTTCGTTATAGACGTCCAATTTTTTATTCTCTTCGTGGATTTGAGCCAATCTAAGCTAATTTTTCGATTCATTTCTCCTTACTCTACCTTTAGTATGTTATTCAAAGTTTCTACTTTTTGTTTTATATCGCAGCTTTCCTTTATAAATTCTGTATTTCTTAGCATTATGGAACTTAAGTTGTTCTTTGGTGAAATCATACTTAGTTCCGAAATTGGCCGACAGAGGGAGCAAGAAATATAAACAGTACACCCAAGAAAACAGAAATTAAATAAATGATGACGACGACAGCAATAATTTTTTTATATAATATTTTAGCTAGTTCCAAAGTTGCTTGCGGGTAGAAACAAGTAAATCCATAAAATAACTCGCAAGTATCGAAATTTTTATGAGTGCGAACAAAATAAAAATAAATGATGACGACAATGGTAAAAAATTATGGTTTACCTATATAGAAAGTACCCCTCTGTATTTTTCAAGATTTTTGATAACTTTTTGAAAACAGGCACTAAAAAACTCACTCTCGTGACCACGTTTGGTATTTTGATGATTTTCGTCCCTCCTCTGAACTTGTCACGTAGTTTGAGTACATTCTCGTACCGTGATCCATAATTGTCCGGAAGAAGCAGGAAGAAAAATTCAAAATATTATTCTCAGGCATCAAAATTTCAAAGAGAGAAAGAAAATTAACTTTTAGCTATTAACAGTTTTCTTGAATAAATGATGACGATGACGACGACGATACTAAATTTGCTTTATCATAAGGAAAAAGTAGACAATATCATTATGATCTATTTTGAAATATTTACATTAAATAAATTTTGAACAAAGTGAACTTTATTATAGATTCGTGGAATTAATTTTCATTTGGAACAGTTCCGAAAATCTTTTGTTTTTAACAAACTAAGAGCAAATTTCTATGCTTATTTATGACGCTTTTAATCTATTCAAATTTGATTCCAAATAATATGTATTTATAGTATATGCATACAAAGCTACAATCTATATAGGTACATAAGCACTATGTATACATAACTATAAATGCAGCTAAAGATATGTACATGAACTTGTACGGAGTCAAACTATTTACATGCACTTTGCATATAAAACGATTTATGCTATATAAATTATATTTACAATAAGAACTTGGAATTATTGTATAAATGAATATACATTTAATATATATAATAGGGTACAATGGCGGCTCCAAGGGGGAGGTTTTCTTTTCCGGACCTCATCTCCCTAAAAGTAGAAAAAAGTTAGCTGACAGTCTTTCGCGAGACTCCGATGTGAAAAACCCGCCCTAAGACCAAATGCTAGATCCGAACCCGAATACCTGTAATAAACAAATTTCAATATAATTATAGTTCACTTTGGTTCATACCTTTGGGTGGTCAATTTTAAAAACGTTTTTTCTGGATTGGTTGCTTTATGTAGGAGTTTAAAGAAAGAGTAGCGATAAGCAATGGGCCGTACGGTCTCCCGATGAATTTGGCCTGATGCCGAGCTGCCTAGTTAACCTAACCTAACTTAATCTTATGTTTCATTTTAGATCTTCCTAATCATTCTTAACTTCAAATCATGCAAATTGACGCATTACTATTAATTTCAAACGAGCTTCAAATTCAAAACTTTTTCGAGTTGGATTTCTGTCACTTGTAGAGTTTCTTTGCGTTTTTGAGCAATCTTGAAATCATCATATTCTTCTTCTTCTTATGTGGCCATACCAACCCGATTACCGGGTTACGGCCTGCCTTAAAACGTCTCTCCAGGCGCCTCTGCATTGGTCACACCGAGCGAAGACAGGGCCCCTTCCACTTGGTCTTTCCAACGCTGACACGGTCAACCTCTCCGCCGACGGCCGCTGACTACCGCATCGAACACACGTTTAGCTGGAGCATCCTCGTCCATCCTAACGACATGTCCGAGCCAGCGAAGCCGCTGGATGTTGATACGCTGAGCAACGTCCATGTCGTTGAAGAGCTCACACAGCTCCTGGTCGAATAGGACCAAAGATTTTGCGCAGTACTTTCCTCTCGAAAACTCCCAAGGCAGCTGCATCAGTTAGCGACACGGTCCAAGCTTCCGCGCCGTAAAGAAGCACTGGAAGGATGAGTGCCTTGTAGAGTGATAGTTTTGTCGCGCGAGAGAGGTCTCTACTACTCAATTGCCTATTGAGACCGAAATAGCACCTGTTGGCAAGAGTTATTCTGCGCTTGATCTCCAGGCTGACATCGTTGTCGGTGGTAACGGCGGTGCCAAGGTAGATAAATTCCTTGACAACATCGAAAGTATAGCTGTCGGCCGTAATCTGGGACCCAAGTCGCCGCACGTCCCTACTTGACGACAGCATATACTTCGTTTTGCCCTCATTTACCGCCAGACCCATTTTCGCAGACTCCCGTTCGATAGCACTGAAGGCCGCGGTGACATCTCGCTTGGTACGCCCAATGATGTCGATGTCGTCGGCGTACGCAAGGAGCTGGAGACTCTTGTAGAAGATAGTGCCAGTGCGATGTACGCCGGCCTTCCGCAGAACGCTCTCCATGACGAAGTTGAAGAGGTCACATGATAAGGGGTCACCTTGTCTGAAACCTCGCAAGGTATCAAAAGGCTCGGAGAGGTCCCTTCCTACCTTGACGGAGCTGCAGGAATTACTCAACGTCATTCTGCAAAGCCTTATCAGCTTCGCAGGGATACCGAGCTCAGACATTGCGGCATATACGTGATCCCTTATTGGGCTATCGAAAGCTGCTATGTAGTCGACGAACAGGTGGTGAGTGTCGACTTGATGTTCGTGGATCTTTTCCAGGATTTGGCGCAGTGTGAATATCTGGTCGACGGTGGACTTGCCAGGTCTAAAGCCGCACTGATAAGGTCCAATCAGTGCCTTTGCGAGTGGCTTCAGTCTTTCACACAGTACGCTCGTAAGGACCTTATATGAATCATAATCTATTATCTAATTATACAAAAGTTACAGAGAAAGCAGTGAGCCAAAAAGAAGGATCTTCATTAGCTCTTTGTATTCGAAAACTCTCTCTATCTCGGAGGGAAGATTGGATGCAAAGAACCCACTTAAAAGGTAACGATGCTTCGAAGATAGATGAGGGCACAGGAGCAGGCATCTTCTCTGAAGAGCTTTCGACGAAGCTTTCATTCCGCCTTCCCGACTGGTGTAGCGTTTTTCAAGCAGAGATATACGCAATCTGGCAAAAATCTAGACTTATTGGCACCTTGGACGGAAGTCCAAGGAACATTGTAATTCTTGTCAATAGTCAGGCTGCTATTAAAGCTCTGTCATCGCACATCATAAAGAGTAAACTGATGCATAGCACGACGCAAGCGCTCAACCGCATCCAGCACCACTCAATAACCTTCTGCTAGGTTCCGGGTTACACAGGTGTCCCTGATAACGAGGCGGCGGACGAGTGCCCCAGAAACGGCTCAGCGCTGGCAGCTAACCTTTCGGTTACAGACATAAAAATACAGACATTACAGGACGTCGTATCTCAAATCAGGGCGATGCATAGAGCTCTGCTGAAAAGGGCATAAGACATGGTGTCCGGTTGGCGCATCACCCGAGTTATGATCCTAAGCGAACATCTGAACTCCTACGCTTCCATAAAAACAGGACTAGGATGTTGGCAGGCGTTGTAATGGGGCACTGCCGCATAGGCAATATGGCTAAGAGGTTGAACGTTCCCAATCACGATTTCTGGAGATGAGAAAGAAGACAGAAAGCATCCCACGCTACCCGACTGTCCGTCGCTTCTTAGATGACGAACCCAGTTTCTGGAGTAAACCATTTGGGGTAGTCTAGATTTTGTGCCCATAGCGCATCTGGCTGCTTTCTTCGAGTCGTCAAAATGGTTCTCCAACATAGAAAACCTAGGCGATTAGGAGTGTCCTATAGTTTTTGATGCTCCTCCACAATCCCACCTTTACTTTAATATCTTTTTTTTCCATCTTTTAATTAGGCAACACAATGAATCTCATGATCTCTGTGTGATCTCAGTCACTATCTGAGCTGCCTATACAACCTAACCTAAATTAGAAAAAGATTTCTACCAAACAATTTATTTCTGAAGTCTTCACAGATTGGCACTGAATCTCATTTTTAAAGTTTGCAAGAGCTTCTTGCTCGAAAGTAGCTCTCTCTTCTGTAAGATGGTGTTTGAAAAAGATTTCTTTCACGCCTCGGACTATGTCTTAGACCAACAGCTACACTGGAAACAATGTGATGGCTGCTTTGTTCCACTGGAAGAAGAGGATAACTAGAAGAAGAATGGAAAGAGCGTGATCACCCAGAGACTGTGTGAGATTGAGGGTTGGGGTTGGGCTAGATTTCTAATTCGCATTTACTGAACGGTTCCGCTTGTTAAACTCTTTTGAGCATACGAACCAGATCCGCTAATGGCAGATGCCGTAGAGCGCCGAGATCTTCAAAGAAAGCTGCTTGCAGTTCCGAGGGAGAAGCTTTGTTCCCCACTCGATGGGATTCAGTTTCACAGAGATTTCTGTCACGCCATCGACTATCTCTCAATCTCAGTAGATCAACAAAAAATTCGTAAGCAAGTTTTTTATTATTATTTTCGAGCACTCTTCAAAACATCATCTACTTATTGCTTGTACATATGTATAAATCTACAACTATATACATACATGTATATATGTACTACAATATATAAAAGAGTGCTCCAAAGAGTATCAAAACTATGACTTGGCCAAAAGCAAGAAATGTTGTTAGCTGGTTTTTGATTTCAAGTTAAAGTCAACTTTGGGCATTTCATTGAAAGTAAATATTTAAATATGTCTTTATGTATTTTCAATATGTCTGTCTGTATGTCTGCCTGTCTGTCTGTATGTGTTATGTTTTATGCGTAATGCCGGCCAAGCAGTATGTTCCATTTTTTTTCGAGTTTGTTTATGCATGTGCTATGTACATACATATGTACATATATGTATGTATGTAGTTATATACATACATACATGCATATAATATGCAACTCAAGTTATGCATGTGGCGTTGGGGGTACCTACAATACAAGAGAATCCATATCAACTCACAACAACAACAACAAAACAAAACATTTATGCCCTGCCAAACGTACGAAAGTTCATATACACACACATAGACACACACATATGTACATACACAGATACATACATACATATGCATACACCAACGCCATATAAAGACAAACAAACGTGCGGCGCAGCGTGCTACATGCAGCACATACAAATATACATACAAACGTTGATACATAAAGACATGCATACAGTTGGTGCATTATTTATACGCACACCAGCCAGGGGATCATTCTGAAAAAGAGCTCTTTGGCTGACCCGTTCCGGTTTCGTCTCATTCCGATATCATCTAAAATTTTTAGGGAGAGCAGCAATCAGCCAGCTTTATCATACAGGGTGCCAAATCTTAAGTCGCCGTCAACTTTAATCAGAGATCTTAACTTAGATCTACAAAGTCTTTCATTTGCTACATAATTTATACGTACACATTCTAAAAAAGTTTATTTACGCTGCCTCGTTCCGGTTTTGTCTCATTTTGATATCATCCAACAAATAAGCAGCTCTCATGCTATTTATATAGAAAGCCAGCTACACCTTATAGGGTGCCAAATCTTAAGTCCCCGTCAGAGATCTTAACTTAGATATAAAAAGCCTTTCATTTGTTCCATTATTTATACGCACACCAGCCAGGGGATCATTTCGAAAGCTGCCTTTAGGCTGTCCCGTTCCGCTTTCGTCTCATTTCAATATCATTCAAAATTTTTAAAGAGATCAGCCCGCAGCCAGCTTTACCATATAGGGCTCTAAGTCTTAAGTCGCCCTCAGAGATCTGAACTTAGATCTAAAAAGTCTTTCATTTGGTTCATTATTTATACGTGCATTATAGCCACGGGAACGTTCCGAAAAAATGCCCTTAGGCTGCCCCCTTTCCGGTTTCGCCCCATTCCGGTTTCGTTTCTTTCCAATATTACCAAAAAAAATAAGCAGCTCTCATGCTATCTATATACAGAGAGAGAACCCAGCTTTACCATATAGGGTTCCAAATCTTAAGTCGCCGTCAGAGATCTAAAAAGTGTTTTATTTGGTCCATTTTTGATACGCCACGAGAACGTTCCAAAAAAGTGCCTTTAGGCTTCCCAGTCTCGTCGCGTTGCGACATCATCAAATAATTTTATATTCAGCAGCTCTCAGCCAGCTTTACCAAACAGGGTGAAAATCTTAAGTCGCTGTTAACTTTATTCAAAGATCTTAACTTAGATCTTAAAAGCCTTTCATTAGACATCATTCCAGACGCCTTCCATTTCCACTCTTGTTTCTGATAAAGCTAGCTTTATAATACTTAAACAGAACCTTAATTTAAAAATTTTTGAAAATGTGTCGATTTTCAACCTCGAATCAAAATTTGAGAGATGTCTTTGAGATATGCTCGCCCATGATTACCGAATATCTATAATAAGCAAATTTCAATATAATTATAATTCACTTTGGCAAAAGCTCATTTTCATATACCCAGTAAATATCGATAAAAATACGAGAAACTGGTCCCTTTTAAAAACGATTTTTATGGATTGGTTGTTTTTTTTTTGTGGGAATTTATAGAGAGGGTAGCGATAAGCTAAGAGTTAAGCTCCAAAAATTATAACATTTTTTTTTCAGAAGAACTGTGCAACAGATTCAGCTACGCAAGAATTTATAAACTGATCTCTGAAACTTCAAGAAACCGCATAAGATTTTAAGGATCGATTTTTCGGCAAAGTTTGTTTTATATGATTATAGGGTCGTTAAGGCCTAAAAATCTCTAGAGCGCCAGGCTATTGAAATTGGCTCAAAAATAGCTCGTTTTATGAAAATTCTCAAGATTATTTAAGGCCTAACATCGGTATATAATAATTCCCTGGCATGGGGATCTCTATTAATACCTGTACGAAGAGAACATAGGACTACAGTTTATAGCCGAATCCAAGCGGTGGTATCTTTAATTAATACAGATTTGTCTTTTTAAGGTAATTTTTCGTTTTTTTTTTTTAATTTGTCTGATATTCATAATCCAAAAAGCTGACGATATTAGACATATTGAATTTTCCCGAAGTATTTAAAAATAAAATGGCGTCGGAAACAAGCTTTTTGACGTGACCATCCTAATCCTAAACATAAAGAACATTTGTTCTTCACAAACTAAGGATCAAAAGCTAATGAACCATGTGGGGGTTTTAAAAAATATCATAGCCCCGCAAAATCGCCTAAAAAACCTTTTCGAGTTTGGTGCTTTTATTATGCTTTTTAGGTGTAGCTAAATCCGATTCCGAGTTGTCACAAAACGTTATAAAACTCGCTCTTTCATCATTCTTGCCAATAACTTCAGAAGCTCTTGAGCGTTTTGATTAAAGTTTTGCAAAAATTTATATTTCAAAAGAAACAAAAGATTTGTGTCGAGGCGTTTAAGGGGCACACCTAGTGTGAAATTTTAAAAAAAATAAATTTTTTTTCCATGTTTCGATAGGTTATACCTTTAAAAATAACATACTAAAATTTTAAATCGATATCTTAAATAGTTTTTGAGTTACAGCCATTTAAAAGAGTAGCCGCTCGGCAGTTAGATAGTTGGTATATACCTGAGATCGCGTGTCATTTCAAAAATATTTAATATTTTATTTCAAAAATTTTACAGTGTATTCTCAAAACATGTATAAATATACCCTCAAAATTTTAAATAGATGGATTCACTAGTTTTTTTTTTTAATTCCCAAAAATGGCCTTTTTTTAGGTTGTCACAACACCTAGTGTAGCCCCTTAAGTTCAAGAAAAATTAAACATAGTTGGAAACTAGATTCGCTTTTTGAAAAATTTGAGTGGCAGTCATAACCATTTTATCAAGGTTAATTGGTATTAAAAACCGAAACTTAGGAATCTTGCCAATAATCAAGTTTAAAGTCTACTCTTTTTAGGATTTTGGCTATAACTTCAGAAGTTCTTTACGGATTTGATTAAAGTTTGCACACATACAAATTTTAAAAATAACAGAAGCTTTGTGTCGATGTGTTTAGTATAAAAAAAAACTGAAAGCAAGTTGGGAACTAGATTATGACGCGCTATTGAACAAATTCGAGTAGCATGTATAAACAGCTTAACAAGCTTATTTGGTCTTAGAAAAAGAAATCTAAGAATTTCAAATCTTACCGTAAATGGAATGCCAATAATTAAGCGAATTAAGAGTAATCTTTCAATTTTAATGATTTTTTTCTATAGCTCTAGAAGTTCTTGAGCGATTTGATTAAAGTTTGCACACATTAACAATTTAAAAGAAATAAAAGTTTTGTGTCGAGGCGTTTAAGATAAAAAAAAAACGGAAGCATGTTGGAAACTACAATTTCGATAACCCGGCATTAACAGACATAAAATATTTTAGAACAAACTTTACGAGGTCTGACGCTTTAACTTGCGACTTAAATCGCCTTTTGAGCTTTAAAGATCTATCTTATATCTCTTCAAAGTACTACACAAAAGTTTGGGAGTGCAACGATATTACTGTATAGGCAAATTATACCTGAAACGGAATTCCTTTTTTACAGCTTTCCTTAGGATTTAATCCTTTATGAAAATTTAGTTAAATGTTTGAGCGAAATTCTCTACAAGTTTTGATTTTCGGAAATTTTTGATTTTCTGATACAATTTAAAGAAAGTGAAAGAACAAGTTCTGTGATCGAGAGAATTTTTGAGCACTTCGAATTGGAGGAATTCCATGGCGAAGACTCGTGCCAAAAGCAAAAAGAAATGGCAATGTCATTGAAAGTTTTTCAACAAGCGGCTTCGAAACACCTTAAAGCCATTGGAATGATTAAGAAACAAGGAATTCGGGTTTAATACGAATTTGTAATGATATATTATGGAAATTTGGCTACTTCTTGGTCAGCTATTTAATAACATTTGCATAGCTAATTTCCTAATAAATAATTTTATTAGCTGGGAAATTTATAAAAACAGAAAAAAAAAAATTATTTGTGCGTCGGCCGGGAATCGAACCCGGATCAACTGCTTGGGAGGCAACTATGCTGACCATTATACCACCGACGCCACTTGATAGCCAGATGAATTTAGATGGATTTAAAGTACTCTTATCTCAGAATCTTAGCTTTAGAAATTATCCTTAGGCACTTTTTGACGAATGACTGTAGTTTCGACATCATTCCACATCCCGCTGCCGTACAACAGGATGGATTTGACGCAAGCATTGAAAATTCTTAGATTGGTCCTCCTGCTCATTTGCTGGATTCTCCATATGCGGAACCAGCGTCTAAATGCTGATTGCGCTTTCTTGAGACGATTCTCTATATCCTCATCCACTCCACCGATGGTGGGAATTGTGATACCAAGGTATAAGAAGCTTTACTATATCCTTGTTACTTACTTCCATTATCGGTATTACAACGGATCTAGTCTGTGCCTAAGAGAGTTGGAAAGCTATGTCCCAACCGCCGCCCTTATCTACCCAGCTACTACACATAAATCTCTTACAATATCTTCTCCAAGCTATTGAAATTTCCTGGCCAATCTCTTCCAGCTTTCATTATCAAAAATATATACAATTACCTCGTCTTCGCAAGAGGTGTACAAATAATTTATGGATCTACTGTATATAGAGTACTTATATCTGTTTGTTTGTACATGTGTATGTGTGTGTGCGTGTATCTATGTGCACACCTCGAATGGCAGGCACGGCCCGGCTGGGCCAGAGACTCGGCGGAGAGTCGCGTCGCGTCGCCGTCGCTCCGAATCGAGTCGAGGCAAGTCGAGTCGAGTCGAGTCGAGTCAGGCCAGACAGTCTGTCGCCAGAAAAATCTACACACAGCAAACCAAAAACAAGGGCAGAGGTACTAAGCAGTGCCATAGCAGGAGCGTGAAGGGGCGAGGGGGGCGGCGTTACGGAGGCACCGTGGCACGGCGGCAATGACGGCGCGACGTTCAAGTTGTCTGCATGTTGCGCTGCGGTATCTGTATCTGGTTGAGAAATCGTTCATAAAAAAAAGAATAAATAAATAAAAAAAAAATTAACTACAACAACAAGCAGCAGATGCGGATCCAAAAAAAAAATTGTTGTGGGGGGGTTGGTGGGAATCCAAATTTTTTTCAGCGTAGGAGCTAGAATTGATATCACGTGGGTCCAAAAAAGGGGGGCTACCGGTAAAGCTGAGTATCGAGAGTTTTTTATTGTAAAAAATATTTTACGGCTCTAAAAACTATTCGAATTAAGCTCTGAAAACTTATTTGCGATTTTATTTTAAGATCTCGAAAATAACGCAGCTTTTATTTTATTATAATTTAGAAGCAGAACCTATTTTTTTAAAACTGCAGCAATAGAAAATATTTTGCGATCTAGAAAATTATTCAATCCGGGTCTGGAAACTAAACTAATTTGCTTGAATTTTTCGAGATTCCTAAATTAATGCCGCTTACCGATTGTTTTTTTTTATTATCACTTTTATTTTAAATTTATACGTCATATTTTTTTATCCTAAACAATCACTTAGAGCTGAATTTCTGAGGAAGGATCTAGATGGATAAGTTACTCAAATTTGCTCCCGCCCATAGGGTAAGAAAATAAATTCACAAAATGCCCGTTTTTAAACTTAACTCGTTGGGGCTTAATTTAAAAAAGAAAACATTTTTCATTTTTATTTAATTCTGAATTGACTATCGAATATTTTTGAAACTATTCTTTTAAACTAAGTTGGAGATCTTAAAAAAAATATACATATATATATTTTTATTATAAAAAAATAAATTTTTTTTTTAATTTTCTTATTTCTTTATGTATGTTGCTTAAATATTTCTCCATATTTCTTTTAAAGACGTGTTTTTTTACTTTCATTTATTTTGGTGGAATAATGTTAAAAATACGAAAAAATTTGATTTCTTTCATTTTTTTAACTTTCCATACAAAAAATTAAAACAAATTAACGATCAATCAATATAGGAAAAAGGTTTTTGAGATTTTTTAGGTTTCTTTGGTCCGAGTAGCTGATATTATATTAAAAAAAATCTAGGGTCCAACATTTTTTTTTAATGAATAATAAATGTTCCATTTGATATTTAAGTAACAGAATTTATTTAAAATAAAATGTACTAAAAGTTGTATAATAAAAATTTCTTTAAATAAATATAAAAAAATACTTTTATTAATATACAAAAAATTAACAAAATATTTAGTTTCACATCTTATATATAAAAAAAAGTGTATGTCTGTTTGTATGAGGTTGGACGCCAAACCCTTTGTCCGATTTTAATGGGACTTTTTTTAAAATGTTTAGAAGCTTCCTGGGACGCGAATAGGCTATGTAATATCATTGGAACATTTACAGAAAAATTAGGAAAATTGAAAATACTAAAAACGACAATTTCATTTTCCAATAAATTTTTTTTTTTTAATTTAGGTTGGCATTGTGTACATTGTCAGATTAACTAATATTTTTTAGTTAATTGTTTTTATCGAAAGGAAACACAAAAATTATAATCGTTATAAATTTTATTTTATTGAGGCACACAAAATTTCATGAGAATCGGTACAGCCGTTTCGGAGGAGTATTGTAACTAACATTGTGAAACTAGAATTTTATACATATATAAGAAGAAACTTATGTTTTACGTATTATGGGTGTTCTCATGAACGAGTCGATGAATCTGATTTTTGCGTGTGTTAGAGGTCAATGCGGAAGTTTTAAGCCTATTGCGATGAGTTTGTGTGAATTGGTTCGTGGGATTGTGAATATTAGTTTTTGTGTGAACATACTCCTCCGAAACGGCTAGACCGATTCTCATGAAATTTTGTGTGCTTATTGGGCAGGTCTGAGAATCGGCCAACATCTATTTTTCATACCCCTAAGAGATAAGGGTTGCCACTCCTAACATTTTTTTTCATTTATCGACTATACCTTCATGGTGTGCTCACGGGCGCGAACGCCGCGAAGTTAGCCGCGAAGCCTTCCACACTCCTGTTTCGTGGCTTTCGCGGACGGCGCGTTACGCAATATTTTTCAATCTGTGGTTTGTCTTGACTGAACGTGAAAAAATAAAAAAAAGACATCCTGTCGCCATTATAGGTTAACATTATTAGTGCACGAAAACATTAATATCAGATACTGCTTACAATGCCGAGAAGAAAACTACCAAATCTCCATTAAACATGGTTAAAATGTAAAGATGGCGAGTGGTTGAAAATTTTATGATGAAATTAATCAACTCATCGATCAATCGGACGATGTTTTCCAATCGGAAAGATTCCAGACGAGCGAGCGAAGCGAGCGTGCCGGAGCGCAGCGGAGGCCGGCTAGTATAAAATAAAATGTACCTAAATTTGTGTAGTAACATTTTTTAAGAAAAATACTACTATAAATATTACAAAAAAAAAAAAGAATAGACAAAATGTTTAGTTTTATATATAAAATAAAATGCAGCTAAATTTATATAATAAAAATATTTCAAAATAAATATAAAAAAAAAATACTACTACTAATATTATATCATATATAAAACAATAGTAACAAATAAGTAGCGTAAGCTGGGGCAAGTCCGACCGCCCATTTTTTTTGATGATTTAATAATTTGTTTTGGCTATAAAATGCATATTTGATATACCAAATTAAAGGCTGTAAATTTCTAGAGCTATTGATTTTTAAAAATAGTGAGGTAAGACCGACCGAAAAGCTTGAAACATTATTTATAAATAGAAATATAAGTTAATTATTTAATTAAGTAATTACAATTATTTGATTTGTTGTGCAAATAAATGGCTTGCTGGTTCCAACCCAACTTTTATAGGTCGGATTTGCAGCACTGTGTTATTCTTCAAAACGATGAAAATAAAAACATTATACGAAACTTTGAACCACTAGTTCAATTTTTAGAAAATATAAGTCACTCAGCTTTTTTTTTTTTGTTTTTAATTTAAAAAATGTTAATTTATAATTAGATTAAAAATCGTCAAAATTTATTTCTGGTCGTTTGATAATACTAATATGTGCTCACTTAGTATTACCATTTTGGGGAAACAGTGGGTGGTCGGGTTTACCCCTCTGCACTTTAAAAAAATACAAAACTAAATATATGTACATATATAAAACACAAAAAAATACCAAAAAATATAAAGTAAAAACCATTTGAAGGTGAGAATGGAATCTGGAACTAAGTATAGTCAATTTGAAAAGTCTATCAACTGATCAACACCTATATATGGTATATTGTATTTAATTTTGATAGATACTAACTCTTCTACAAATAAATACAAAAAAAAAAATGGCGGACGTAAAGTCGGGCGCGGACGACTTTAGGATACCCTGTACCACTAGCTTGTAATAAGTCCGATTTCTTCACAAAAAACCAAAAACAGAAGAATTTTTAAGCAAAAATTTTTTTCTTGACCGATCGTTCCTATGGGAGCTATATGATATAGTCAACCGATTTCAATAAAATTTGACACAGTGCTTAAATACCTTAAAAAAGATATGAATGCCAAATTTATTTCAAATATCTTTACAAACAAACAAAACACATCGAATTTTGTATAAAAAACGTGTTTTTGGACCGATTGGTCCTATGGGAGCTATATGATCTAGTCAAACGATTTGGATTAAATTTGGTACAGTGCTTAGGAACTATAAAATACTCACGAATGTCAAATTTGGTCCCAATATCTTAACAAACAAACGAAACACAACAAATTTTGTTAAAAAATCGATGTTTTGGAAGATCGGACCTATGGGAGCTATATGATATAGTCCACCGATTTTGTTCAAATTTGGCACATTGCTTAAGTGGTCTAAAAAATTTCCAAACGCCAAATCTGGTTAAGATATCTTTATTAAAAAACGAAATATAGCCAATTTTTCTTTAAAAAAGTTATTTTGGCCGATCGGTCCTATGGGAGCTATATGATATAGTCAACCGATTTTGATCAAATTTGGTACAGTGATTGGGAACTATAAAAAACTTTCGATTGCCAAATTTCGTTACGATATCTTCATAAACAAACGAATTATTCATCTAAAACGCTTTTTTTTTTCGAGGTCGTCTCAAACACCCCCATGGGAGCTATATAATTTATCCCCGATATCAAAAAAATAAAATAAACTTGCCTCCTATGGAATAATATAGGATCTAATGTGAAAGTTTGGTAACTCTAGCTCTTACCATCTCTGAGATCTAGGCGTTCACACGGACGGACGGACGGACAGACGGACAGACGGACGGACAGACGGACAGACGGACAGACGGACAGACGGACATGGGTATATCGACTTCTCTATTCACCCTGATCATATTTTAGGTAACTTTGGGGTGTCTCCGACGTCTCCTTCTATATGTTACATACATTTTCGGCTTGCACAAACTTAATATACCCTTGGACCATACGGTACAGGGTATAAAAATAGCCTGAAATCGAAATCGATAAAATGGACTAAAACTTTTTAAACCGATGATCGGACTTATAAAAGGCCGTAATCGAATTTCCCTTAACCATTAAACTGACTATATCGTAGACACTTCAAATTTCCAAAAAACTTTGCTGCTCGGACCCCCTTAGATGCGCCCCTGGTAAGTGCACACAAAAAACAAAACACAAAATAAAACAACAAAAAAGCGAAGCGCAAAGCAAAGCAAAATTCCATTTATATTCTTAACGCTGTTGTTGCTGTTGTTGTTTTTGTATTGTTGTTGGCACTTTTGACGAACGCGGCGGCGCAGCGCGGTGGAGGCGACGACGGCAGCGGCTTGGGAGGTGTTACAATACATAATGAACGCTGCTGCAGTCGCCGCTGACGTTGGCGTGCCTCTGTCTGTGTGCATGTGTGTGTGTGCATGTGACGACGCGTTGCCAGACCGAACGGCGCGCTTTTTACTGCGCCGCAAAGCAGCGCCATAACGTCATCGCAAGCAACAACAACAACAACAATTTGAAGGAGCCAAAGCAAAGCACAAATGCAACAACAGACATGAGCGTCGCCAGCAGCAAAAGGGGTCGGCAACGAAAGAGAGTGAGATTTTGCTGTTCAACTCTCTTGAGGTAAAAGAATTTTACAAGGTGAAGCAAAGAAAATTTGAACTGGTTCAACTTTTGTATGGCAGCTAAACGAATTAGCGAACCAATTTTGATCAAACTTTACACAAATGCTTCGACTAGAACAAAATACAACTGGAATAAATTTAGTAAGGATATTTTAAAAAATAAACAAATTTAAGATATTTAAATTTGCATCTCAACTTTCGTGAACTTTAAACCACTTTCAAGTGGCGGAAAATAAAGCAGATATCAAACAAGTTCAACAAATTTCCTCTGAAAAGGGAATTATGTGCATGTGTTAGTCAAATTTGACATCTCAAGCTTTTAACTCAACGTTTATAATAATGGTATAAGGATCTTATGATCTGTTAATCCTTCGTCTTCCTATAGCATGCATTGCACACACCTACTATATTCTTTAACATTTTGGTACAGGGTATGATATAACTTGAAGGATCGATTCTTTTGGGTGAAAACAAAATATCTTTGCCAAAAGAGTCTTGGAGAGATAACTTAATCAGACGCGATGTCTTTGGTCTGCCGAATAAAAAATTCAATGATTGCCAAATAGATTTAATTAACTTTTCAGTAGGGGCAGCACAGTCACATTCCCTCCATTACTTAGTTTAGACCCTACTTTTTGGGGACGTAGACGCCTCTTCCAGTCGATTGCATGCATTTTCAGGAAATTTGAAAATATTTAATGTAGATTAAAGTCTAACTTAAGATGTCAAATGACCTTATACCAAGAACCCCCATGTATCAAAGTTATGCGTCACCCATGCGCGCTTGCCATGGACTCGCGTTTGAATGTATCGCCCACAATATTATTTTTTTTTACTCTTTTGTTTGCTTTCGATATGGAATCAATGTGTGAGGGTTTGACTTGGGCAAGGGGTAAGGGGCAAGCGGCTGGAATAGATTGACTTCTAGCCACTGTGGGGATTTGCCAGCCAGCAAACTTTCAAAGCAAACAGCTTGATTTATTTCCATGTGTGTATCTATATTTCTTTTGTGAACTGTTGCTACAAAGGATATCTTTGAACTGCTGCTAATCAAAGGATGTGGCGCAGCTGAAAGTTCAGAAAGCAACAATTAACCTAGGCAAAAGCAACAATCCTCAGTACTTGAGACAATTCCTAACGTTGAACTAAGCCTAGTGTAGGATTCTAAGAGAAGAGCGTTGCTCTCGTTCTGTAGCGATTGACAATCCGTGAATTTTAATTACTACAAATAATTTTTTGTAATATTTTTTCGGACTTTATAGAAGATCAAAATGGGAGGGGAATGGTTTCGTAAGGTTCCACTAGGAGATAAGAATAGCAGAAGACGTAAAGAAAGAAGAAAGCTTCTCGTATAGACCTATAGACTCTATATTAATTCAAAACACCGCGGATTCGGCAATAAACTTATTAGATCTCTGTTCTCTTTGAACAGTTATTAAAAGAGATACCCATGCCGCTTCTAGAGGCTATTGACAAAATATTCAGTCAGGGAATTATTATTATAGACTCGCATGGAAGCTAAAGCTTTACTCAAATTTCTGGTCACTAAATTATGGACTATACGTTTTAAAAAACTCTTGTAACTTTCCATATTCCAAAGTTGGTTTATGAGGCTAAGAAGCTGGAAAATTTATAGGGTTTAACTAAGATTGGACTCTCAATAAACGCATCCAAAACCAAAGCGATGCGCCTCAACAACACCAGCCAAGGTAGCATAACCATCTGCGGGAACACTATCAACTTTGTCGATAGCTAATCATACCTTGGTACCACAATAGAGGAGGAGTGGATGAGGATATAGAGAATCGACTTAATAAAGCGCGATCAGCATTTGGAAGCTTGTTCCACATATGGAGAAACCAGCAAATAAGCGGAAGAACAAAGCTGAGAATCTTCAATGAAATCCATCCTGTAATACGGAAGCGAGACTTGACTGACTCCACAGAGAATGATGTCGAAACTGCAGTCATTCGTCAACAAGTGCCTAGGAATATATGCGGAATATTCTGGCCCAACTGGATATCAAGTGAAGTTCCTATCTGCATTAAGATAAGAAATCGCAAGTGGCATTGGATCGGCCATACTCTTAGGAAACATCAAAGCAGCATTGTCAGGATGTCTCTGGAATGGAACTCCCAAGGAAGCAGACGAGTGGGAAGGCAAAAGGCAATCTGGCGACGTATAATATTAAACGAATTGTCCCTACACAACATCAGCTGGGACACAGCTAAGCAAACTGCGCCAAATAGAGTCCGGTGGAAAGCTCTTGTAGAAGCTACCTGGAGGAGTACTAAAAGGAAAATAAAGAAAGTTAGATTCATATTTGTACCCTCTAGCTAACGTTCCATGAGCCAAAAAGCTGTTGTAATCAAGTCCTATTTTTGTGAGCCTAATAAACAAGAAAACGTTTACATTTTTTACAAAACATTTGTCCATACTTGCAACTCCTTTCTAAAGTGAGTGGTTGGACAACGATCGGGAGTGATTCCTAACAGTTCGGGTACTCTTGAATTTTAGCGCCAGCAATGAGCTATCGTCAAAGTGCTGCAACTGATCCCAACCTGGAACAAATGCAAGAGTCGAATACAGGGGAGGAAGTCCTGCTGATCCAAAGATTTTGGTACGCTTCTATGTTAATTTCCAACTACGAATATTTGGAACTGCCAATAAGTGAGCTAAGGACTAGTTCGTGGTGCTGAAGCGAAACACTTGAATGAAGTGAATCCATTGTTGAATCGGGTTGCTGCTGTCAAACTGTACCAAAGGAAACACGTTCCCTGCACACACACACACACACACTAACACACACACACACACGCTCGCGTAAATAGAAAGGCATACAGGAAACGTGTATATGTTGGTCCAGAAGAGGGTCTCTGAAGGGACTTGAAGGGCAAGTACTGTAGTGTATGCATATGGTCTGAAACTTAACACTGTGTGTGTTGTTGTTGTTGTTGGCTGCGAATATTTAAATGCGTGCCACTTAAAACTAACAGCAACAACAACAACAATTATCACATACTTATTTAGTGGCTCACTTAGGGCCACACGCACGCACACACATACAAAAGTGCAGCTAAAAAAAACTATTAACATTAACCTAAACCTAAACTTAGTTTAACAATTCAAATTATAAATATTTTTTTTATTTTTGGCGCGCACTGTATGAGCGCCATCTAGCGCAGCTATTATGCATAAATTTGTCTTATACGCAACAGTTAAGGTATGTATACACAAACACACACAAGCAAGAGCTGCATAAAACATTGCAACAATTAAAAATGTAACAATAATATTTAATAAAACCGATTTTAATTAGTTGAGCTTATTGCAAACTAAAGCAAACTATTTTAAGCCAAATTAAAGAAAACTGTTTGTTACAGTAGCGCCATCTAGCGCAATTTGCACATAAGCAACAGTGTGTACACACTAGCGCAAGTGCAGCTAAATAAATTTTGCTGCTGAGAACTGCAAGCAAAAGCTCATTGATAGGGCGGGAATAAACATTTATTTATTTATATGAAATAAGTCATTGGCAAAAATTAATGTTTTTGTCACAAAATTAATTACTAATTTTAACTTAACCGTGAATAATTGAAATAAAAAAAATTTAATAAGAGTTCAATTATGCACAAACATATTAATGAACCGATCGGTTCTATGTAACTATATATTATGGAAGACTGTGTATAAAAGATCAGTACGAAACATTCAGCTGCTGTTTTAAGCGTTTTAAGCGCACTAAACTAAATACTATATTATATACTTTAAAAATAATTTTGTTGTTACACAAATAATGAATTAACACAATGTATTCAAATTATTTGCCTTTGGCGCGTACACCGAGCGCCATCTAGCGCATAATGTGTGCCTTTGTTTGATTTGCCAAAAAAGTGCGTGCACACTAGTATGAGTTACAATTACATGGCGCCATCTAGCGTTCTGTTGTTTTGTGGCAATGTGTCCACACAATGCGAATCGATTGATTTAAAACTATATCGAGTGCAAACTACAATAGTTCCCATCACCAGCATGCAGCACAGTTAATTTTTTTTGGTAGTGGGTTTGAGTTTACATCAATTTATTAAGTTTAAACAAAAAAGAATAAACGTAAAATTCGTAATTCGAATAATCAACAAATTGAGCATGTCTTACAGTTAAAACCTAATGAAAAAGTTGTACAGCTAGGCGTTTTGAACACAGAGTGCAGCGCAGTGAAAACACAAACAAAGGCAACACACTTACACACACACACACCCTCGCACAGAGAGACAGCAAAACAAATACAAACAAAGCAGCTTTTCCAGAAATTGGGTCGCGTTTTTGGCATTTGTTATGGCAACTCTTTCTACATGTATAGGTGAGTTTTCCACACACCACACGCACACACTTACGCACACACACACTAGCATTGCAGTGTGTGCCCATTTGTATGCATGACTTAATTGCCACTAAACACTTCGTACCAATCCCCTCAACATTTGTCACCAACTAAAGTTTTTCCAGTCATTAGAACATTTTTCATACCACTAATGATTAATATACATTTGCAGCCTAGTTGGAAGCATTGGACGTTGTCGCCACTAAGCTTCATACAATACAAAACCAACAACAACAGCAACCCACAAACCACAAACAGTAGCAGCAGACCCACCCAGTAGCCGCAGCAGCAGTAGTAACATAGCATAACCACTCAAACCATGAGCGTAGTTGGCAAACAATTGAATCCTGTGCAAACAAACGCCTCAAACTCCTCGAACAATAGCGATGGCAATAATGGTGCCGGCGAAGCCAAGCGCCCAGAGGATACCAGCATAAGTCCCGAGGATGTGCTGCATCTGACAAAGATAACCGATGATTATCTTTGCTCGGCTAATGCCAATGTATTTGAAATTGACTTTACACGCTTCAAAATACGCGATCTAGAGAGCGGCGCTGTGCTCTTTGAGATTGCTAAACCGCCCAGTGAGCAATTCCCCGATGGCCTTTCCGTAGAAGAAACTATGCTGGCTGCCACCGAAGAGCTCTCGCTTGAAGACACTGCCGATCCTAATGCCGGGCGCTATGTGCGTTATCAGTTTACGCCAGCGTTTCTCAATCTCAAAACCGTAGGAGCCACGTAAGTAGCCTCCAGTTGTATTTTTATACCCATTATAAGACTGAGTTTGTTTTTTGTAGTGTGGAGTTCACTGTTGGCAGCCAGCCAGTAAATAACTTTCGTATGATCGAGCGACACTTCTTCCGCGATCGCTTGCTAAAGACTTTTGACTTTGAGTTTGGCTATTGCATTCCATATTCCAAGAATACTTGCGAGCACATATACGAGTTTCCTAATCTTCCACCAGATTTAGGTAAGTGCTTTAATTTTTACAAATTTGGTTTGGCCTTGACTCGCTTTGCATTGAGCTTTACTTATAAATAGAGTAGCATGTAAATGCAAGGCGTGCGCATGAGAGCTGCCAAGAATTTGCTTCATAATCATCATCATCAGCGCGCAAGAGGTCAAGGCTTTTTATAAATATATCCAGAGTTGTGCTCGAACTAGGACAAGCGCATAGTATAAGCAAATTAACTCAACTTTAATTTTTTTATTTTGCAGTTGCTGAAATGATATCGAGTCCATTTGAGACGCGATCGGACAGCTTTTACTTTGTGGAAAATCGACTGGTGATGCACAACAAAGCTGATTATGCCTATGATGGTGGAATTATTGTCTAAATATAAGCAATGCAGAATTGAAACTAAAGCAAAAAAAAAAACAAAAAAGAGATAGAATCCATAATAACTAACTAAGAAAAAGCTAAGACAAAAAATATCATAAATGAATTACACACACACACAACACAAGCAACAAAAGCAACACCAACACAACAAAACACAACACAACGGGGATAAACCAAAGCAAGAACGTTAACGAAACGTTACCATTTTAGCCTTAGCACAAAGTTTTACCCACCATTCCTGTTTATTATTATGTATTAAAATATGTGTTACACACCGAGAAACAACAACAACATGACACAAAGACAACAACAAAACAAAACATGCACACTTACACGCCCACCCGCCCACAAACGTAGTCACGAAAACTGTGTTCATATACATATTGTATTAAATTACAAATAATTTCCTTGTTTTTTACATTTATATATTA
Organism: Chymomyza amoena; assembly: GCA_037043745.1. Taxonomy (NCBI): domain Eukaryota; kingdom Metazoa; phylum Arthropoda; class Insecta; order Diptera; family Drosophilidae; genus Chymomyza; species Chymomyza amoena. Next base: position 483,427 of record JBAMAX010003141.1, read on the forward strand.
TTAAGTGCAATGTGATTTCCATTTTTTGTATTTATTTATTTATTTATGTGTACTTTTAAGTAATACAAGCACATACCAATATACATTACATGCCTATATAGAGCATAGAATGTTTTTATTTGCTTCTTTGGATTTGTGAATGTGTATATTTTTAAAATTGTACTTTTACGAATCATACAAATATAAAATTAAATTACATTTTAAATGTACATACCGTAAAATGTAGTACAATGTGCACCAACCTTTAAAACAAACGAAAAAATCAAGTTATCGATAAATTATCGTTTTGCCGGCCACCTGTTCGCTGGCCTGCGATGGCTGCCCTGTTATTGCTTTCTCGCTCCCCTTCGTGTTGCAAGAATAAAAGCCAGCAACGTATGTGTCTGATAGCAACTTTGTTGCCTCAATTTAATTTGCTACTTTGTAAATTTTACAATTCAAATTCATTTCTTTGTTAGGAACTAAACAATTTTAAGATTTCAGAAAATCAACCACGAGTTGTAAAAACTGCTGCGGCTGCTCAAAGTGTACCAAATGGCCAGCGTCAAGCCATTCTATAGTCGCATTTGGAAAATAGCGCAGAATCTTTGGCCAGTGGTGTGGCCTTAAATATAAAGTAAATTAATAAAATTATATTGCAATATTTTGTTAAAAAAAACGACCTACTGCATGAATTTAGACTGTGTTCCACAAATAAATAACGTGGGTCCTAGATAGGGTGGTAAATGCTGCAGCTGCTTTTCAAAATCATCAAAGTCAGGCAAAGCTTGCTGCAGCACACGTGCATTGCATGCCCAGTGAAAGCTATAGAAATAAAATGATTTCATCAAAATAAATTAAGTTATAGAAAAATGCATTAGTACCTACACGCCAGTTTGTGGATGTTTTCTAAGATTCAGCATGATAAAATCAAGAGTTTCAGACGAAATATTGGCATGTTGCATTTGTTCCCTAACCAACTTTCGACCATGGGCCATGGACTCTGTCGATGGCACATTCATTCTCAGCATTGCATTAAATATATCATTCATTTCATAAAAATTACGCGGCATGTAGATTGGTGAGATGTCTATAACGATCAGACGTTTGGTCATTTCCGGCTAGCAATGGTAGAACAACAAGAATTTTAGCTTGCAGCGCAGTAAACAAACCAAATTTAAATGCATACCTGCAGCATGGAAAAATGCATCATAGCGCGCCCGCCCATACTATGCCCCATCAAGCAAGCTTTGCCCAGATCGTTTGCTTGCATAAAGGCACCCACATCTCCAGACAAATCCAAAGAGTTGTGGGTTAAAGTGTGCGGACTGTCTCCATGGTTGCGCGCATCCAGTGCGTAGATCTGCAAGTGAGCATGGCCATGTTCATTATGTGGATACAAATTAAAGCTATTTATGCTTACAGTACGATTGGTTTTTCTGGCCAATGCTTTACCGATGCCGCGAAAATTTTGCTTTGAGCCAAAGAGTCCATGCATTATGAGAAGTGGTGCGGCATTTACGTCGGTGTCGTCATTATCAAACTTATCAAAGCTCATGGCTACACCACCCATTCCTGACGCATAGCTGCGACACGGATTTATTGTGGAGCAGCATTTTGCATAGAGTGTTTTGCTTATACGTAAACGTAAAGATTTGCCGAGCAGCTGCATTTTAACAGTGTGTGCACACCTTCACGTAGTAAAATATCAATTCATTGTGTAATATAACTGCCAAATATTACAAAAAAATATATATGGATTAAATAAAAGTAAGCTGCTTTGGTTCATAGAATAACAAATAAAATACATAGTGTGCTGCCAAAAAAAAAATTAATTAATTATATCGCTCGCATAAAAAATATGTGTGCTGTTGACAAGCTATCGATAAATTAACAAATCGACTCGGCGATAACAACGCTGGCAACGCCATATTTTACACAGCAGCGGCGGCTTGGCACAAAAGAAGAGAAAAATTTAGACAATTAAACAAACTAGTGCATTACACTTGAACAGGTAAAATCAGTAAAAAGTTGTTACAGCTTTAAGCAAAAACAAGACACAGGCGGCTAAAACAATAAATTCTGGAAAATCGCAGGCGAAAATAAATTTTGACGCAAATTGATTTGGCTTTTGTGTGGTGGCGCTGACTGCCTGCCGCTGAAGAGGCTGGCCGACCCACCGAACGAGACACGCCGCACAGCAGAGCAAACATTTGGACTTGAGGAAAAATCCAGTCAGCCACTAAAATACTACAATACAACGAAACGCTGCTGCTGCCAACGCCAGCGCCGACATCCTCGTCACTTCTTCAGGTAAGCCACAAAACAATAAAAGCTGGCAAACCAACCAATTGATATATTTCAAGAATTCTATTTTTCCCTCCCCTCCAACACTACGTAAGTGAATAAAAAAAAAAAAGTAAAAAGTGCTAAAAAGCAAAAAATTCAAATCGCAAAAAGTATCAGCCAAGACTTGTTGTAACATATATTAGTGAAAAAGTTGTGCTTGAAGTCCGAAAGTTTTTAATTTTTTCGTAAGAAAAGAAATTGCTCCGCATTTTTCTTCTATTGAAAGACTTGTCGGCCGCGTTAAAAGAAAAAAAATGAAAAAGTGCGAAAGCGAATAACGTACAATATATACATATATATTACATAGATATATATATATGTGTGTGTGTGTGTAATGTATGTATTAACGTTTTTTTTTATTTAGCTAAGACCACACGAGAGAGTAAAGAGCAAAGCAGTTTATTAAATATTCAAGAATATTACCGTTGCGTATTTCGTTGTCTCGTTGTTATTGTTGTTGTTGTTTATATTTGCTCGCTCTCTGTTGTCTTTCGTTCGCGTAAAGTCGAAAACCAATTAAATTAAATTAAAGTAAAGTAAAGTAAATAAAAAAAATTGCAACTTAAAAAAAACACACACTAAAAACAAATATAATAAAATATTTGCAATAATGAAGGTAAGAATTAAACAAGAGAATAAACAGAAATCAAAACTATTCTTTCCAAAAAAAAAAAGAATGCACCTGCGTCAGTCGAAAAATACATAGAGTACAAAAAAAAAACTAAAAGCCAAGTGTAAAGCAGTCAAAAAAAAAAAATGCCCATGAACTTGATACATAAGTGGTATATAAACAATGTACATATATACCATGTCTGCTGCATCTGCGCGCATTGTCTTTATGTGCAAATGTATATAGTATATAAGTGTGTATGAACGTGTGCGTGTGTGTGTGTGCGTGTTGCACGTGGATTTGCGCTAGAGTAGAGAGAGGGCCTGATACGGTAGGGACGTGGATTGCCTTTTATATTTCGGAAACATGATTCTTGACTTTTTACTTTTTTACTTTGTGCCACACTTTAACTCTTCTTCTTCTCTGATGCCTATGGCAAATCTTTTTAAGGGCGGACCTGACCATGCACTCCTTCGCCTGGACCCCACATCATTCGTATTGCATCCTGTGAACCAAGCTAGCCAAGCTACTGTATGTTGGCCCACTTGAGCCGTGAGTTTGTCGTTTTTCCAATGCGACAACTCATGGACCTGGAGAGTGGTCTCTACTTTCGAATTGGCTGCTGGCATAAAATGTCAAACTCAATGCCAAATCCTGACTTTATATAATATCAAATAATGGCAAACTTATTGGCTGGAATATTATACATAAGAAGCAGTCGTGGCAGTCCGTCCATATGACACCATAGAAGCTACAGATATAAAATTTTACTTGGATTTTGGCAAGCAACGCTCGACATATTACTAATTGGTCAAGTTACAGATACATAATTTGGGCTGACTGCACTAAAATTTCCGAAATATAGAAGGCAATACGACCAATTTTAGACAAGCCTAGTCGTGTTGGTTTGGATGTTGTCCAATAAAGCAGCTTCATTAATTTTTCTCACTCCTTTTAACAAAGTAGCTGGATTCCTAATGGGGGAAATCTTTTGCAGTACATATTGCCATATATATTGACTATATGATAGAAATATGTTTACTATATACATTGTATTTGAGCCTATAATGAAAAGTTAGTGGAGCAAATGACACGTGCCCATCTTTACTGCAGATCCGTTGTGGGATATTTCCATTTCTCGAATTTCCTCATGTGTATGTATGCGCTGCTCTCTTCATTACCAAATCTAAAACGTTGCGCATTGAGTAGCTTCTCAAGCTGCTCACAGCGTAGTCAAATTGAAATCTTATGTGTGCTTCGATCGATGCTTACTCGGAGCACATAATCACATACAGAAGCTAGTTTAAATACATATGTACTCATTTATAATCGATAAATTTATTTTGACAGATTGATTTAATAACTTTTTTTAATTTCCCAAACTTTCCCAGAAAATAATTAAACAAATTGTGAAATTAATTGAACGAAAGTCAAGTCTGCAGTTAACACTCCATGGGCCTAAGTATGGAGTCGGATGATTCTCGCGGCAGCTCAGGTTCCAATTCTTCGGACTCGCCAACAAATTCGCGACCAAGTACGCCCACAAAGCAATCTGAAGGCGGCTTAGATGCTGCGCAAAACGCTGGCAATGCCGCAGTAGGCAGTCCCATGCGCACGCTTTCCTCAAGCAGCTCGTCTTCAACCTCCAGCTCTTCCTCGAGTCGCAGTGGTGGTTCAAAGACCAAGAAGAAAAGCTCTGGCAGTAGCAGCAGCAGTAGTAGCAGCAGCAGCAGCAGCATTTCTAGCGATGAGGAGCCCGAAGCTGAGGCAGCCGCTGCTCCAGTTGAAGTACGCAACGAATCTGGCTCGCCAAATAAGTCACAGCAAAGCTCGTTCCTTTCTTCAGTGCGCAGCCGCAGCAATAGCCCACAAATATACAATCAGGCAGCTGTAGATCTGAATATAAGCCATGAAGATCTTAGCGATGTCAGTGATATTGGTAGCGAAAAGCGTGCGCCATCCAAAAACTCGCTCATTGCGGATGAGGATGAAGAGGAGGGCGCTTTATCCAATGATTCTATGCCCGCCGTAGAATCACCAAAAATAAATACAAACGGGAATACACGCAGCGAGGAGCGCATGTTTTCATTCGATCAGGCTGAGGATAAATCTCCTGGCAAAGATTCTAAGGTAGTGTATAATTTGGATTATTAATATTTGATCTTTTAATATCGTTTGTTTTTTGTGCAGCAGAGCGGCAGCACTGCGACCAAGAGCGAAGACAGCACCAATGGTCATGTGGAGTTGGCTTTGGATGACCTGGTAAAGACACACGATGATGATGCGTTGGATTTTGAGGCTGAAGAAGGTGAATGTCATGAAATTAGCAAGGAAAACATTGACCCTCAAGTCGAGGAAACTACAGCCAATGAAACAAAAAATGCGGCCAACTCAGAAAATCTGAATGACGATGAAGGCGAGGTCGATGCCGAAGATGGCGATGGCGAAGACAATAGCGTTGAGGCGAATAGTGAAGAAGCAGCCAAAAAGAAAAAGGACGAAGAAGAGCTTGAAGAGGGTGAAGTCTCTGACGAGGATGAGAAACGTCCGGAGGAAACAGAACCTAAGCCAGTGTGCCGATTTTATACACGTGGCCAGTGTACCTGGGGCATGAGTTGCCGGTTTCTGCATCCGGGCGTAACTGATAAAGGCAATTACACAATGTTCGAGAGTATGGTTAGGTCAGTGCCCATGCAGGGCAGTAGTACCGCCAGTGCTCGTCCTGTGGCCAGCTCATACAATAATCATGCAGCACCTGCAGGCGAATATCATGATTATCGCAACGAAAGACCAGCGCTGCATCATCGTCCTGGTTTGCATGCACATGCTCCAAGCATTTATGCCGGCCATCAGGATACGCGCGCCTTGATAACACCGGAGGTGCCTGTTGTGGTGGAGAACGCCTGGGAGCGCGGCTTGCGTACCGCTAAGGAAATGATGCGCAAGGCCAACAAGCGCAAGGAGCAGGACATGGACTTTGAAGACAAGAAAATGAATCTAACCCTGTCGCCTGACGAATTGGAAAAGGATCCCTACTACCTCAAGGAGCGAGGCAGCTCGCCCTCCACGGTGTGTACTTTTACATTTTTCTGCTTACAGCCAATATTTTTCTCAACTATGCATGCTTCTATTTTAGTATTCCGTCTACAGTCCGCCGGAACGCTATGGTCGCTACATGCCTCAGCCTTACGAAGATGTGGACGCCTACGGTCGCATGGCACGTTATCGTGAGCTGCCACCGCATCGCATGCCGCAATACGAGGATGATCGAAGACTGCGTCCAGCGCGTGAAGTAATTGTGCAGCGTGTGGAAAATGTGGGTCGTGGCGATGAATGGAGCGACCCCTGGATGCGATCTAAATCGATTGGACGTGGTGCCTCGTTTGAGCGTGATGACCGTCGTCGACGTGATCGCCGTAGCTATAGCAGCAATTCGTCCTATTCCAGCTCTAATTCTTCACAGAGCGATTCTTCTTCGGAATCTTCGCGTTCCAGCAGTCGTTCAGAACACAAGCGCCGGTATCCTTCGCACAAAGCAGTGTCCTCGTCGCGTCGTCACGGTGCAAGAGTTGCGCGTTCGCCAAGTCAGATACCCCGTCGACCCAGACGCTCACCGGGTGGTGAGTCTTTTGGAACTTTCTGTGGCCACATGTATGCTTTTCGCTAACGTACTGCAATTTATTTTCAGCGCCCAGCCTTTCGCCTTCGTACAAGCGTCCCGCAGTGGATAAGAGAGGTGTACACAGTCCCGCCTCGAAACGCAAAAAGGTATCGCCTTCACCGAAAAAGCTAGATAAGCTGCGACGCCGCCACAGCTCAAGCTCCTCGGACTCAGGTTAGACTAAACAAACTCGAAGCTTTAAGATTGTATATTAATGTGCAATTTGTATAGCAGATTCTTCGGACTCATCATATTCAGACTCAGAATCTGGATCATCGTCGTCGGACAGTTCATCGGGCTCCCACGGTACGCCACATAAGCGCGTGCGCGCCACCGACAAAGCGCTCAATGAGCGAAAACTTATTAAGAAACGTAAGTACTAGAAGAAGGCATAAACTAAAATTGCATTTAATAATTTAATTTTCTTTCTTAGCCGCTGAACAAACTGTAAAGAAACGTTCACCTATTTCCATTGAGATTAAGAAGCCCTCGACTGTTGTTGGAGTTTCAGCATTGGCGTCTCCAACCCACTCACCCGAGTCAGATAAAGACAAAGACAAGGATAGCAAGGATAAGGATAAAGATGGCAAGAAGTCGAGACGCGAAGAATTGCTAAAGCAACTGCGCGCAGTCGAAGATGCAATCGCTAAAAAGCGTTCCAAATTGGCTTGATGCGAAACTATTGTACTAAACAAACATTTCAGTCCACTCATAAGTTGCCACCACTACAGTTTTCCTTTAATCCTAAAATGCTACACATACATTGTATCGTATAATTTTGCGTATACCCCAATTATAATATTATGACACGGATTGTTTTTTTTTTTAACAAGCCTTAATAAAAACCTGATGCAAAAAGCAATGTACGGTATGGCATATATAGCATTAACACCCGATTCATAATATCGTTTAAGAGACAGAGTATAACTATAAAATAAAACTGTGTAATATGGTGAACTTGAGAGCGTAATTATGTAAATCATTTTATTTCGATAAAGATGCGTCAGAAATTGGATACGATAAGTAAGGCAAATTAATGATTACTGAATTACCAAATTTTATTAATCAGTAAATAGTTTTAGTAAAGCTAGCCCGACTTATTTTTGACGCGCCCAGTAAAGAGTACCAACTGCTTAAAAATAATTATCAGTTTCAGCATTAAAATATAGATCATCGTTCCATACCCTTTCAAAGGCATGCTTATCGTCGGCGACTGCAGATAGGACTGCTCAGAGGCGGATTTCAACCGGATTCAGGATTGTTCAAGTTGCTCAGTAAAAATACTACTACGAATGTTTTGGTTATTCTCTTTTGTTTGGCTGTGGAATTATTCCCATTGATAATGAAAGTGACCTTTATGAATTTTTTTTATAATTCTACAGATGGCGTACTTTAAAGTCGGGCGCGGACGACTTAGTAATGCACCTTACTAGCTCATTGCAACCAAATCCGCGCAATAACAATCACGCATTTTGCACCAACAACTATTTTTGACCGATAGGACATATAGTCAAACAATTTTGATAAAATTTGGTATAGTCTTTGGGAGCTCTAGAAAACTTCAGAACATCAAATTAGAAACACGAAAGACAACATTTCCAACGTTTTTTTGAACCGATTTTGCTGAAAGCGATGATGCAGTGCTTGGAAACTCTTTTTACTTTTCGAGTACCAAATTTGGTTGCGATACTTTATAAACAAACAAAATATTCATCGTTAAGCTTCCTATAGGAGCTATAAATTATATTCCCGATGTCAAAAATCTAAAATAATCGTCTTCTATGGAATAGTCCCTAGTTACCCTGATGTAACAAACTTAATATTCCCTTTATACCTTAAGGTTCAGGGCCTAACTAGACGCCATAAAGTAGTAGGAGGTTAAGAAGTTATGAGAGGTAAATTTAGTTGCTTGGAGTAGCACAGCTCTCAAAAGAGGAATACAATATATTTTAAATGCGCCGCTTAATTGAGATCTGGAACTATTAACATCAGTTATGGCCGATTGACTAAATTTTAGTAGCGTTCAAAAAATTACAACAATATTGCCAATGGGTTTTATCAATTAAAAAAATCATCGATACCAAAAAGAAGCAAAAGACTCAATCACAAAAAGAACTTGTTTAAAAGACTTATAGGACTTATATATATATAGACTTATAAAATAGGTGCAAATAAAACAACATAAAAAGTAATTCCTTTGGTCACCAGGCGGTTCAATTGTAGAGTAAACTATTGAGTCTCCCTCACTGCAGCAAACGATGCTACTCAACTGCCGCTCTCCATTGTCCGAAAAAAACAAAGCAATACAAACAAAAGCTCATTGCTATAAATGCCAGGGCGCACGTTCAATTGAAACTTTTCGTGACAGAAGGGCTAAGCGAAGGTACGTTTTATCTGTCATCTATAAATTTTACATTTGTAAAACATTTTTTGTGAGTAAAACTAGTCAATATTTCTAGATTATAAAAAAATGAGCAAAATGTACAAAAAGCGTTCACATGGCGATGACGAGGAACCAGAGCCGCCAAAAAAATGGCTTCGTTTGGGCAAAAACTGTGAGACATCAGAGACCATGGCACAAAATGGGGTACCTCAAAAGTTTTGCAGCGATCTGAACAGTGTGACTGAGCCGCCAGCCGTATGCGCCTTTGAGCGTGGCTATGAACTAGAAGCAATGCTGGATTTATACATGAACACAAATGACGAGCTCTTTTTTCTTATTAAATTCAAAAATCTTGAGCAGCCAGAGCTCGTGCCCTACGCTGACGTGTTTTCCCATGCAGCTGAATTGGTTAAGCCTTTTTGCGAAGAGTACTCCCGGCATTGGTATGCGAATCAACCAAAGTAAAATTGCTTAAGCTGATTGCAAGCACGGGACAACTTGCTGCAATAAAATTGGATTCCTAAACGAAACGCACCAATTGTTTTTTTTTGTTGTTGTTCATTGCAGCTATCACGAAGGCACAGCTGCCAGCATCCAGCACTGCCAACGCGCTTTCATATTGTAGTGTATGTGATAGTTGCGGTAGATCCACGCGTCCATCTCAAGGTAACTACTTTAGGTGGGCACACTTAAATGATTAAAATTGGTGTAAGTAATTATATGCTTAACTCTGCTGCCATGTTACTTACCTATAGACCAATTGGCCTGGGTATTAAATGGACCATATGGCCGGCCTCCCTATGCCTAAGCTTGGCCGTTTCCAATAGGCAAAGAATATTGCAAGCTCAGAGTCTGCTGTTGTCCGTGCACTGTGTGTGCAAAGCGGAGCCGCCTCATGCCTAAGCTTATTTAAACAGTACGTAATTGTGTGCCACTTGATGCCAGATGTCAGGTCGGCTGCACTCACGTTTGTAAGAATTGACCGCCATTGCAGGTGCCCATAAAGCTGATGCGTAACACGTTTGCAAGAAGCCATCTACTTCTTTCTGACGAGTCGCCAATATTCGCCATAAAGCCGGTAGGTGAGATAATGCCTTTTGGAGCGCACTGCAGCAGACAAAGGTGTCGTATTGAATGTACGTTCGCCCTGATGTCAACATTGCTGCTGCTGTTAATGAAGGCAGCCTTTGTTTCTACGGCACCAGAACTGGAGCGTATCTCCCAGGCAGTCAAGGATGAAACTGTTCGAAGCAGTAGGGATGCACGCGACGCTATGTAACTGCTCAAAAGTGGTCACCACTGCAATGCTATCTACCAAAATTTCAATTGCATGCCGTCGCAACGCAATGTTAGCTTGGACTCAAACCATAAATGTGCACACACTAAGAAGCAGCGTTAATTTAATTAAATACAGAGCAGCTTGCTGTCGAGAGGGCGAACCGCCATATTTAACACAAGGCGCAACCAAAAAAGATCAGCTTTCAAAGAAAGAATTTTTTGCATTTTATAAGTTTCGTTAGAGCTTGCTGTGTAAGTTGTGTTTTATAAATTTATTTCAATAAGCGTTTCGTTGTGTAAGCAAATTTTAAACAGTGGCCGCGTAATTATCATGTGAGAGTGAGTACATATTAAAATTTAAATGCAATAAAGTGCAACACTGTAAGGTAACAGCAGTCAGCTAAATGTCGCTCACACGATCAGCTGTTTAGACTAGGACCTGGCACTAGCGTTGTTCAGATCGACAGTTGAAAATGGTCAGTGGCACTTTGAAATACTTTTGTTTTTTTATGCTGATTCTAATAAAAATATAAGTCATGATGTAGGTATTTTTTGTGATTTACTGAAATTTAAAATTGGTATTTGTGCTCGCGTGTGTGTATGTGTGTGTGCATGTAATGTGTTGTAATTTTATACGAACGCGCGCTTGAGTGTGGCAGCGAGTGCTTGGGAAAAGCTATTTAGATGACGAATAACTGAAATTTGGCCTCATCAATGTTTACTCTTAAATCGCATAGTCAACGCTGCGCAACTCGATGCCACGGTGCCACAGTCAAAGTCAGTCGTCAGTCAAAGCTACAACCAAAATCGCAATGCCAGCTGTCCCCCGCCGACGACGACACACCCCGACTACCAAACGCACACGCATGTTTGGGGCACATTACCGCCGCACACACGCACACACACACTCGCATACAAACCAACTTGACTATATTACATTTCAGGATTTTTCTTTTTTTTTTTTTTCATTTTTTGCAGCTGTGTGGGACAAAATTTGCAATTTCTTGTTCTTTTCTCGTCATCGTCGGCGGCGTCTTTCCCGTCATCGTCTCTCATTTTTTGCAATCACAGCCGCAAAGCTGTCAGAACACATTGTCATCATCAAGTGAACGCGCGCGCCAGTCAACGTCAAGCATACGACGACCAATACTGCCACTACTACTACCCACTACCCAGCCACCCAACCAAGAATCAACCCATTCCATGATGCTTAGTGTCCCCTGGAACACCCCTACCTGTACGTACGTACACATACGCAGATACGAATATGTTGCGTGTGCGTGAAATTTGTACATGCAGACGACAATACATGTGTCCGTAATCGCTGTCGGCTGTGTGGATCGGCCTAGCCAACGTTCCTGCTGGAATAGTGTAATAAAGGACAGCCAAACTACGCCCCAAGTGTCGCCTTGGCTGGATTAGCGAATTCCGTTGGCATTTTTTTACACATGCGGCAGGCAGAACAAACAGCATGAATGTCCTACTCCTTGGACGTACATATAAGTGCAGCCGTCAGTGGGTAGCAGTGCCGTCGCCGCCGCCGCCGCCTCCGCATGACGACCGACAGAAAAAACAATCACGAACAGATTTATCGCATTCATATTCAGCGTGATGCGATATGTGACCGAGACCCAACCTAGATGAAAATGAAGCTGGGAGTTAGCAGTTGCTTATACAAAAGGGTGTGTGTGTGTCTCTGGGCTGCATGAGTTTACTTGCCCACATTTCCTGCGCCTGCCCAAGATGTAGACAAAACGTTCTTGGCTGGGGCAAAATTTAAAGAATTGTGTACGTATGTGTGTCAAGACCGCAAAATGGGATTACATTACTCAAAGAAATTTATTTTGACAGAACTAATATTTTTCCACAGATCAGCCTGGTGCTGATGTGCCCGGCATTTCGGGCGCTTTGGCATTGCGTACGTTGCTGGGGCGGCTTTTGGTTTAACATTCAACGTTTTTTTTCATGCGCCTCCAAATTGATGAAAACGAGATGGTTTGGTTAGCCGCTTGGTTGGGCTAGTTAACAACAGTATGATATGTTCCAAAGATTGTTAGTTTCTATGCCAAGGCAGTGGAGTTAAGGTAAGCCCTTCAAAAATCTAATCAAATTTTACTAAAATCTGTTGGCGGATTGAATTTAATGGCAGTGTAAAAGTATTCCGTTGTCAAAGTAGGGACTGGCGCCCGAAGTGTTCACACGGAATTTAATATTAAATCAATGATCACATAATACAAGCAGGAACATAGAGAAAATCCGAGCACGGGGGGAAAAAGGAAGCACCCATCATCATTGTGTTCTATAAGTAGAACAGTAATTGCACCGGGCACCTGAGAAAATTTCGAGCCCGGGGGAATCCCTTTTCTACTCTATCGTCGGTCCTTATTACAAGAAAAGGTTTTGCAAATAATTCCACGATGCTCCTTAAGCCCTGCGATGAAGTTTCAAATCGGATTTAGAAGTATAACTGATCATAGGTAGCCAAGCTATTTTTGTACCCTGCACCGTATGGTACAAAGGGTATATTAAGTTTGTGCAAGTCGAAAATGTATGTAACATATAGAAGGAGTCGTCGGAGACACCCCAAAGATACCTAAAATATGATCAGGGTGAATATAGAAGTCGATATACCCATTTTCGTCTATCCGTCTGTCTGTCCGTTTGAATGCCTAAATCTCAGAGATGGTAAGAGCTAGAGTAACCAGACTTTTACATTAGATCCCATATTATTCCATAGAAGACAAGTTTATTTTATTTTTTGATATTGGGGTTAAATTATATGGCTCTAATAGGGGTGTTTCAGAAGACCTCGAAAAAAATAAAAGTTTTTGATGAATAATTCGTTTGTTTAGGAAGATATCTTAACCAAATTTGGCATTCGACAGTTTTTTATAGTTCCCAAGCACTGTACCAAATTTAATAAAAATCTGTTGACTATATAATATAGCTCCCATAGGACCGATCGGCCAAAATAACTTTTTTTATACAAAATTCGCTATATTTAATTTTTTAATAAAGATATCGTAACCAGATTTGGCATTCAGAAGTTTTTTAGAGAACCCAAGCATTGTACCCAATTTGAACAAAATCGGTTGACTTTATGATATAGCTCCCATATAGGCGGTCTTCCAAAAAAACGATTTTTGAACAAAATTTGTTGTGTTTTGTTTGTTTGTAAAGATATTGGAATTAAATTTGCCACGTGTAAGTTTTTTATAGGTCTTAAGCATTGTACCAAATTTTATCAAAATCGGTAGACGGCTCGCATAGGACGAATCGGTCCAAAAAACTTTTTTTATACAAAATTCGTTGCGTTTCGTTTGTTTGTAAAGATATTTGAACTAAATTCGGCATTCAGTTCTTTTTTTAGGTATTAAAGTACTGTGTCAAAAATTATCGGTAAAAAAAAATGTTTGCTTAAAAATTCTTCTGTTTTTGGTTTTTTATGAAGGAACCGGATTTTATTGCAAGCTAGTGGTACAGGGCATCCCAAAGTCGTCTGCGCTCGACTTTACAAACGCCATTTTTTGGTATTATCTTAAATATTAGATAGTTGAGCTTTACGATGGACGGACAAACATGTTTAAAGAGCATGATGTATAAGAAGTGCTCATAGGGATCTCGTGCATACGAATATATAATATATTGCAGTGGGGTAGATGTCAGCAGACCTCGAAGAGGAAAGATTGCTTGAAGACGCTTCTGCTTCTTTGGAACAGTCAAAGCAATGGTGTTTCGAATGCCCGTAACAATATTCAAACCGGTTACCTTATATGGCTAAAAGGAGCTCCCTTTTTACCAGCACATGACAGCTCGTTCCCCAACCGTCATGTTTTTCTGATTTAAGTTCCTATCTCGTGAACTTTGTGTAAACTTCAAAAAGTGCTTTTGTGTATAGACGGTTGGTTTGTTCCCTGAGTCGAATTCCTCGGATAGTCCCCTGCACTCCGTTGGTAGACTAGCATAACTCAAGTACTCCCTCTAATTAGTTAAAGCCATATTGCTCTGACTGCTCTGGCTATTCAATTCCAGTATTCTTTCGTTTACTCTGCATCCAAGCTCAGTCATGCTCTAAGTAAACATCTTTGGACACCTGGCAACCATTGGTTGGGCGGGGGGTGTGCAGGTAATTTGTATGTGTCTGTGTGTGTGTAACTGCCGTGTGCCTTGGTTGCCAGCGTGTTTAGCGGAAATGAATTTTATGCCAGCCCACTTTTTATTTCCACTGCGACTGCGTGTGTGTCCAGGTTCATGTCCATGTCCGCATCCGTATCCATGTGTGTGTTTTATTTTTGCCAAGAGAACTTTTCTTTGATGCAATATGTACAAACGAGCTTGGCTGGCTGAGCAGCGACCCGGCCAACGACAGCAAACTGCGACAGCAGCAGCAAAAGGACCAAAAAACGAAAGGATGTCGTCCTCGAAGCGACCCTCACGTACGAACTTTTGCCATAACAACAACTGTGGCCATTACGATGTGAACATGTGATGCGAAACACACAGCATATCAATGTGTGTGTGCGTTTACTCGTTCGTCCTTTGGACATTGCCGCCTGCTGCTGTCGGTTACCTTATAACGTGCACACACACACACACACTCATACACACACACACATTGAGTTTACAGTCCACACAGTCCACGATAGCCCAGGGACTAGCGCAGGGAGACCATACCATACCATGGCCCACACAACAACAAGCCGCCCTCTAGCCACCACCACCATCATTGCCACCACTTGCAAAACGTAGCTATGCCACAACGACCAGCACCACCCCCTTCTGAGAGTGCCCAAGCACCATCACCATCAAAGGGCTTTCAATGGCAGCAGACATTGGACTTTTTGGTCCGTTTGGTCGCTTGGTCGACAACGCATTGTCCGTCCCTGTCGCTGCTGTCCCCCGTGCCCGTTCCTGTCCGTTGCCATGTCGGACAGCAATGGCGATATTTGCTTTTCGCCATGGCCGTCGTTATTCCTGTCCTCCCCTACCCTCCCCCCACCCCGTGGGTGGCTGTTGGTCCTGTCCTAAGGTTCTCACACACTCTCATATCTCTACGTATGCATATTGGGGGGTGATTTTTCGCCATTATTGTAACAATTTTGATCAATGGCCCTATTTGGCCCGTTGTCCGCCCGGCCCTGCCCGGCACAGCCCGGCCATTCCCTGCCATCGTCCTTGCGTTCGTTTCGTTCATATTCATTCGCATGTAGGTTGTGGCCTTTTTGTTTTCTTACGAATATACTCTTTTCGCCTGTTCCGGTCTACAACGAACTGCAATGACTTCAGAAACTCAACAAGTGGCGTATTCCTTAAGAAGGCTACATTTTTGGTAACAAATTTTTGAGTTACTACCAAATAATTCAAAATGGGGAACTGCTTAAATTTTTAAGTTTATCTTGCTTTTTATTTAATGTGAGATATTCAAAATTTTTACCTATGGTCGTAGAAAAATACGATTGTAACTCCTCCGAGTCTTGTGGGAATTACTCTCATATATTTTAAGACCTTCTTTTTTGTACTCATTTTAAATGAAAGCTCTAGTCAAAAAGCTATCCAGATAGAAATATTTTTTACTAGTTACGCATGAGATGTTACATATAGAAGATGACGTCAGAGAACCCGAAGTTTGTCTGGGTAGACATATGTGTGAACATCTCTATGAAAGAATAGATCCCAGAGATGATAAGAGCAAGAGCAACCCAACTTTGAAATTAGATTACTGAAATATATTTAGGGGCATTGGTTTATTTTTTTTTTCAATATACTCCTCGTATTGAGAGCAGTATTGCCTACTGCCCAAGAATAAGACAAAACTACCAGAAAATATCGGAAATAAATAGTATTATTATTGTCATTAAATTTGAGGTTCGCAGTAAAGATTTCCATACAGGGATAAATCTATTTTGCTACTAAAAAAGTTTCAACTTCGCTTAAAAAACTTTTCATACTAACTTACATTACTATATGTATAGGGTGGGCCATGTGTTGGTTGGCTTTTAAACCGTCATAATTCGGAACATACATATGTTCAAAGTGGATGCTCTTCGACAAATGGGAAGCTCATTTAAAATCCGATAACGCGTAATAGTGTTTGTACAGATTTACTATGAAAATGGTCTTACGGTTAAAAAAAATATAGTTGAGGCTAGTCTCCAGAAGTCGTCGGGAATATACACACGTCATCGTTCACAAGAATCCGAATTTGAATGCGTATCTGCAATTGGAGGCTCACAAAATTCAAATGACGAAACAATTGTAGCCCTGGTTCCATCTAGTCCGAACAGCTAGATAAAAAAAAGGCATCGAAAATTATGAAGTTCGCTTAAGAAACGCATTTTTTATGTTATTTGGAACCGAATGCATTGTTGTAAGAGGAATTGAATTAGCGAAATAGTAAAGTAAGCATTTTATTCTGAAATAATTTGTAAAATTATTCTTTGATATTATTTGCCTCTATTTATGACAATCTCAAATTAAATATTTGTTGATGAATATTTTTAATTAGATTATTTTTAGAATTAAATCAAAAAATGGCATGCACAGCTCAAAACGTATATGGTAATTTCTGGGGAGCTTCTAATCCCCAGAGGAGGCGGCGAATAGGGGAATGTCTCCCAGACATAGGTGGGGTAGTAGGGAAATCAAATATCTCCCGTGATCCATAAAAACCGGAGAAGGTCCACTCTGTTATAAAACAATTCACGGTCGCACCACAAAACTTAAAGTGGGTTGCGCTGGTCTAGTAACCCAACCAGCAAAATTCTCCTCACTGCTCCTAACTGGAGTGACATACATTAAATATTTCTGCTATAAAAAAAAACTTCCCTTGGAAAAGGAATAGCATAGTCGTGAATAATTCGTATTTGGGGGCACGCAAAAATGAATCCGAATAAAATGGTTCGGTTTGCTTTTTTCCCGATTATTTATCATCCATAAATGAAAAGTTTCAAACTTGTATTTGGCATATACAGAGGTTTTTTTCCTCTTAGTGCTCCTTTAGGGAGCTTAGGGCTTCCAGAAGAGCTTTCTACAGGACTCTATTTGGCGCAGTTTGCTTAGCTGTGTCCCAGCTGATGTTGTGTAGGGACAATTCGTTTAATATTGTACGTCAACAGGTTGCCCTTGGCCTTCCCACTCGTCTGCTTCCATGGTAGTTCCATTCCAGAGACATCCTGACAGTGCTGCTTCGATTTTTCCCAAGAGCATGGCCGATTCAACGCCACTTGCGTTTTCTTATCTCAATGCAGATAAAAACTTCACTTGTACAGTGCCATAGTTCCGCGTTTGATATCCAGTTGGGCCAGAATATTCCGCATATAATCCTTAGGCACTTGTTGAGGAATGACTGCAGTTTCGACATTATTCTCTGCGGGGTCAGCCACGCCTTGCTTTCGTATTACAGGATGGGTTTGATGCACGAATTGAAGATTCTCAGCTTTATTCTTCTGCTTATTTGCTGGTTATGCGGAATAGGCCTCCAAATGCTGATCGCGCTTTGTTGAGACGGTTCTCTATATCCTCATCCACTCCACCACTGGTGGAAATTGCGGTACCATGGTATGAGAAGTTATTGCGTTCCCGCAATGGCTATTCTCTTTGAACAGAGATCTAAAGTTTATTGCCGAATCCGAATTGGCGGTGTTTTGAATTAATGGAAGAGTCTATAGGTATACGATATATATTTCTCCTTATTTTACGTCTTCTGCTATGCTTATCTCCTAGTGGAACACAGGACCTTATGAAACCATTTCCCCTCCCATTTTGCTCTTCTATAAAGTCAGAAAAAATATTACAAAAAATTATTTGTAGCAACGAAATTCATGGATTCTCAATCGCTACAGAACGAGAGGAACGCTTTTCCTCTTAGAATCCTACACTAGGCTTAGTTCAACGCTAGGAATTGTCTCATGTACTGAAGGTTGTTGCTTTTATTGAGAGTCCAAATTTGCTGGCAAGGAGCTCGAGATCATTTGCTTCGTGTATAGGTACACTAGCTCAATTTTGTTGGAGCATATACGCATAAAATGCAATTAAGCTAACAAACCAACAGCTGACCCACCCTATACCATATCCTTCGTTCATTAATATCTTTTGCTGGGGTCTACTGCAGAGTATCTTAAAGTCGTTCAGCTTCAACTTTAAAGTTCGCCATATTTATATATGTATATTTTTTTTTATTTTCTTACCACATACAAATACATACATAGCTTACATGCACATTGTATAGATGTATGTACATATGTATGTATTATTTATTTTTTGCGCCGTCTGCGTCTTGTGCATATTTTTTTTTTTTGCTTCGTACAGTTTTTTTGCTTGTTTTTTTTTCTTGCTCTTTGGGGGAGGGAGTGGGGGTCTAACGGACGCGTGACTGTTATTATTTGTGCTTTGGCCTTATGACCACACACAAACAAACGCACAGCACATGTGTGTGTGTCTGAGTGTGTGTGTGTGTGTGACCACAGCTCTGGCCATGTGTGTGCGTGCAGGCCATGACAACATTTTGGGCTAATCGAAGTTAACCCTTGGCTGCTTTTTGCCAATTTTTTTTTCCTCTTTTATTCTCTATATATGTGTGTGTGTGTTTGTGTGCGTGTAGCCATTCAATTCGTTTCGATTCCTTTTCGATTTCTGTATATTTTTTTGCCCTCCCCTCCCCCTACTCGATGTGCCCATTAAATTTACGACTGTGACACAAAACGCAAACAAACAAACAAACAGAAAAAAAAAAAACAACAAACCAACCCATAGACAAACAAACAAGAAGAGAAACAAACATTTTTATATAGTCGCCATTGCCAATAAGCTGGGTAAGATGATGCTCAGCCCCCCGTCCCAGTTCCAGCTCCAGCTCCAGTCTCAGCTGCAGATGCCCAGCATCCTCCCCCCGCCGCTGTTGTTGCCATTGCCATGTCGAGGCCACACAACACATGTTTGTGGACATTTATGCAAAGTTGCCAATATGAGGGAGCAATGGGCGTTCCATCTGGACAGTTCTGGCTGGGCATGCCATATCACGTACTTCTGTGTGTGTGTGTGCGTGTGTATGTATTTTGTGGTTTTTGCTCTAATTTTATTTATTTATAGGTTAGTTAAAGCATCAATAGAAATTGGCTGTGTTAGGATTTTTAGGAAATGGTCAAAGTGAAATGAGCTGGAAAGACAGATAAACTAACAAGGATTAGCTTGGAATAGGTGCATAATTGCAGCTGGTTGAGAGCTCCTAAAAAATGTGTCTGTATGATTTAGTACTTTTTTATAATTACGTCAGGTTAACTTTTTCTTGCATAATATTTCTAGGGTTTACGCCGAAAAGTATGCTTCATGTAAAATTAAAACTACTTCAAATGCAACCAGTTTAGTACCAGTACAAAAAATAATTGCCTGAATTAGGATCATTCATAAAGTACTTGACGCTCCAATAGGGAGGGGGGTCTGGCGAAGCGTCACAAGACAATAAGGGGAGGGTCTACTTTGACAAAAATCAGCGTCACATAATTTAAGGATGTTCCCATCAAGATATGATCAGAGTTTACATCTACAGATGCAGTGTAATGTTGGTCATTTCTTGAGGCACCTTCTATGATATCTGCAGCTAGCTAGGGATCATTCATTAAGTACTTGACGCACCAATAGGGAGGGGGGTGTGGCGAATCGTCACAAGACATAAAGGGAAGGGTCTATTCTGGCACAAATAAGCGTCACTTAATTTAAGAATGTTCCCATAGCACAACTGATATGACATATGATCTGAATTTCCATCTAAAGATGCCTGGTAATGTTGGCCATTTCTTGAGGCATCTTCTATGATATCTTCAGCTAAAAATTGCGATTCAATAAAGTTGTGATTATTTGCATTACAGAATATAATTAGAAAAAAAATCGGCTGCGCTTTGGAAAACGAATCCAAACAATTTTATTCGGATTCGACGGATTATGTTCCCAAAAACGAATTTTCGTACGATAATTACCTTTCTATTTTTGATAAATAAATTCGATTGCCTACAATGTAACAGAAGAAGAGGTCAACCAATTAAGAGATGGAAAAATGGAGTACAGGAGGATCTACGAAAAATTGGGATCACTAATTTAAAAGATAGAGCGAGAGATATAGAAGAATGGAATGCTGTTATACGACAGGCGTAGATCCTACACGGACTATGAACGCCCTCAAAGAAAAATTGCCTTTTTATTTTTTGATAAATTCATATACTATATTTTCCCTATTTTTCTAATAAATTCTCATGATGCTGGCACGAAATTATTTTTGTTAGATACAAAATAGGCAGATACAAGATGCCGCAAAGAGTCTCCCAAAGTTCAAGGCTTCGGGTCATGACGGAATATGTCATGTTCTCCTGCGAGCCCTATCACAAAACACTCTTCTTTTCATAGAACCCGTATTCCTCAAGGATGCAGCATACTCTACCAAATGAAATATTGCCTGAACTTTTATGATACAGGTACCAAGTATGGAAGATATGTAGAATCTTGCTACAATCAGTCTGCTTTCAACACCTTATAAAGTTTGCGAGAGTCAGGACAGGCTTCGAACAAAGAACTTGACCTCGTCCTTATCCACGTACAACAGCCGTTTCACAACAAAAATGAATGCTATGTTTTGAAACAGGCGTTTAACAGATTCTGGAGTGATGGCCTTTTGGCAAAAAAAAAAATCCTGCCCCAGCTCTATTTTTTCACCTATTTAAATCGTATTTTGAGGCCCTATACTTTACTAGAGGAGTAGGACGACAGTATTAGTAAATTATACTTCGATGACCACAGCTTCCACGTGAAAACGAAAGATGTTCTGTAATGAGAATTTCATTCCAAAACATATCCTAGCCGCGTTTAAATTCAATCCATATACGGCGGAATATTTTCCAGAACTTAGAAAGCTGTGGGCGTCAATATATATCATTTCCTTTATTTCCTATTGAAGCATAGGGTTTCTTAATTCGTTCCAGCTTAACCCCAGAGATTTCATTTCAGCTTCCGTGGATCGTTGGTACGTGGTCTTCCAACTCTGTGCCCTGGTTGCTGAAAGGAAAAAACATACAAAAATGCCAGATGCGTATAGATTCTCTCGTACAACCTTAAAATTAGGTATTTTGTAGGTTCTCTCAGATTGTGTACCGTTTTTTTTTGGTTGCGAAAATCGTTTTTTAAACTGAAGGTAAAAATATATATTCGAACTCCACATATGTCAAGGGCTCACATTTTTTTAGTCCGAAATGAAAAAATCAGAAAAGTGACTGTAAATGGTCAACCATGTGGGAAGATAGTATACGTCTAGTCCACGAAATATATCTCACTCCTAGAAAAGATTCTGAGTTTGGGATTACATCAAGTTTAATTTTTAGCAACTGTTTTTCTTTTTTTAGTCTCCAAATCAACTCTTTTTGATAAAATTCCAAGTTTATTAAACGTTTCTACGCAAAAACCTGTATAAAGCAGTTAATCAAAAGTGTTCAGTGTTGGACAGCGGCGGCAGCTGTTTCATGGCCAGGTTCAATGTGCAGCCAGCATAATGGCATGGAATGATATCGCATATACTTGCTTATGTACTTGGTATATAATATTACCCAACGAATTGTCGAGCACAAGGTGCAAATTAAATGAATTCAAATGTGAATCCGTGAATTCGAATGCGGTTGCGAGAGAGGGAGGGAGACGGTCGGTCACAGATATGATATAGGGAAAACACGCAGATGTCCTTAAAAGCAACTTTTTTTTTATCAACGCACGGGCCTACCAAGTCCTGTGGTTATTGTTGTTGTTGTTATTGCTGTCGTTGTGTGCGTTTTGAATAAAATGAAAATTTTTTTTTTAAGCCCGCGCGATCTCATATAACCAAACGGGACATGCAAACTACAAAGGAGCATCTACATGAGGGCCACACAGATACACATGTAGATAGATACACACACACAGATACACAAACACGGCAGCCAGCTTGCCGCAAGGTAAAAAATTTAAATCAATTCGTATGATGTGTGAACGTTGGGATACTCTTTAATATGCTACGAGAAACAGATGACAGTTGGCAGCGATATTTATCGGCCACATAAATTTTATGCTAATTTAGTTACGAAGCTTGGGCACTTATAAGTCCTTGTGAATTTGTAGCGTAGCTGCAAATGGGAGCTGTTTGAGAAGGTCGTGACTCACGACTAGGGAGAGTTAAGTGCATCTGTTTTCTCTTAACTTCTAAAACGCTAGACTGAACATAACAAATGAAGTAGCTTTGAAAGCGTCTTGATCGTCCGCAGGTCATAGACTTTGTATCTCTCAAGATCCTCAAATAGGCGTGATGAGCCAAAACTCTTAGGTCTTTCTGGACGTGCTTTGTGCATTATCGTGAGATTGTCAATAGACTTTGGTAAAATTTTGACTAGTGGGAAGTCTCTTCTTTATCTTCAATCCCCATTTGCTGTTATTCGTCGGGGTAGCCTCGGGATATCCATCTTCTCCAATTCGGTCGGTCCCGGCTCTCTCTTCTCATCTCTGCCAGGATTCTGCCCCTCATCCTTCCCACATCCTGAATGCGATGTTCCCAAGTTTTTCGGTGTCTTCCTCTCGGTGCATTGCCTTCCGTTCTCATTTCCAGTACCTGCTTGGCTTTTCTTGACTCGTCCATCCGATGTAGATGTCCGAACCATTTTAGCTGTCTCACCTCGATTTCCTGTATAATCGACTTCTTCTGCCCTACTTCATGTCCATGTCTCTTGAAGGGCCCCAGGCTGGGTCACGGCGGCTAGAGTTGGGCTAATCACCTACTCCAGTGATATAATCGATTCAATGCCAACAAACGAGCCTCGGAATAGACGGATCAACAAAACGACGACCGGATTTGAGAAGGAAAATGAGAACTGGAACCTGGAACAGTGGGAAGTTCAGGTCAATAAAGTTTTGTTCAATAGGCTCACATTAATCTGCACATAAAAGAGCATCCAATCGATTGTAATTTTAAGGCAGTTGCCATTAAGCTAATTCCATAAGCATAACGTGACGCCTTATATAGCACATCTATGGGCAAGAATTTCGATTTCCCAGCTCAGCTGGTCTGGTTGCTGTAGGTGTTCAGACAAACGCACATCAACGGAGTTAGCTCAGCTGTTACATACTTTACATAAATTACCACAATACCCTCTAAGCTTACAGTGTATAATAAAAAGTGCACACAAAATCAACGCCGAATCCTTTGCAGAGTTGTTCTATCTACTGTCCCATGTCCTGTGCGTGTTTGCGTATTTTTTTCGCTACTCGGCTGTTTTTTTTTTGCATATCACATGTTTTGAGCACATGCCAAGGTAGCAGGGGAAGGGGGTTAAGCGCCTGGCGAGGGGTTGAATTTGAATCATCATTTGAATAATTCGACATTTGCGGCGGGCTGCCTGACTACCTGGGCAACTTTTCATGCTCCGGTGTGTTCGTTCGCATCGAATGACGAAAATGTCGTAATAAATAAATAATCCTTCTCTTTGTGGAAAAACTATGCCGGGTTCTCAGTGTGTGTGTGTGTGTGTGTGCGTGTGTGTTTCTAAGCGTGAAAATTCGCTAGCAGTTCGAAATTATGAAAATGAAAATGAAAAAAGAAATATGTTTAAAACGAGGCCATGCAAATGCCGCCCTAAGCAACCAGTAGCACCCCCCTAACGTCCTAACCCTCAGCAGAGTTACAAAAAAAAAAAAAAATGGGTTAGGGGTAAGTATTGAGCATTGAAAATTTGCAACATAAAAGCATCCATCCAGCAGCCAGTTCATCCGGCACCTGGCCAATGAACTTGTAACTTGCGTGCAATCCATCGATAGATAGCACTTATGTATAGAGAGAGTTCTTTTTGGAAAATTTTGCGCAGTGTATGCCAATGCATTGATGCATTTGACAGCGTTAATTTATTTTCAAAATGTTTGTTTCAACCCTTTCCAAAAACAACTCAACCCTGCGCGAAAAAAACAAACCCGCTTAACCCTTTTTTCTGTTTTTAAGAGCTTCTCTAATGGAAAATTGCAATACTTGCAATTTGACAAAATGTCGGAAAATGCTGGCAATTATTTAATGTGTAACGCGGAAAAGCAAAATTATAAAAAAAGTAATAGAAATGTTTATAAAGAGTTTGGAAAATTGAGATTTGAGAAAATATTTTAAAATAATAAGAACCTCTCCGAACCAACGATATACTATCATGAGACATTATTAAACCTTTTTTTTTTTGTTTCAGATCTGTTACAATCTATTAAAGGCCATCTTTGGAGCCAGCGTGCGAGCAGTAGGAAGCTTTCTCGAAAATTAAATAAAGCCACGTTTGGCGATAAAGATGAAATAGAGTCTATCTACAAGTAAATCACATTGCTGAGATAGTTACTATTTCAAAGATCTTAAGGATTTTGTCTACTTGGGAACAAGCAACAATGATAAAAAAAGAACGTCGGCAAGGAGATACTTATGGGAACAGTGAGGAGTTCAAGAGTAGAACTCTCTCTCTCTCGACATATCTCTATCGCTTATCATACCCGTGCTTCTTTACCGCGCTGTTTCATGGACTTGGTCGACATCCGATAAGACAGCATTAGGGGTATTCGATAGATAAATCCTGCGAGAAATCTTTTCACAAATGTGCATGCTGACTTTACTGAGTGACACTGACCTAGTCAGACAACGTCTGGAACGTCTGCGCTGGCTTAGGCATGCCATTTGCATAGATGAGAGTGCTTCAGCTGAACTGGAAGGACGTCGACAATAGGTACGCCCGACTCTGCGTTGGGAGGATCAGGCAATCAAGGATCTTTGTAGCTTTGTGATCATCAACTGGCGACGTCAGGCAAAAGGTAGATACCGCTGGTGAGGAATAATTGCCGCGGACAAGACCCACAATTGTTTGTAATGGCCAAATAGAAACGCGTGAATAAATTAATAGTGATTAAAATTGGTTCACTTTTTCATATAGCTACCATACAAAAATTGAACCAGTTTTCACTCGGGCACTTCTTTGAGATATCTTGTGAAAATTATTGCATTTGTTTCAGATATTAATGAAGTTTCGGTAAAATAATAATTATTTATTAACTTTAGAGCGCTTGATTCCATGAACTTCTATTATCGGTTTATTGAGCAGGAAATATAAATTTTTTGAGAACATGCCATAAGTTTACGTTTGTTTCTGATGATAGCTGGAACTGAAAAGTATTCACACTTTGGTAGCATAGTAGCCCTTATCAAAAGATCAAAATGATTAAAGAATTATTTAGGCAGCTTGGGCTTGAATCACTGGATAGTCCATCCTAAAATGCAGAGTATGGGAAATGTGTGGGCTCAAATAAAGCAAGAAGCAGAAAATAGTCGCTGAGGAAACTAAAGCGTGGAATATAATAGCATTAGATAGGCTTGTCGATTTCGTTCTAGAACGACTTGAAATTGTCATATATGCAAATGTAGGAACTTCTTTTCCATTAAGGAATTAGGAGCGAATTACCTCGCAAAAAAACTGTCACCCTACTTTTCAAATTTTTTGAGGAGTCCGGATTCGAAAACCCCCCGTGGATCCGCCACTAAATCCCGATTAAAAATGGTTATATGTTTATGGAAATGCAAGACATTTTTTCATTAAGTGAAGCAGCCGCGGATTCAGGATTTGGTTACATGATAACCAGTATGTGGATTAACGCACCAAACTAACGCCCCATAAAGCAATCTGCCGAGACTGATATGTCTTTAGTAACAATTTGGAGGCATGTTGTCGGGCATGCAATTCCCCCTTGGTGAGGGTCGAGCATCCAATTGAGATCGTAACACCACGCCGAGCCAAGCTGACTCTACCCGCGATTTGAGTTTCAACCACAGCTACCACGATACTCCCACAAGGGTGCCGACCTCAATGAGTATGATTGGACTCAACCCGTGGTACCGAAATTAAGGGCTCGGTTTGCCCTCCCCTTTCAGTCCCGACAGACTCGGATTTGGGAAACCCCGCCAGTTTTGGCATCAAACCTGAACCACATTGGGGATGCTGCATTCGCTTCTAGGCCAGAGATGACTGGATTGCTAATGGCTTGCAGTAGCACCGCATCTAAGTATGAGAGGTACTGCTCATAAATACGACTTTCTGTCGGCATCCACTCTCCAGTCGAATGTGATCAACATTGACGCTGTCTTCGAAACGCCACTCACCCATTTCCTGACGATCCCCATTTAGTCGCCTCTTACGACAAGCAGGGGAACACTGAGGTGGATGTTCTAATTCCGCCACCCCACGGGCAAGGATTTGGTCACCCTCTGTGATATTCACTTCGAGGTGTAAAGTTCAAAAAACTGTCAACTTTTGGGGCATGCCGGAATCCCTCGCCTCCTGTGCATCCGCCACTGGTTAAATAATGCATCCTTGCAATTTTAAACTAAAGTAGCTGCAAATCTAACAGGATTCCCGGTCTCTGGCGTTGGCAGTTTTGGTCAAATCGACATTCTTGAGTCTTCTTTTGTCATACCGACTATGGTTTCTTAGCCTAAAAAACCATGCTCCACATGGATATTACCCTTTAAGATGCTAAAGAGTGCGCTCCATCTTAAATTTATGATTTAGTGCGATGCACTCAAAATCTTTGACTGCTGCTGAAGCTTAATAATTTGAAAAAGTGTGATAGCCGTTTGGTACTTCAAAAAGAAGGATTCAATAGTTGAAATTCGAATTTTGGATATTAATATAAAGTTTTCCATAAAGTTTTTGGAAACTGTAAGGTCCTTGTTAAAACGCTGAGCAATGCAAAATAATGCAATAACTTAATGAATTTGAATTTGAATAATAATGTTAAATAAGACCTTCAGGGCTTAATTCCGGCTTAAAAGTTTCACGCTGCCATCCAATTTCAATATCTTAATAGAAACTCCATCAACGAATGCATATGCCCAAGAACTATTTTTTGAAAACATCAACATGGACAATAAATATCCATGGCATATGCTTTCAAGAGTCCTCCTTACACACACACACAGACAAACCCAAACTTGGTGTCTCCGGCTGTGTCTGTCTGTCGGAGTGAATCTCTGTTGTGTGACGCTTATCCGATTATGCTCAACTCATTAACCACTTGACTAATTGCTCAGATTCTATAAATTTGCAGCTTCCTCAAGCGCTGAACTCTTTATTTTCGGTATATAAAGTAGCACCTTTTGACCCAAAAATGTCAAACGCACAATGACAGGGACAGGGACACGCACAGGGAGAGGGGCTACCCAGGCAGATGATACGCTTTACCCTTCCATTGGCGCTTAGCGTCGATTACACGCAGAGTTTCTGCTGGATTTCAATTGTTGCGCACTCGGAGCTCAGAGAGAGACAGAGAGAGAGAGAGAGATTTCCAGTTCGGCGTCCAGTTTTGTTGCTTAATCGCCGGTCTTTCACACCTTAACAACACCGCAAAGTTTTGCAGCATCCCAAGCAGGCCAACAACAACAACCCAAATTTCACACGCACTTTGAACCCGACAAGGGGTAGCCTCTTGCTAGCTAGCTAGGTAGGAAGGTAGGAAGACCCTCTCCCAATGCTGGACCGACCGGTTGCTTTCAGTAACAGCATCCCCTAACAATGATCTAATGCGATGAGTTTTTGTGTAAAAAACAAAGTTTTTGACATTAAACTGCAAACATTGTGTTATATAATGCACATAATTGCTCTAATGTGCTGATAGCAATAACAACAACAAGGATACGACCAACAACAACAACAACAGTAACAAGAACAGCATCATTTATTGGATTATTGCCGGCAAAAAGTCAAGGACCCTTGAAATGATCTGAAAAAAATCCCTTTTCATTTAGCGCCTCTGTCGGGGTTCGCCCATGTGCCTTTGTGCGTGTGTGTGTGTGTCTAACTGTTGTGTTTTCATTTATTATTTCTCCCATTTTTTCAGGATTTTTGTCCTTTTTTTTATTTTTGGTGTTTTGTTGCTCATAAATTGCTGGTAAATGGAGATAGGGCCGACCAACCGGGGGAAGCTGCTTTTGGCTATGAGCCTGTCATTGGTTTGTTTAGGGTTTGATGTGTCAATATTTGACAGATCAAATTGATATTTATACTTTTATGGCATAATGTGAGTGCAAGTGTGTGTGTGTGTCCGTGTGTGTGTGGTGTGTTTTGGCAAGGACTACTTAAAGTTGACTAATTGCCTGATTAGTTATTAAATTGATACACTGGGCATGGTATATGGTGTCATATTTGTGGGTTGGTCGCTTGACCTCTCTCCTCATGTTAGGGTATGAAGGAGGGGTAGAGAAGGCAGTTGGATGCCAATCCTAATCTATAGTACGGCTTATACCAACTGACAACTTATAAGCTTTCGCAATGACACCAGAGCGTGTTGCTTGGAGAGCAGGGAGTCGGTGGAAAAGGGTTGTGGAATATAGGCCGATAGGAGAGTAACACCTCGTCAACAAACCGTGGTTCACCTGCCCCGGGTGATAGTACCGTGTGAGGGGCCCCAGCCTGGGTCACGGCGGCTAGAGTTGGGCTAGAGCCTCGGTCCAGAAAAGCCAAACAGGTACTGGAAATGGGAACGGAAGGCAATGCACTGCGAGGAAGACCCCGAAAAACTTGAGAAAATCGCATCCAGGATATAGGAAGGATGAGGGTCAGAACCCTGGCAGAGATGGGAAGAGAGAGCCGGGACGAACCTAATTGGAGAAGATGGATATCCCGAGGCTACCCCGACGCCTAACAGCAAATGGGGATTGAAGAAGATGAAGATGGGGTTCGGGAGAGGTGAAT
Organism: Chymomyza amoena; assembly: GCA_037043745.1. Lineage (NCBI taxonomy): Eukaryota > Metazoa > Arthropoda > Insecta > Diptera > Drosophilidae > Chymomyza > Chymomyza amoena. The sequence goes on from JBAMAX010003141.1 coordinate 512,448, forward strand.
AGAATTGCTGAGGGGTATTGAAAAATGGGTCAATATTAACTTTCATCTAAAAAGCGCTCAGAAGGCCCAATGAGCTGCCTACCTGGATGTAGTTGCATTCCTGTGAGCGTCATGTCAGTCCATCTGGATACAGCAGCGTTAAGCTCAGTCTGGCGATACTATCTTAAAAGTTCTTAATCCATTCACCTTGTCAAGATGGTAGTTCGGAAGATCTGTGGGTTTTTACGCGTTGGTAACGACTCGACGCATTCGATGTATCGACGAACTGAAGGAGCTTTGTGACACAGCCAAGTCGCTTCACTGGTTCGGTCATATTGCGCCTAAAAAAGAAGCAGCTTCGATGAAATACGTCCAATTAGGCTGTTACACTAACCCAGAGCATCAGAAATGAGGAAGGCTTACACTAGGCAAAGTTGCGAGGAGAGAGGCTACATCAGGGTCTAACCAGATAGCCTGTTGCTGTGGTCAGTTAGGGTGAAAGAATGACCCACTTCAGTTCACAGCAATATGCTACATGAGATGGGTACAAAGGCTAAGAGGATCTTACCTTATCAAAGCCTATAATGAAAAGTGTCATACAGTCGAGGCGGAGCAAGGCAGTGAGATAACCTGTATCCTTTTTTTCGATTAAAAAGTCTACCTGAGAATGCCTCCATATCCTTCTCTCTCGTCGGGCCTGTCTATAGGATCAGAGTGCGGGGATGCGAATATACAGAGACATCTAAGAAAATATCGTTGATAATCTGCACTAAGGCAGAGCGATAAAATACCAAAGTAACTTCGGAAATCCAATATCTTATAAGAAGAGGATTAGTAAAATAGTGAAAGTCCTGACTAGGTATATGCCAAATGAAAAGTCTGCTTTGTGGAAGAAATCGGTTGAAATTTTGTTCCATTGGATGCAGTTACAGAGAGACATAATTTTGATACATACTTTATTTAGTCTTGCTCTTGCCTTTCACTTTTACTCTTTGGGTATTTATTGTTTTTTTGACCTCTACTTCTAAATTCCGTTCAATCAAATATTTACGATCTACGAAATAATTTTTTAATAAATGTTGAACTTCTGTTTCATCAAAATTGAACAAATGCTATCATTTGTTAGCTTGGGTGGGGGAACTTTTGACTGTTTACCTATCAATAGATCTACCTAAGTGTGTGCTTGAGCACAGCTGTCCCGGAACACACACACACCATCCCAAGACACCCTTTTTATTTATTGGGAAAACGCTAAGATGCTGCTGTGGCTGCCCCTCGCTGAGGGATGACGCCTTCAGCGCTGCTGGAACTGTCTCAGCCTCCAGGCTGCGATCGGCTTTTGTGGTAATGTGTGTTGTCTGCTGTCTTTTTGCTGCATAAGATTGCGCCCTGCAACAGTTTCCATTTGTGCCACACAACGGTGCCTAATCATTATAAATTATGTGGCAATGGGCCATCGGGAAGGGGTTAAACTTTCTCACGATCTACAAAACAATCGAACAACTGACTGAAAAAGGAAATCTCTAAGAAAGGAAAAATGCAATCTAACGGATTTTGTGCAGCTCAACTGGTTCAAAGGGTTTGCCTTGTGAAAGGAACCTCTCCGTAGACGACAAATGGGTAAAAGTGTTTTTTGCTTAACCCAATCAATAGGGATTTCTTGGATTTCTGATTAAGTGCAATTGTTGTGCGTGTCTCGGTAAAAGGGGCCATGGTTGACATGGGATGCTAGAAAATCCCTCGACTATTTCACAATATTTTGTTAAACAGCAAAAGACGTAAGAAAAGTTTTCGAACGAGTCTGATGCACATAAATAATAAATTTGCAATTGGGTTATTGATCATCAGAAGAAATACGTGCAAGCAGTTGCAAAAAACATTTTTATGGATATCAGAAAGAACAATGAAGAGAGGGTCTCAAGGGTTTGGGTTGCCAGCTCGTCGGCTTAGTTTTTTTTTTTTTGCTTTTGTATTATGGGAGACAACTCTTTCGATGAAGTGTTAGAGGGATCAAACTTTTTCGAAATATGTAACTCAGAGGTTGACTCAGTTGTGGATCCACGGGGCTCATCAGGTTCCGACCTCCCAAAAGTTGAAAAAAATGGGTTCAAAGTTTTTTGCGTGCTCTGATATATACAATTTGAAGTGAAGGATGCCCAAAGCCAAACAGGTACTGGAAATGAGAACGGAAGGAAATGCACCGAGAGGAAGACCCTGAAAAACTTGGGAAAATCGCATCCAGGATGTGGGAAGGATGAGGGGCGAAACCCTGGCAGAGATGAGAAGAGAGAGCAGGGACCGATCTAATTGGAGATGATGGATATCCCGAGGCTACCCCGACGCCTAACAGCGAATGGGGATTGTAGAGGAAGAGAAGAAGAGATATAGGTATAAGAAAAGCGGGTAATATTTTTGGTCAACCTCTTCGATTAATAATGGCATTTGTGGCATTATAAAAGTAATCTCTAGTAGATCCAACACATATATAAAAGTCATCAAAATCGAAGAGTTCGGGGAAAAAAGCTTCCCGCTTCATTTATTTTTATCCATATGTTATATAAGGACATATGTGAATAGTATATAACTAGACACTAAATAGGCATTCGGTTACTTTCTAACTGTTGTTACATTGAGACATCAAAATCAAATAACAACAGTAACAACAACAACGACAATAACAAGGACAATAAAAAAATGTTTTTGGTTTGATTTTTGTGGTCGTCGTTTGTAGACATCATTGCCAGAGAGTAGACGACGACGATGGCATCCTCTAAACTCCTAGTCCTTAGCCTTAGTCGCATTGGTTGTGTCTATGTCGCCAATGCCATCATCGAGCCAGCTCGAGCGCTCTTCATGCGCTCCGCTGTCCTTGTTGTGACACTGTCCGTCCTGGTCTTGTGCTCGTCCTCGTGCTTGTCCTTGTCGTCGACGTCGTCGTGCTCGTTGTTTGGTTATTTTGCAACTTTTCCTATTTTCAGTTTGTTTGTTTATCGTATTTATTTACGTTCTTATTATTATTATTGGCATGTGTGTGCATTTGCGTGTTTGTGGTGGGTAGTGTCCTTGCGTAGGGGTTAACCCCCCGTGGTAGCCCGCCACTGCTGTGTGTACATGTGTGTGTTGGTTTGCGTTGTCCTGCTGCCATTATTGACGAGCAGCAGGATCCACAACAGCAAAGTGTATAATTTCATTTATGGTCGTTCTAAAAGTCATCTTCCTTTCGTGCTTTTTGCCATTTTTGTCTTCATTTTGGTAAGCAAAAATTTGGCCACGAATGTAACAAACTTTGGCGAAAAAAAAAGAAGAAACAGAAAACATCAACAGGACCAAAACGAGAGCAAAAATAGCAACAACGAAACATGTAAAAGTGGATAACATTTCAAGCGAGACAAAAAACCCAGCCAGGACCTTGTCGCAGTCGCAGCAGGAGCAGGAGCAGCAGCTGAATCTGCGGCTGTAGCCGGAGTAGGACGTTGCGATGAAGTTGCTACGGAAATTCGTTATTGTGTTACCACAGGCGATGTATTCCAATGTTGCGCCACTGCCATCACAGTCAGCAACAGTCCAATGGCCCAACAGCAACAACAAATATCACAGCCATGGCACAGTGGTACAAGTCCTATGAAAATGGCAGTACACTCTCTCACCAGAGACCGTAGCTACCCTAAGTCCAAACCAATTACTAGAATATATGCAGGCCATTGGACTTTTAGGAGAGCTCTGAGCCGTTAAGGGGGTACAATAGATCCTCTTGGGTCACAGTACATCTTCACACCCATTCCAAATAATATATAAATTGCACGACAAAGTACACTTTCCACAACAAGTAATTTAGATCTCTTCTGATGGCGGCCCCTGTGGAAGCCCCCGATGGCAACAATGGTTCACGGATGGGTCCAAAACTGGGCAGGGTGTAGGTGTTGCAATCGTTGGACCCAACACCAAAATCTCTACCGCTATGGGCATCTGGCCCAGCGTCTTTCAAGCGAAGATTGATGCCATAGAGATCTGCGTCCTTAGTATCCTTCTCAAGGGAACTAAGGGTGCAAACATATGCATTTTTTCAGATAGCCAAGCTGCTATTAGGGCATTGTCATCCTGGAGCATTTCCTCCAGGATGGTTAAAGAATGCCATAACTACCTCCAAACCCTGTCCGCCCGGAACAAAGTCGTGCTATGTTGGGTGCCTGGACACTCGGGAGTGGATGGTAACACGATCGCTGACGATCTAGCACGACAGGGTGTCTCCACCCTGACCACATCTCCTGCGCCGTTTTGTGATATTGGTTGGTCCACGATCAAAACCATGATAAACAAATGGGCCGCAGGAGAACATAGGTTCTGGTTCTCCCTTTCGGGGCTTCGTCAAGCAAAAGTGCTTGTCAAACCTCTAGATGCGATCAAGACAAAAGGTCTTGGCAGAGCGGACCTAAAGCTCTTGGTAGCTTACCTATCTGGCCACCACACTGTTAGATATCGGACTCTTCAGAGTGCAGGCTCTGTCTACAAGACGATGAAACCACCAGACTATTCTCTGTGACTGCCCAGTGTTGGTATGGGGCAAAGCCTGTCACATGGGAAAGGAACGGATTAGTCCCTTCCATCTCAGGTCAATACCAACAAAAGACCTTCTGCAATTCATGAGGAAAGCGGAAAGTCTTTTGTTTTAACCTTAGGGTGGTACAAAAGACCTTTTGGCCGCAGTGCCACTTTTAGGAAGAAAAAAAAAGTACACTTCCAAGGGTATTAGATGGGAATCATTATGTTCTATTCTATCTATACTCTACTTTTAGTCCTGTTTATATCTTTCCCATTAGGGAAATTAGGCTGAATAGGATCTACTTTTATCTGTTAAAATAAATAAAATTCAAATTCATAAATATCTCTCTTCCATTTTAGCGAATTTATACCACTGTGCGAAACTGAGAGAAGAGCAGCGCCTGCCACATTTGCCTCAAAATAAGAAGAAGGACCATCAGAGCGACCTTTTGCATACACGACGAATATATTTTAATATGCAAAATTTCAAATAGTACTAACCCACACACACACACACATAAACACATACACACACACACTCAACTGCTTTATTCTTTTGGTCATGTGTACGGCGGGCCGGGCATTGGGCTTTTTCCTAGGCAGAGAGTTCCGAGTTTCTTTGGTTTGGCTTGACTTGGTCGGCAAAGTATCCAATTCAAAAATTTTGCAAACCAACCAAGCGGAATTGCCAAGCATGCTGGATGGATGGATGGTTGGGTTATGGGTAGTGGGTCTTAGGTAGCTAGGGAAGGCAGTTGGGCTAGCAATGGATATTGGAATGGTACTGGAGCTCTGTAGAGGCGGGCACAACGCACGCTAGCTGCTTGCCTTTTTTCATTTCCTCTTCCGTTGGCAGGGCGGTGCATGGGTGGTCCACAATGGGCGGGCTGCGGGAGCTGCGAATGCTGTCGTCCAACGAAGCGCATCAACAAGGAAAGCAGCGACCACTGCACACACACACACACACACACACGCGTATACTACAATGGCATAAAGAGTCACCCACACATGTGTAGAGCTTCTAAGGCTTAAAGGCAACAAATATACTCAGTGCCAAGGGCGTACGCAAAACGACCCTCCTGGCCAGACTCTGGCCCAGCCCAGCCCAGCCCAGCCACAGCCACGGCCAAAGCCAGCCACAGCAGGTGGTATGCCCCGGAGGTAGCCAGGCGGATATTGATGTGGGTTCTGGTGGCATATTGAAATTATGTCTAACAGTTTTCATTTTTCAACGCCAGTATTTGCATTTGGGTTACGACTTGGTCCAGTCGTCCTGCTCCTCGAGACGAGTGACGTGCACACTTGAGACGCTCTTGACCAGCATTGGATAAGTTCTGGAAACATTCATTCAATAAATCACATTCGCCCCAAGTAATTGCAAAATTATGATAAGCAGCAATGGAGCGTTCAAAGAAATACATGACTTGGTCAATCTGGAGCACAATTTGAAATAAAAGTTACGCGAAACAGTTTCTAGAAAGAAACTGTTATGAGTCCTTGTGCGAACTTATTGCTTCTAAGGAAGTAGCTTGCAATTTACCGGCTTTCTTTCCAAGATCAGTTCCAAGTTTTGAACCAGCTCGTTCATATAATAGGCAGGGAGAGCCGTCAGCTTTTGCGCTGATCAATAGCATCGACTCGGTTTTTGATCCAGTGCTGGCTAAGCTGACTCCTCAGCAGCAAAAGAACATGATTGCCGGAATAGTTACACATATCGGAAGTTTTGATGGTCCAGAGGCTGAAGGAGCGGCCATGCTGCTGTTGGCAGGATATCCGTGGTTCGTCCGAAATTGAATGTTCCGTAAAGGATCAATAGCTTTGACGTAATACCTATCAGAGGCTTAAAAGGAAGAAACTTGAGAGAGCTACCCCACATTCGCCACAGCTGCCACAAGACATCCTCAGATAGAGAAACAATAGGAAACCCATTAATCATTAAAAACAACTGAACAAAACTAGGGGGTTCCGACCCCCTCGGAAGGTCTTTCCACTTATGTCTTGATATATTTATTTCAAGATTTTCTGAGAGATTTCTGGAAGGTGCCTGCCTGAAGGTTGCTGCGATTTCTCACAGTCGTTAAGCACCCGTGATCACTGGCAGCTCCACGTTAGTTTTTCGGGTCTGGACTTCTCAAAAGTTGTAAAAATAGTTTGAAAGTCTTTTGCGAGCTCTGATATTTAGACACTTTGAAATATAGAAACTCCCTGCTGAGATGGAGAGACCATTTCAAAGGAGAGTCTTAAAATTATAATAAAATTAAATTTCTTTGGGGTCTCGACATCTTAGTTAGCCAAGTTGGTCTGTGATATGCTAATATTCTTAAAAAAAAACTATTCTTTCTTTGCTAGGCTGACAATTTTCTAAACCGCCCTCTAAGATTCAAGAAAAAATTCCTCAAGTTTAACAATTCGAGAGCTGGCTTGGCTGGCCAAGGTCTTTGCGATTCCTTTGATGAGCGATTTGTATACATTGATGGAAGGGCAAAACTGTGTCCATGTTGCCAAGCTACTTCGCTACCCCCTCAAGCCCCCAACCCCCCATGGACAGGTGTCCATGAAAACGTATGGACTGCTGAAGCGTACGTAATGGACTTGGCTGGCTGACAATGCGCACTAAAACAACAACAGCAAGGACAAAGAGTTATAAAAGGACTTGCATTTGTCGCCTCATGTGAGTACAAAAGCAATAGACGACATTCAGCAAAGGATACATGGATAGACGGATTCACGGATACTTGGCAAATGCCTTGGCTCGGCTTGGCTTGGCTTGGATGTTGGGCACAAAGGATGGACGCTTGGGTTTGTTATTTGGAGCGCGACTAGCGTTGTTTTGACAACTACGAAACCTTAGAACCCCCACCCCAACCCCACTTCGCCAGCGACAAACCCTTTGAGAAAAAAAAAAAAATATTGTACATGCTTGGCATATGGTTGGAAGGAGTTTAGAAATATTTAACAGGAAGAAACCAATAAAACCTAATGATATGAAAAAATGCAATTTTCTGAATTTCTCACACACTCACATACACTTAAACGCACACACACACACATGAGCAGCGTTGGGATTTTAGGCACGTTTACACTGTAAACTTTACATATAGGTTTATCTTTGGAATAGCTAGGGATAGATTTCGAACTGAATACAAAGAAATTTTTGCTTGCGAAAATTTTGCAGTATTGCTCTTGAAAAGTTCCCAGCGAACGGATTAGTGTACTCCCAGGGTCCCAGTAGAAGGAACTCTTTTTGTCTGCGCGACAAGTGTAAACGCCATTTTGTGTTGATTTTACGCTTCACAAAATCTCAAAACATCACAAAGCTGTGGCCAATGTTGGCCAAGACGCTGCTTGTCGCTCCTAGAAACTGCTTTCCACCGTTAAAAGATGTTGTTGTTGTTTTTGTTATTCTTCTATATGAAGTTCTTCTGCCGCGTGAGCTTCAAAAGAAACAGACGGAAAAAGAATAAATAAAAGACAACAGCAAAGTAAAAACAAAAGCAAGTAGAAAAATTATAAATGTAAAAATGGGATGTCGCCGACTTTGAGATACCCTGATATAAGATAGTTTGGCACCTTGAAATTCGTTTTAGAGCTATTGTTTCTTGGGTAGAGTTTCTTTGAATGATTTCATCATCATCATTTAACAGCCTTTGCCAGATCATAGCTACCGCAACTATTCCTCTCCATGTTCTTCCATCAAACGCTCCAGTTTAAGACACCAAGAGAACGAAGATAATTTTCCACTACATCTAGCCACCTTTTCTTTGGACCTCCACGTCTTCTTCTTCCATAAATGACCTATAGAACCTAAATAGCATAGAGTATCTGTTTTTTAGGCTCCATATAAATTGAGCCACCCTAACTTATATTAAAGTCAAGCATCTCCTCCAGGATAGTTAAAGAATGCCATAACTACCTCCAAACCCTGTTCGCCCGGAACAAAGTCATGCTATGTTGGGTGCCTGGACACTCGGGAGTGGATGGTAAGACGATCGCTGACGATCTAGCACGACAGGGTGCCTCCACTCTGACCACATCTTCTAAGCCGTTTGGTGATATTGGTTGGTCAACAATCAAATCCATGATAATCAAATGGGTCGCCGGAGAACATAGGAGATACTGGTTCTCCCTTCCGGGGCTTCGTCAAGCAAAAGTGCTTGTCAAACCTCTAGATGCGATCAAGACAAAAGATCTTGGCAAAGCGGACCAAAAGCTCCTGGTAGCTTACCTATCTGGCCACCACACTGTTAGATATCATTTACAGAAAATTGGCCTATCGGACTCTTCAGAGTGAAGGCTCGACAGAGCCTGTCTTCTAGACATAGAAGACGATGAAACCATCAAACATATTCTCAGTGACTGCCCAGCGCTGGTATGGGACAGATCCTGTCACATGTGAAAGGAACGGATTAGTCCCTTCCATCTCAGGTTAATGCCAACAAAAGACCTATTGCTATTCCTGTGGAAATCGGAAAGACTTTTGCTTTAACCTTAGGGTATGGTACAAAAGACCTTTTGGTCGCAGTGCCCCATCTCTCTGTGAGGAACCCTTTTAGGAAAAAAAAAAATAGATTGAAAACTTCAGAAGGTATAATTAAAATTTTTTTTTTTTTAGATAACCTCTATTACTAACTACACTGCGGGCTAAGAAGCTATGATTAGCAAAAACGCGACTAATATGGACTAAGTCGGGATGCTGAGAATAGGATGCCTTAATAGGTGTAGCCCCCTAATTTTTTTTCTCAATCACTGAGAAGGTTATTCGCTCTCAGCACTGGCGGCGATAAATGATGACGACAGAGTGTGATCTTTGTGCTATGTGTTTGGGAACTTCAAATATTCTTAGAACTTGGGAACTCTTATGAGATAATACATATATTCGACAAGACACAGGTCACACTCGTACGTGCTTCAGCCGAACATCTCCATAGAAGTAGGGAAGTTGGACTGTATTTCGGGATAAACTTAATATATCGCCTTACACTATGAGTTATGGCTAAGGGAACAACAACAACAAACATACATAAACATGGCAGTAACACTTGTGTCTGGTGCTGGCCTGACAACGTCCGTCCACTGTGCGGGGGATGGACGTCATGATACTCATATACACTCATACCCATTTAGGTACACTCATCCATACCCACTCCAACCCACTCAAACTCGTTCATTCGTCGGATATGACAATGTATTAGCGTTAAATGGTAGGCCAGCGCAGAGGCGAGTGGGGCTGAAAAATGCTCCTTGGCGGGGAGGGAGGAAGAGAGGGGGAGCTGGCAAGCCTGTCTGTCTGTCTGTCTGTGTGTGTGTGGGGCAACGCATGTAAGCAATTTTGCAAAGTACTTAGTCAGCATCTTTTACCCTTTCTAAGCGAAGACCAGAAGTAGATTCAGCTACCCAGAGGTGGTCCAGCCAACGGGGTGACCGTTCGTCACAGTCGTTGGAACAAGCAGCCAGCCACACACGCATGGAGCGGTTTAGATACGCCAAGGGTAATGTTATGTCCTGTCACTGACTACCAACAACGATAAGCCCGAAGTCAGGCAGTCGACAGTCAGGACAGTCAGCCAATGTTGCTTGGGTTTCAATTTTTTCCTCCTTTCCTTTTCTTTTTTTTTTTTTTTGAACATATTAAGCCGCAAAAATATTGCCTGACTACTACTCTACGCTCTACTCTGCGTCGTAGATGCAACTCCTGCCACAAAAAGCGGAACGTAGTATATTTTGCAATACGCAAAACAAGTTCGGAAAAAAAAAATGGCACTGGCTCTCTAATTCACTCGATAGCCATTCATTGGAAACTCTTGATTGATGCTCTGCCCTTGTCTGCAGTAAGTTAGATAAGACGCAATGTGGCCACCACCCGCCGTAGTTGGGGCTTTTTTTTTTGGGCCATACTGCTTGATTTATAGACACCATTTTAAGGATTAAGAGTTTTGTGTTTTGCTCTAAAATTGAATTTTTATTTTTAAGTCGCGCCTCACACGGTTTTTGTTTTTAAATTTTATTTTAGGGTATCCAGGTGTACAAGAGTTCCTGCTTACGTTTACTGTCAATATCCAAAATTTGCGTCATCTTATTTCCTCTAACCTTTTTCTGTACCGTCATATTAGATTCCTTGGGCTTTCGCGATTTGCGCTTGGAAGACTTAGTACGTGTACCTACTGCCATTCCCAAGCTGCTCTCTCGGCTGGCCAAAGTGGATTTCGATTGTGTTTGGCCCAACAACATGCTGAGTTCGCGTTGCAGCACCTTATGCACCATTTGCTCAATAATCTTGTCTAGATTGAGCTCCAGCAACTTTTGCTCCACAGCCATATGCACCGTTTTTTGCACCAGCGTATTTATATCATCCAGTCCGACGCCTTGTGACGTAGTTGTGGCTAAGTTTCCATGACCAAGTCCATCGCCCTGTGTAGCGTTGGTGCGTGGACGCAGCTGCTCCAGTGCCGCCTCTGTAATCAAAGCAAAGCGCAACGTGGTTTCATTCTCCTCGCCGGACATATTGTGTTGTCTCCAAAAGTTTACCAAAAATTTGTAATTGTTTTTTGTTTTCAAACTAAATAGACTGTAATAATTTAGAAGCGACAGACTATTATGAAATATGAATTAATGCTAAGGCTATGACAGCAAGTTCCAGGCGTTGATGATCAAAGATTTGAAAAGTAGAGCAATCGAGCAAGTCGATAAAGTTGATAAATTCAAAGGTGAGACATTGTATACACATGTCACAGTTCATAGAACTAGTTCATAAAATTGCAGGAGGCGCATCACGTGGAAACATCTTGCCCAGAATTGGGTCTGTCTTATATCTCTGATATCCAACCTCGAACGCATAGTTAGCAAAGTCGGACTCATCACCATCTATGGCAATACCGATAGTCAATAGTTTTTCATACCTCGGTAACATAATCTCCACCAGTGATGATGTGGATGAGAATGTAAAGAGTCGACTAATCAAAGCACGATCTGCATTTGAACGACCATATCGATAAAGGAGTATCCCGCAAAGAAGCAGATAAACTAAGCTGAGGATCTTTAAAGCATACATCAAATTCATGACTGATCTCACAAAGAATGACTTCATTCATTGTCTTAGGAATATATGCGAGATATTATGGCAGATAAAATGAGGTCCCAATTCTTCTACAAATTAAAGCACAAAAATGAATGTGAATTGGCCATGCACTAAGGAAAGATCAGCAGAGCATAGTCAGAAAGTCTTTGGAATGGAACTCCCAAAGGAAACAGGTGAGTAAGACGGCTAAAGTCAACCTCGCGCCGTAGAACACTCTAAGAATTGTTTCAAAACAATATCAGATGGGGCACTGCAAAAAAACTTTGCCAAATAGGGTCAGATGGATGGCTCTTGTAGAAGCACCAACAAAAAAAAATGTTTGCGAAAATAAGTTTTTCCGTTTTTGCTTGACTGATCATCGGAAACAAGATTACGAACTGCAGCAGGGTAAACCTCCAGGCGACTTTATCAAAGGATTTTTGTCTTGCTATAACATTGCATTACTTTCTGATTGGAACTTCTTTCTTCCAATTACAATGTTTCGGAGTTCAATTGGCTATAAAAGGGTCGTTAAAGTAGGTAGACTAATTATCGCCAACTTAGAAAGGCTTAAAGCTTTGAAGGTGAAAGATTTTCAGTTCCACCAATAAAACAAATGATAACGATATGTATCGTTTTAAAGGAATATAGCAAAAGAAAATGTACGATGACTTCTCATATTACATTTCCAAGCGCCTTCACGACTAGTTAGACGATGAAAGTTTCGCTCAAAAATTCGCTCATTCGATAAACGTCGAATAGAGTTGCCGACAAAAATGAATATTCGTTGCAGCTCTTGGTTTTGTTTATGCATTCGCATTCTATTGTTTGTTGACATATGACAAGTCCTGCCGCGCCTGCTTCGCACAAAGCCTCCATGTAAAACAAAAACAAAAACCTACTCGCTCTATAGAGCGAGGGTGGGACAAACAGTCCAAACAATAGACCGACTCGAGTGTCCGTCCGTCCGTCCGTCCATGCAAAAGCTTTGAGCACAATTAATAAAAATGAATAAGTCACAAAGATTGCAGTGACATTTGTTCACCTTCGTCCCTTGAAGTGGCACTTACTTCCTTTTCGGCTTCGGTCGTGGTGACATTTCGGGTCGACCGGCGAGACGTACGTTGCGCGATCTCGGGGTCGACGCACTGCGGCGGCTTCATTTGGCTCAAGACTTTTGCAGCTATCTTTTGATGACTTGTCACTCGGATCGGATCGTATCGTCGATCCCCGATCCCCGAGTACGTGCGTTTAAGGGACTGTGAAAATTTTTATGGGCCAACCCAAATCACATAAAAACGCGCAAGCGCTCAAAAATGAAAAATGATAATTTCCATTGACGCAATTGTGCTGCATACCTGAACCGAGCGAGTCCTGTGCCTGGCGTTTTTGGGATTAACTCGATTTACCAAAGGGTTAGCAATAACAACAAAATACTAGTCGGGTTTTTGTTGTGTCGCTGGGCTTAGGTAGCCGCCAGCCAAGCCAAGCCAAGCCAGATCACTAATGTGAATTATGCGCAATGAACGTGCACAAAAGCGCGCTTCTTTGCCTACCTAATTCCTGGTTGGCACTCGCATCCTTGAAACAAGGGTAAGCAGCAGCAGTGGCAACAAATTACGCTAAAACTAAATTAACCCCTTTACAGAAAAAAAAAACTGTCCTGTTTGCGCTGATGCGATCCATTGTTGGGTTTTAGGCAAATGTGTAACGTCACGATCCCAGAGCATATGTCGCCTAGCAGCGAGCGCACTCATAGCTCATCGGGTAGCTGCTGCTGCTCCTTATCTTTGGTATAGCAATTATCTGGCACTCCAAGCGCGATCATTCGCAAATGAGTTTCATATCTATTGGATGCAATCTCTTTTTGCGCTTTTCTCAGCTCGTTTTACGGCTCAATACAGCTCCGATCGGACACACTGATCAAGTCAAGTGCGGCATCCAAAGTGTGCTCTCAATTAGGACATTGAGTGTTCACTGCGCTTTTGGCAGAGCTCGACAAGAGCAGCCAAGATAGCATCTTTCGTGAATAGTGTCAAATAAATGGTGGTAGGGTGACCAGACAGCGGTGAGAGTAACTCCGATTGGGGGGGTTAGTCGCATAAAGTTGGAGTGTGAGTACAACCTTGGGATGCTAAGCCAAAAACCCCGACTGGGAAGTAAAGAAGTCCAAGAAGCTTGGATACAGAGCTTAGAACTCAGTATCAAAGATGGCTTGAGAGAGTTATTCAAGCAGATTTTTAAATTTAGTACCACTCCGGAGAAGATTAAAGCGGGATGAACGCAGACAATCCCGTGGAAGTAATGGTAATGGCGCGCTTGAAATGTTGAACTTTATTCAATTACATTCAAATAGTCATATGAGAAGAGAGAGAAATAAATAAGTAAGCCACTTTCGAAAGAAAAATAATGCGCAAAATTTTTAGTCCTGTGAAAGAAATTTCATATCGTATACGTTATAATGAGAAATTAAATGAATTTGTGAATGGAGACACTCAAAGAGACAAAGATTAAAATGGATCGGATTTTACGCGATTGCTCGAACAGATAATAGAAGAAGATGTAGACCACGTATGAGATGAAGAACAGGAGGATCTACGAAGAATTGGGATCACTTTTTCGAAAGACAGAGATAAGAGTGGAATGCTGTTATACGTAGCCCGTATAAGTACGTCAAAGCCCTGGGAGAAGAAGTCATAAGAACAGCCGATTATAGTGTCTTCTACTTTTGTTGAGGTGATTGAACTGCTGCAAAAAGGAAACATTCAAAAAGTAAGAACAATTTTTTTTCATCCAAATGTGTTTTGCAATGTAATCCCCACACAATGCACTTATACCAAAGTTTCTCCCAATTCTCCAACCATAGGGAGCTGCGATGTTAAATATCTTTAGTTAGTGTCCTCGGGGCGGTCTTTCGAGTTAAGGGTATAGCCCGTTGCTAAATCAGGTGAATACAGAGGTTGTGAAATGAAAGACTTTTCGTTTTTGGCGAAAGATTTCAAGAAATCAATGCAGTATGTTACCTTGTTTTTCAAAAAATGCAGTATTATCGCTAACAACTGAGATTTGATGCGTCAAAAGCCCGAAACGTCTTGACAGATTCTTTTGAAATTAAAACATTATCACCAAGGTCTTTAATTGAAATTTATTGTTCGACGACTTGGAAAATATTTAGTTTCTTGGATTTCTGAAGGTTGGTGAAACATTCTGCAAATTCTTCACTCAATTTCATCCGTTTCAAGAATCGCCGAATTGACTTTCAGCTTCCAACCAAGCTTCTAAAGTCAAGCTTAACTCACACAGTAAGGAATATTTCGATGTGAAATTGGACACGCACGAAAAGTATAGTGTAACCACTTTCGGGTCCGGACCCCCCCAAAAGTTGAAAAAATCGTTTAAGAGTCTTTTGCGAGCTCAGCACTATTTTCACTTCGAAGTGACAAGCTGACCAAATCCTAGATCTCCAACTGTTTTACCAATTAATGAAAATTATTAAGACCAATGAACTGGAGAATTTTAAAAAGAAAATCGGTCTTACTTTTCGGACAGAGTAACAAATTTCTTTGAACCGGCGGAATTTCGAGTATTTATCGACTACCCGCTCGAATAAAATTAAAGCTCAAATCCATTTCCATGTGCCTGTTACCAGATTAGGGCAGCAATAGAGTAAGCCTCCAAGTATTGGCATAGATATATCAATTGAGATTTTTATAAAAAAAAACCGGACTGTCCCCGACTATTACTGAACCATCTGTTCATTACGGCCGAAATGGTATTTATTTATATAATTTTTAAAAATTATAATTGAAAAGATAGTTTAAAATTCATGCATTGGGTTTTCACAGGAGCGGTGGATCTTAGGTTAGGTTAGGTTTATTAGGCTGCTCACTCAATAATTGAGAACATCCATTGCGATGTCTAATTATGAAAAGCAAGAAAGGAGTATGAAAAAGTGGGGACGGGGTGGAGTTGGATTATGCCGAGGTTCAAAAGCTTATGGGCATTCCTAGACGTTAAAGTCCTTTTCCTTGAGCGTGTGATAAAATCGGCCAGATTAGTTATCGGATAATAAATAAGTTCAAAAGTTCTTTATCAAAGTATTGCGCATATTTTAGTCAAGTTGGTCATACACCCGCTTACTCACTACTCAGAAAATAGAGATTTCAAAATAGACTAAGCTCTTTAATATGAGGGTACTCCCTGCCCTTGCGAGTAACTCGTGTAAAATAATTAGCTATCGAAAGCTTTTAGTCCTTAGTTGCTTGGATAACAATCGAATATTGGACAAGGATAAACTGCGTTACTTTAGCAATATGGCGAATAAATTTTGTGTGTATCTTCTTTTATAGTATATCAGAGCGCTGTATTTATAAATGTAATTGTATAAATGGGCTTATACCAATGGATGCGGCTTTGTCGTTGTTTGGGGGGGTACCAGGGGTCGGTCGGTAGTTTCTGCGGCAGGCTAGCTGGGAGTGGGTTGATTTGTGCTGGCGTAGCCAAGCGTAACGACGAGTCATAGGGTTGAAGTAATGGCTGCTTATGGCTAGCTAGCGTCCATGTCCAGGGACAGGACAATGTTGCTTTGCTGGCCATTAGGGGTGGACTTCGATTTCGCAGGCAATGAACAATACATGAGGAAGCGAGATGGAAGCAAGGTAAAAATATGTACAAATTCAAAGCCATTCTTACCCTGCCCACTAGCGGGCAGCCAGCCACTTCAGAGCTACCAGTGCCGTCCATCAAGAGTGCTAACGAACAGCCCTGGATGGGTTGCTGGGCATTGTGGGCTGTGTTGGGTTGTATGTGTGTGAGTGTGTGTGTGTGCCCAAGAGCTTGCTCCAACAAAAGGGTCAACGCGCAGAGTTTGGACTGTCGCTTTGTAGCACTCCCCCCACCCCAGCCCAGCCCAGCCCAGCCCGCTCAGCAACCTGACCAGAGCTGGAAATCGTTGTGTGTACAATACATTCAACCCCTCTATAGATTGACTTTTATGTTGATAACTTTGGTTCGCGAGTTGTTTGTATTTGTTGTTGTCCACTATGGGACTACGTCGCGGCGCGTGGATTTCCCACCCCTCAAGTAGCCATTTTGAATTTGACTGCAACACACAGTTCGTTGCCTAACAATTGATTTTAATATTTCGTCGTCTTTCATTTGACAAGTCCTTGCTAATTTTCGGCCCCATAAAGCGCCCCACGTTAGGCGCCGCCATTGTCCAACGTACAATTTGAAAATACCAAATCCATTATACGCATCAAATGGTTCGAGTTCAGCTCTAACCGCCAATCTAAATGCAAGTAAGAGCACACGCTTTACATGACTATATCCTGGGGCTGTATCCATCCATCCATCCGTCCATACACACATACGGACCCGCCGTGCGCTTTTTATGATGCGTTGCCTCGTACTCGACTCGGAATATTAAGACAAAAGGTTAAATTTTTGAATTTGAAACGAGAGTCAGTACCAGGCAACGGGCAACGGGTACGACGGCGCACGTACACATTCACGTACTTGTCCGTGAGCCGACTGCGTGCTCCAAGCTCCGGTCATACATTGCAATATGCTACTGGCCCCCACACCCCAACCTATGTACTCACTCTCTCGCACTCTCTCTCTCAGTCTAGTTTAACCCGGCTCTATTTAACCCGATACCCGCTTGCCACGAAAGTTTTCCAGCTGAAGCAGCATATTGTTGACTTGGAATTGGATTGCTAGGTGTAAGGTGTAGCAGATGGTACGGATTTGGACGTCGTCTCCTGCATATGTGTGCGACGACTGTGCGTGTACCAGGGGTAGCTGCTCGTCGTAATTCGACCGTCCGTCCGTGCATCATGCTCAGTGTTTGGGGCAAGTTGACTGTCGAGTGGTTTGTATGCTCAAAGAATAAAAGAAGAAACTGCTGCAAAAGGAGTTCTTTGGGCAAAGTCCGGGTACGGTCGTCGTATGCTAATGGACATTCGAGATTTTGGTTTGGTATTTTAAGCAGTTCAAGCAGCGGCAGCGGTGGCGGCGTCTGCTCAACTCTTTTTCCTACACAGTACACAGCGCTTAGTTTGGTTTGGTTGGGCTCGAGCTTGAGCTCGGGGAAAAGCTGATAAGTACGTTTTATGCCTTTAGAATGCTACGTGTGAGAGTGGCGAACTGGCGTACCGGCGAACTTTGGGCCAAGCCGGCCCAAGCTAAGGCCATGATACTCATTTTGTGATTGTGTGATGATGGATGGGACATGTTCCAAAAAGGACTTTTGGCAACAAAGGCAGGCGGCAGGACTCTGGCATTTGGAAATGCCGATAGCTGTCAAAGCTGGTCTTGCCTGGGCCAGTTGTATGATGTCCTTGTGGTTCTTGTGTGCTATTGAGCATGAGTCTAAGTCCCTTCAGCCCCCCAACCCCTCTCTCTATCTGCATACATATGTGGGTGTGTGTGCTCAAGTGTGCCGGAAAAAGGATTCAAACGATTTAGCATTTGAAATAAGTTGAACTTTGCAACCGTGTGTCAATCTGTGTGTGTGTGTGAGTGTGTGTGTGGATGTCCTTCTGTATTTGCATTACCATTACCTGATACCTTCGCTATAACGTCGATGCCCATTAAATTCATAAAATATGCATGTGGATAAACATAATTTTGGGCATGCGAGTAAATACTTTTGTCAAGATTTGACCATGATTGAGTGTTTGTTCTACAGTTTGTTATGCCATGGACTGTGGGTGGGTTCGGAAGGTAGAGCTCCGAGAGAGAGAGAGAGAGAGAAGTTGGCATAACTCACATGCTCGATTGGCTGGCACATTGCAGGGATTATGCTATGGGTCAATGGGCAAGCGATGCTAGAGATAGTCGCATTAAATTGATGGGATAAAGAGATAAAGTGAGCCGGGTGTGATGTTGGGGGAGACTGTCTATTTCCGATACCGATTTGGGGTTTCGATTTGTCGAATTGAGTTAGGCTGTTTGATCAGCCATTTCTCTTTTTTTTTTTTTAGAAGGGTAGCTCTGAGTGCTGAGTTAAAAATTGTTTAAAATTAATTGAAGGTCCGTTTGAATGTTAGAGCTCCTGAATATCTAAGAATGAAGCTTGGGAACTTTGAGTTGGATACACGATATAGATGTAGCATTTTAAGGCCCCTGTGATTATAAATAGATTCTGTCAATTGAAACAATTGCAGCTAGAGGGAGAAAGCTTAGCAGGGAGTTTCTTTTTATGATGGAGGGAAGTTATTAGAATGTTATGGTTAATAAAGCAAATCACATCAAGGCCGAGTGCACCCGAAGACCTTGAGAGGAGTATTTTTTTTCCTAAAAGGGTATCTCACAGAGAGGTGGGGCACTGCGACCAAAAGGTCTTTTGTACCATACCTTTAAGTTAAAGCAAAAGACTTTCCGCTTTTCGCATGAATTGCAGTAGGTCTTTTGTTGGTATTGACCTGAGATGAAAGGGACTAATCCATTCCTTTCCCAGAGCCTGCACTCTGAAGAGTCCGATAGGCCAATTTTCTGTAGATGATATCTAACAATGTGGTGGCCAGATAGGTAAGCTACCAGGAGCTTTAGGTCCGCTCTGCCATGACCTTTTGTCTTGATCGCATCCAGAAGTTTGACAAGCACTTTTGTATGACGTAGCCCCGGTAGGGAGAACCAGTACCTCTTATGTTCTCCGGCGGCCCATGTGTTTATCATGGTTTTGATCGTGAACCAACCAATACCACAAAACGCCGCAGAAGATGTGGTCAGGGTGGAGGCACCCTGTCATGCTAGATCGTCAGCGATCGTGTTACCATCCACTCCCGAGTGTCCCGAGGCACCCAACATAGCACGACTTTGTTTCGGGCGGACAGTGTTTGGAGGTAGTTATGGCATTCTTTAACCATCCTAAAGGAAATGCTCCAGGATGACAATGCCCTAAAAGCAGCTTGGCTATCTGAAAAAATGCATATGTTTGCGACCCTAGTTCCCTTGAGAAGGATACTAAGGACGCAGGTCTCTATGGCATGAATCTCCGCTTGAAAAAAACCGAGCCAGATGCCCATTGCGGTAGAGATTCTGGTGTTGGCTCCAACGATTCCAACAGCTACATCCTGCTCAGTTTTGGACCCATTCGTGAACCATTGTTGCCATCGGGAGTTTCCACAGTTTCCACTGCCATCCGCCCAAGTCTTCCGACTAAATTTATTTTTGTGAAAAAGTTCCGTGATCAGAAGATCTGATCTAGAGCAGATCTCTATCTCGTCCCAGTCCCCGCAGCAGAAATATTAGGTCGCTATCCGAGGCTATAATAAGCATTGCCATGCCTCCTTCTTCATATATTGCATAAATCTAGTATACACTTTGTAGTTATAGGTAAGCAATAAGCAACACTTTCCAGGGCTGCCAACCTTTCGTAAACTCACTTAAAATTTTACGTTTTTAATTGTGTTAAAAAACCAGCTTGATAGTGAACTAAAAAAGTTTTATTCTTTATGGAAATATCTTCTGTACCCCCAACCCCCCCCACAGTCTTCACTCGCTCAAATAACAAAATATAATGCTGCCAAAACAGTTGGCAGTCCAATCATTAAAAATAAACGTTAACATTTTTCAGCCAATTTCAACTTAATTGGCCTGTATTGTGTTCGTCCTTTTAAATTGTTGTTGTTGTTGACGCTGTCAGGAATTTGTAGTGGAAATAAAAAAATAACAAACAAACACATATACAACAATACATACATAAAAAAAGAATATACTCACTGTATGTACACACATACATAAATAAAATGCGAGAGTACAAAAATAACACAGACACATAAGTAGGCTGACTGGTTCGGAATACTGGCGACTATTGTATACACTGCAAGCTTGGGTAAACCCAGCCAGGATATCCTTGCAAACAATCTAAAGTCGGTAGAGTTGGATTTTTTGCTCAAAAATGTTTTCCTGACGCAAAGTTCTTTGGACGGACAAGATGAGCCAAGAGGGGCTTAAAGTTGATCATAGAACAGCCAAAGCAAAATTGAATCTGTCGAAAAATACGATTTATGGTATTCTAGAATTAAGCAGATCGGTAGATTCAATAGGATCATTATTTTTAGAAACCCTTTTCTATTAGGGGTCCACAGAAAACCATTTCCCTTAAGTTCCTCTACAATTCCGATACTTGCGTCTAGTGAAGTTATTAAAATATCTAATTGATTCTCAATAGTTGAGCAGGTGGCTCCAAATAAAATGAAATACCAGATGGAGGAGAAAAAAAAACGGAACAGCATTTTAGAAAAAAGTGTTGAAAGCAAAAGAAAAACTAAAATTAAATGTTAACAAATTACTTTTGCCATTCACAATGCTTCTGACAGCTGTTAACTAGCAGAGATGTCACACAAACTCAGCGAAATTTCAATCGCCGAGCACGCAAAACACTTATAACCAAATTTATACCAAATTTGGTACAGATGTTCGGGAAGAGTGTACCAACACAACAAAACAAAAAAAATGGCGGACGTAAAGTCGGGCGCGGACGACTTTAGGATACCCTGTACCACTAGCTTGTAATAAAGTCCGATTTCTTCACAAAAAACCAAAAACAGAAGAATTTTTAAGCAAAAATTTTTGTTTTGACCGATCATTCCTATGGGAGCTATATGATATAGTCAACCGATTTTAAAAAAATTTGACACAGTGCTTAAATACCTTAAAAAAGATCTGAATGCCGAATTTAGTTCAAATATCTTTACAAACAAACGACAAACATCGAATTTTGTATAAAAATCGTGTTTTTGGACCGATTGGTCCTATGGGAGCTATATGATCTAGTCAAACGATTTGGATTAAATTTAGTACAGTGCTTAGGAACTATAAAATACTCACGAATGTCAAATTTGGTCCCAATATCTTAACAAACAAACGAAACACAACAAATTTTGTTAAAAAATCGATTTTTTGGAAGATCGGACCTATGGGAGCTATATGATATAGTCAACCGATTTTGTTCAAATTTGGCATATTGCTTAAGTGGTCTAAAAAATTTCCAAACGCCAAATCTGGTTACGATATCTTTATTAAAAAACGAAATATAGCGAATTTTTCTTTAAAAAAGTTATTTTGGCCGATCGGTCCTATGGGAGCTATATGATATAGTCAACCGATTTCGATCAAATTTGGTACAGTGATTGGGAACTATAAAAAACTTTCGAATACCAAATTTGGTTACGATATCTTTATAAACAAACGAATTATTCATCTAAAACGCTTTTTTTTTGTCGAGGTCGTCTCAAACACCCCTATGGGAGCTATATAATTTAACCCCGATATCAAAAAAATAAAATAAACTTGCCTCCTATGGAATAATATGGGATCTAATGTGAAAGTTTGGTAACTCTAGCTCTTACCATCTCTGAGATCTAGGCGTCCACACGGACAGACGGACATGGGTATATCGACTTCTCTATTCACCCTGATCATATTTTAGGTATCTTTGGGGTGTCTCCGACGTCTCCTTCTATATGTTACATACATTTTCGGCTTGCACAAACTTAATATACCCTTGGTACCATACGGTACAGGGTACAAAAATCGATAATCGATAATAATACTTTTTTACACCTAAATTAATACTGTAAATGCATAATGTTTTCAGGACCATCCAAAAAGTCTAAAACCAAATTGCTGACCTTCTCCCCACGTAGGCTTTTCCGTTTAATTGGCATATGTTTGAGTCCATTTATCTCGAATTCAATAAGTCGTACACAAAAAGTTCCAAGTCGAAAAATGTTTCAAATGTAAAGGAACCCAGGTATACCCAAAAGTTGGTATTTTAGGCGGTAGAGGTCGCCAAAGTTATCAAAATTCAGGTGAGAAACTCTTGGTGAAACTCTTAATCAAGAGAAATTCAGGCAAGCAATTTTTTCCTGGTCAACCTCCTTTTTTGACTAGTTTTACTGTACTAAATCCAAATTTTATTATTATTTTTTTTTACTAAAAACTAAACATAATTTTTCAGTAAAACGGCGCTGAACCTACAATATCACTTGCTTAACACCGCATTCCATACAAAACTTGGCGTGATCAATCAGAAACTTTGCTCCGCATTCGTGACAGAACTTCGATTTCTTCATATTAGAGCTCTTCGAGTTGTTTGATGCAGAGCTCAGCAAAGAATACTGCGAAGTTGTGGGCGTTGTTGTTGTTATAAAAGTCCAGCCAGGATAATGAGGCACATTTGGTGCGCTGGTGCCTTTTTCGATGGAACGTTGACGCGAGAGTTTGGATGGCGAGTTGTTGCTGCCATATGCCGAGTACGAGCTTAGTTTAGAGTTTGCGCCATGACGCAAGGATTGCATTTCTTTTCGCATGGAGGCGCCGATATCTTAAACCATCTGGTCGAACTCGCTTTGTACTTGCTGTAGGAAGTTTCTAGCATTAAAGTTTACATCGGGTGAATCATGGCGTGACGTTGGGTCTGTGGTTACTGATAAAGCCAGCTTGGAGGGTCCATCGCCTACGTGGTCAGAGACCTCAGCATCGACGTTGGCTGAGTGGCGGTAATATTTCTCCTTTTTATTGCCACTGTTGCATATAGCCTTAAAGGAATCACCACTATCTGACAAATTTGACATCGATCTTTTTGGAAATCCTCTGCCTGAGTTGGCTTCTGTTGAAGCTGCCTTTATGTACACAATACCGTCTTCACCGCTGCTATTATTGCTTCCATTATTGCGCAATGGTTTGAACTCCTCTTCATTCTCGTCGTCAACACTGCTGAGGTCAAGGCGTCCAAATTTAGGTAGTCAATGCACATAGGCTTGCTTATCATACTACGTTTTTGGTTGACACTTTGCACGGACGAAGCATGCGATGTCTGCGACAAACCGCTCGACTTGTTATTGACCACTTCACTGAAATCCTGTTGGTTTGGTTCCTTTGAGCCCTTTTGATTGTTGGAGCGTTTGTTTTTAAGATTTGGTGGCTTGTACAGTTTGCGAGCATCAAGTCGCTCCTTGGCTTTGCTTGTGTCTTTGCTATTGCCCATTATCATGGTGGCCTGAATAGCTTTCTCCCTGCACAACTCAACATGACGATCAAACGCCTTTGAGTTGAATGTGCGCTCACAGTGAGGGCAACGTTGACTTGCCGCATCCTTAATGAGTCTTGCAATATACCGATCCGTAGATAGCTTCCGACCACGATTTGTGTCCGTTTGTGGCGTTTCTGGCTCTGTAGCTGTCGCAGCCTTACGTTTGGACCGCATGGTTTGAGTGTTTCCTTGCGATTTTTGACCCGGCATTACATGTGACTGAAAAATAAATATAAATATTATTTGAATGTCAACAATGCTCTGTTGTCTTACCTGTACCAATTCCGCAGTGTGAACCCCATCAATTTTGTCAGCATTTGGCAACCCAAAATTTTTCGGCAGTACATAGGTTGCCAACTCTGTGCCCTTCCGACGTTGGCGCGACGAGTCAAACTGGTCCCTTTTCTTTGGGCGGACCTTATCGCATATGGTCACGTGTTTTCTAAGAGCCTTCAAGTTAAAGGTACGACTGCAGTTTGGACATGCCGATAGGTTACTGGCATCGCCTTGTTCGGGAATTGGTGCGCTTGTTGTAAGGGGCGCAGGCGACATCGCGACTTTTGCGTCATTTACCTTTTGGGGCTCCATGGTGTCGCTCTCCATTGTAGCCGTTTCTATAATTTGAAATATAATGAAAACTATTATTAATCTCGAATGCTTTCTATACAGCTCTGACTATATTTTTGGCTTTTTTGTGTTTAACTTTGTAAGTATACATAAATTCAAATGCGTACTTGTTTTTCTTAAATCTACGTAAGTCGAATCTAAAATTTTAAATTTAATTATTCAAGTGTTAAGTAAAATTAATTGTATTGGGTTTTTCAAAAGTAATGCTACAAAAGTAAACCGATAGGGACAGCAAACGACGCCATATTTCTCCCGCTCTCTTAACATTTCTCTTCAGTAAGGTTAGCCATTTCAACATGGAAAGATATACGATCCAACAACGAGTCGAAATTATTAACATTTACTACCGAAATTCGGAGTCAGTGGTCGCAACTTTAAGAGCGCTACGTCCAATTTATGGTCATCATAATTGTCCTGCCAAATCAACAATTGAGCGCCTAGTGGAAAAATTTGAATCCACAGGCACAGTACAAAATGTTCTCGTGCCAGTGAGACAAAAAAGTGCCCGTAGTGTTGGGAATATTGTTTCGCATCAATTGAGGAAGACCCAAATCAGTCTCTCGCACGTCGTTCTCAAGCGTTGGGCAGCTCTGTGACGTCATTGTGGCGAATTTTGCTGAAAGATCTTGGCCTACATCCTTACAAGTTCATATTGACGCAAGAACTGAAGCCGCTTGACCACCAGAAACGTCTTCTGTATATTCGTGAATTGGGCTGAGCAACAACTTGAAAATGAGCCGGATTTTCATCGAAAAGTCATCTTCAGCGATGAGGCTCATTTCTGGCTGAATGGCTTCGTCAATAAGCAAAATATGCGTTATTGGTCAGGCAGCAATCCACACATACTCCATGAGTCACCATTGCATCCCGAAAAAATTACGGCTTGGTGCGGTTTATGGGCCGGCGGCGTCATTGGGCCGCACTTCTTCCGTGATGATCAAGACACGCACGTTACTGTGAATGGGAGTCGCTACCGCTCAATGATAACCGGATATTTTTGGCCCGAATTGGATGATATGGACTTGGACAATATGTGGTTTCAACAGACGAATGTCATAATCGATTTATTGAAAACCAAGTTTGGTGAACTGGTTAGTGTTATCTCACGAAATGACCCAGTCAATTGGCCGCCTCGGTCAGTAGTAGTAATATTTTTCGGCATTTGCTGATAGTTGCGCCCATAGCTGGCCTAGTCATTGGTCCATATGACTTTAAAAACGATGACGCTTAGAATGTTACAGTTGTATCTTGAAATCGGTCGAATTTTATTGGGAAAACCAGCAGGTCCGTTGTGTGGTACTTTGTTCATCGTTTCGTTTTCTAGCTGCTTTTTAAAGCGGTTCGTTGTTCCTTTACCTTAGGGAGTTATTTGTTTATTACTCTTGAACATAATGTACTCCTTAACCCTTTCGATTACAGTGTATAATAAGTAAAGAGCGCTGAAAAAAAAAAGCTGTGTCATTTCTTATTTTTGAGTGCTATTATTAAGCATTTGAAATATCATACCATGATGCGGGACATGTCCTGTTCACATTGGGCTCTTTTTTACACACACACATACATGCTGTGTCTGTATATGTGTGTGGGGTTCTGTATTTGCACGATATCCATTAGCTTATATTAAAATCATTTTTTGCAGACTGAATGGCGCTCGGCACTAACCACGGCCCTTTGGTTGCACCCAAAGCTCCCCCAATTCCGCGTAAGTTGTAAACCCCAAACTCATGCAACATCCAAACTGACAACAGACGCACGCACACACACACACACAACAATCACGCATTCACAAACTCACACATTGACACACACACACACACGCACACACACGCACACACAGAGTAGATGAATGGGCCGGGCACAAATGTACCAATTTGGTAGTATTGTTTAATGAAAGTTCTTTCCAAAAACTTTCTATGGCTTTGTATGTAACCCAAGCCGCTTACGGGCACGTCGTTGGGCTCTTGACGGCCAAACTACCAAAAGACCGTCCGTCCGACCGACCGACCAAACGATCCTCCCACCGTTAGTCCATTCGTTCGTCTCTGTTGGTCCTTAAGGTGGCTCCGTGTTGTGCGCGTGAGTGTGCGTGAGTGAGTGTGCGTGTGTGTGTGCTGGGACGTTGGTCGCACGTATGCAAATGTGGCAGCCACGGGACGTGCGGTGTCAGACGCCAGTTGACAGCATGTTTATTTGTTTGTTGCCTCAAGGCCCACACACACTAGCCACACTTCCTTCCCCCCACAACCCACACACTCTCCTACACCCAACTGAGAGTCTCTGACCGAACACTGATTAAGTGGGCCCAAAATTTTGCATAAACTTCAATTATTGTTAATGCTTCAATGCATTTATTGCACATTGTTGAAACAGTGTTGCCCTATTATTGTTTTTTGCAAAACTAATAACAGCTGTTCAATCTGACAGGTGCAACCAAAAGTCTTGTGGCAGCTACGAAAAATTCTTAAAAAAATATGAATATTTACAATTTGGGGTGAAAACTTTCGAAAAAGTTATATTGTAGGGGACAGTGAAGTGAACTAGAAAGATTTTTTGGAATGATATATTTTTTAAAAATAAAAGTTGTGTCGTTCACGATATTAAATACTATACATATTGTAAAAAATGGCGGACGTAAAGTCGGGCGCGGACGACTTTAGGATACCCTGTACCACTAGCTTGTAATAAAGTCCGATTTCTTCACAAAAAACCAAAAACAGAAGAATTTTTAAGCAAAAATTTTTTTCTTGACCGATCGTTCCTATGGGAGCTATATGATATAGTCAACCGATTTCAATAAAATTTGACACAGTGCTTAAATACCTTAAAAAAGATATGAATGGCAAATTTATTTCAAATATCTTTACAAACAAACAAAACACATCGAATTTTGTATAAAAAACGTGTTTTTGGACCGATTGGTCCTATGGGAGCTATATGATCTAGTCAAACGATTTGGATTAAATTTGGTACAGTGCTTAGGAACTATAAAATACTCACGAATGTCAAATTTGATCCCAATATCTTAACAAACAAACGAAACACAACAAATTTTGTTAAAAAATCGATTTTTTGGAAGATCGGACCTATGGGAGCTATATAATATAGTCAACCGATTTTGTTCAAATTTGGCACATTGCTTAAGTGGTCTAAAAAATTTCCAAACGCCAAATCTGGTTAGGATATCTTTATTAAAAAACGAAATGTAGCGAATTTTTCTTTAAAAAAGTTATTTTGGCCGATCGGTCCTATGGGAGCTATATGATATAGTCAACCGATTTTGATCAAATTTGGTACAGTGATTGGGAACTATAAAAAACTTTCGAATGCCAAATTTCGTTACGATATCTTCATAAACAAACGAATTATTCATCTGAAACGCTTTTTTTTTGTCGAGGTCGTCTCAAACACCCCCATGGGAGCTATATAATTTATCCCCGATATCAAAAAAATAAAATAAACTTGCCTCCTATGGAATAATATGGGATCTAATGTGAAAGTTTGGTAACTCTAGCTCTTACCATCTCTGAGATCTAGGCGTTCACACGGACGGACGGACAGACGGACAGACGGACATGGGTATATCGACTTCTCTATTCACCCTGATCATATTTTAGGTATCTTTGGGGTGTCTCCGACGTCTCCTTCTATATGTTACATACATTTTCGGCTTGCACAAACTTAATATACCCTTAGTACCATACGGTCCAGGGTATAAAAATGTAATTTTTAATATTTTAGCTGGTTTTTATAATTCCGACTGTTTGGCTGATTTTGAAACCGACTTTTCGATGAAACAATGCGGTTTGTGTTTACGATAAAAAATTAAGGTTATAATGATACTTACATATCGAAAAAAATACTCATTAATTAGCTTTTAAAAATAGTAACAAAAAATAGGAATCGGAATCGAAATCTAATTTTGACAATATATATCGATTATCTATAGTTCGGCTGTCAATAAGAAAAAATATAAATTGAGCTTGAAGTCTCAAAGTGTTCGCAGTCATACGAAAGTTAAGGTCTGTGTTAGAACTAAAATTTTATTTGTGCTTTCAAAGTCGCTCGCAGTCGTGTGAAAAAAAATAAATCAACCAATAGTTTTTTTAAAAACTCATAAATACCAGTGATAAAATACCAGAGTAAGTGCGATTCGTGATACGATTATTAATATTTTTCGGAGTTTGCAACGTTGTCGTGAGTGTTAAATTATGCGGATATGCATTTTTTTTTGCTGCTTTTATTTGCTTCGTAGTTCGACTCTATGCGTGTGGACGCGACTGTGCCTAGACAACCAACAGCCGCAACGCTGCTCACCACCTCATACGTCCAGTTCATTGTCCACCATACGCTTTTGAGACATGCGCGTATTGCACACATTTACATTTATGCATGGTCATACACACAGACGCACACACGCACACGCACACTCGTAAAATATTCACACTTGCACACGCGCATACATACAACACTGGCACATATAAAATACACATACGAAGACTTTTGTGCCTGCTGCGTCCCGTCCGACCATTTGGATGCCCAGCGTTGCGTGTCCGTGTGAACTGCCCCAGCAGAAATTCGGAGCCCCAAGTGCAACTACTCCGAATGCAGATGGTTGCGTACAGGTTGAAGAAGGCACATTTTGAGGCTAGGAAAAAAATTTTTTTTTTTCATTTGGCAGAGTGTGTGTGTGTGGTCAGCTGAAAAAGTAGTTTCATTTTAGCCTTCTCTCTCTCTCTCTCTCTCTCTGAGAGCAAACTACTCTGAATGCAGATGGTTGCGTACAGGTTGAGGAAAGCACAATATGAGGTTAGGAAAAATTTTTTTTTTCTCATTTGGCAGAGTGTGTGAGGTTAAGTTGAGAAGTTAACATTTTGCTTAACAGCAGTTTGTCAATGTTACGCGTGTTCACAGATTATGTTATACATATATATATATTATATATAGTATATATATATATATTATATATATATTATTACTTTTCCGTTCGCTATCAACTTAAGTGTGTGATGTTCTTGTGTGTGTGGCTCTCTCTCTGAGAGCAAACTACTCCAAATGCAGATGGTTGCGTACAGGTTGAAGAAGGCACATTTTGAGGCTAGGAAAATTTTTTTTTTTTTCACCATTTGGCAGTGTGTGTGAGGTTAAGTTGAGAAGTTAACATTTTGCTTAACAGCAGTCAATGTCAATGTTACGCGTGTGCACAGATTATGTTATATATATATACATATATATTATATATATATTATATTATATATATATTATATACTTTTTTTTTCAGTTCGCTATCAACTTAAGTGAGTGATGTTCTTGTGTGTGTGGCTCTCTCTCTCTGAGAGCAAACTACTCCGAATGCAGATGGTTGCGTACAGGTTGAAGAAGGCACATTTTGAGGCTAGGAAAAAAATTTTTTTTTTCAACATTTGGCAGTGTGTGTGAGGTTAAGTTGAGAAGTTAACATTTTGCTTAACAGCAGTCAATGTCAATGTTACGCGTGTTCACAGATTATGTTATACATATATACATATATATTATATATAGTATATATATATATATATTATTACTTTTTAGTTCGCTATCAACTTAAGTGAGTGATGTTCTTGTGTGTGTGGCTCTCTCTCTGAGAGCAAACTACTCCGAATGCAGATGGTTGCGTACAGGTTGAAGAAGGCACATTTTGAGGCTAGGAAAAAATTTTTTTTTTCAACATTTGGCAGTGTGTGTGAGGTTAAGTTGAGAAGTTAACATTTTGCTTAACAGCAGTTTGTCAATGTTACGGAAAATTTTTTTTTTTCGTTGGCAGTATGTGTGTGGTGCTCTCTCTCTCTCTCTCTGAGAGCAAACTACTCCGAATGCAGATGGTGCAGGTTGAAGTCGGCACAACTTGAGGTTAGGAAAAAAATTTTTTTTTTCTTATTTGGCAGAGTGTGTGTGGTCAGCTGTCAAAATAGTTTCACACAAACTCTCTCTCTCTCTCTGAGAGCGAGTGTTTTTTTTTGTGACGTTTGAATGCAGCTCAAAATAGCTCGATTGTGTGCGTAGTAAACATTAAATAAATATTATTCGTTTGGGAACTTTTTTATTTATATTAGCATATTAATTATTTTTTTTATTTAAAATTATAATTAGCTTAATTATAAAAAAGAACTTAAATGATATTAACTAAAGTATATTTATATTTGGTGTTACAGATTGCTTAATTTTATTATTTGTTGTTAATTTGTTCAGGATGTCTCTTTGAGTGCACATTAGGGTGGGAGCTGGGGAATTCTTTTAATTTATATTAGCATATTAATTATTTTTTTATTTAAAGTTATAATTAGCTTAATTATAAACGAGAACTTAAATGATATTAACTAAAGTATATTTATATTTGGTGTTTCACATTGCTTAATTTTATTATTTGTTAATTTGTTCAGGACGTCTCTTGAGTGTCCATTAGAGTTGCCACCTTATGGCAAGTTTTTAAATCGACGAGTTTATTAGCGCCATATTTATTATATTTAAATTTTTAATATTGGCAATATAAGGCTAAATAATAATAGCTTAGTTAATCGCTACACAGTATTATGTTCTAATATTTAAGATGATTTACAGGTTTATGATTTTTTACAACATTTTTGGATTTTTTAGATCGGAAGGTTGTCATGTTTTCAATCTTCAATGTGTTTTCAACCTGCTTTTATATCTTCCGCTAATATTATTAATGCTTTTTCCTAAGAAATCTATTTTAATGTCTTAATGTAAATTATTATTCCTGAATAAATTTGTTTAGCTCTAAAATTAATTAAAATTATTTACACTAGCTTACAAATTTAGTCGTTTTAGTCGCTGCCAGAGTAAAATGCCATGCTTAAACCGCAAATGCAACAAACTTTTTCAGGATATTTTTTTAAATTCAATTTTAATTACTTTACATAAAGAATTTAAAACACTTTTAGGACCTTCTGCACATAATGGCTCATCATTTATTTTCATTTCATTATTTTCTATAATTTTATTTAATAATTTTATAGGATTATATCCATATCCACTTGCTTTACCTCTTTGATTATCTTATATTATTAAAAAATTGCGTTTTTCGTCATTATAAAAAAAATTTCCTCTACTTAACAGCAAATATCTCTGGTTGAATTAAACTGATTTCGAGCATTTTTTTACTTGACTGTAGCTAACACTAGCTTAAAATTTAAGGTTCATTGAGTGAACCTTCGTATAAAAGTGTTTTTTTCAGGGATTTTGGGTCGATAAGCACGAAAATTAAAACAATTTTTGTATCCTATGTTTTTGGTCACTTTTTTTCAATTATTCGTTAATGTTTCATGAACAAAATTTTTCATATCTTCATTTTATGTGTTAGCTAGTGTAATTGAATTATCCATCGATTATATTTGGAACAAATTTTTGTCAAATTTACGGTTCGGTCGCTTTTTATGCAATTAAATAAAATTTTCGTAATTTTGGAACTATTCTTCCATTTATCAAATACTTTCGGATCGTTTTAGATTTTGCAGCTAAAAAAAAAACTTTTTAGGCAGCGGTGTTATTAAAATATTCGGTTTCAAAAATTGCCGTACCAGCGGTGGGCCACCCTAATGCATGCGCAAGCGACTTGTTGCACTGGTATTATTTCAGACGCAAGCTGCACTAGTTTGCAACCGCTGCAACCCCAACTAGTTGCAATTTTCGTGTGGTTGCCAACCACAATTCAGTGCTAATAATGTATGCTGCAGGGTCATTCATACTCTTACATATGTACATATACATATGCACACGCATTATATACAAAGCTTTATGTGTATGTGCTGCTGCTATTGTTGTTGTTGTTGTTGGCGCTGCTTCACAGGACTTTTGGTCCATTTAACATGTCTCATAATAATTGTGATTGGGGTTTATTTCGCATTCATTTGAATATGAATTAGCATCGTTTCGCATTTGAATGTCCAAAATGGGGAATAATAATAAGAAAATTGTAGTTTGAGTTGCGGGCGGGGGTAGCAAGAAGAAGAGTTGGCAACAAGGCAAAGGACAACAACACGTTGTCAGGGCCGTTGCACGGAATAGAATTTTGCCAATTTAGCAAAAAGGGAAACGTTGCGATTGTATCTACCAATGGACACATAGATACTGCCACCCACCCACACATACTCAAATTCCACGTGTGCGCTTGTGTGTGTGTGGTAGCCCTGAGCTACAACTATCTGGGGGGTTGTCGTCTGGATAGCTTGACACTCCTCTACTCATAAGGACGCAATAAAAAACTATGCAATATTTTTAACTGTCAGTTTTACACTCGCCAGAAGTTCTTCAATGGAAGCCCAACACTCTCTGGGTGGGCTTTCTCTGGCCAGACCTACTCCAGCCAACGTTCCTCTCCTCTCTTCCTCCCTCTCTCTCACTTTTCATTATTATATGTGCGTTGTGATGCGTGCTTGCCAGGACGAAATCTGTTGGTCTGATGCTTCTGATGCTACTGATGGTCTCATGGCTCATCCGTCTGTCTCTCGTTTGGGGAATTTGCTCTTATTAATTAGTGCAAAACGGCCCTTGGGGTGTTTTCTTCTGATGCTCTCTGTGTGGTTGTGTGTGTTCCATACGTGTATACGGTATGATGGTATGTGTTTTGTGGACTTTTTGATTAAAGAGTTAAATGTGTCGAGGCTGGACAACCCAGCATGCTTGTTAGTTGATTGCGAGGACAGGCTGAGATGTAGTTTGTAACTCCATGAAAACTGCTGCTAGAGCGCTTTACAACGTTTAGTAACTTTCCAACTAGGAATTAATCCCAGGCGCGTATTCTAGATTTGGTCTTAAGGAGTGGTCTGCACTTCGAAGTGTGGGTCAATTAGCTTGTTGAATCATCATTCCTAACAGATTTTCTAAAGATTCTACACAGGTTGTAAGCAGTGGCGGATTCCAGGGGGAAATGCGAGTACGGACCCCGTGTTTGGCGAGCTCTGTTACATGTACACTTCGCAGTGAAGAACCCCCTCAAGCCTAAATCCTTAAACCGCATCTTGCACGACTCGTGGTGTAGTGTTGGACTTCTCTTGATCTATCTGTTATCTAGTTTGGAGTCATTATTCCTAACAGATTTTCTAAAGATTCTACACAAGTTGTAACCAGTGGCGGATTCCAGGGGGAAATGCGAGTTGGGACCCCCGTATTTGGCGAGCTCTGATACATGTACACTCCGCAGTGAAGAACCCCCTCAAGCCTAAATCCTTAAACCGCATCTTGCACGACTCCTGTTGTAATCTTGGACTTCTCTTGATTTATCTGTTATCTAGTTTGGAGTCATCATTCCTAACAGATTTTCTAAAGATTCTACACAGGTAGTAACCAGTGGCTGATTCCAAGGGGGTCTTGCGAGTCCGGACCCCCGTGTGTGACACTTCGAAGTGAAGAACCCCTCAAGACCAAATCCTAAAACCGCATCTTACACGACCCCTGTTGTAATCTTGGACTTCTCTTGATCTATCTGTTATCTAGTTTGGAGTCATCATTCCTTACAGATTTTCTAAAGATTCTACACAGGTAGTAACCAGTGGCGGATTCCAGGGGGGTCTTGCTAGTCCGGACCCCCCCGTGCTTGGCGAGCTCTGATACATATACACTTCGAAGTGAAGAACCCGCTCAAGACCAAATCCTAAAACCGCATCTTACACGACTCCAGGTGTAGTGTTGGACTTCTCATGATCTTACTGTTATCTCCTTAGCTATCCGTATTACTCGGTCTTCGAAGTGAAGAACCCTCCTTAAGACAAACTCCTAAAACCGCATCTTACACGACTCCTGTTGGACTTCTCTTGATCTATCTGTTTTCTGCTCAGCTATCCGGATTACTCGGCCTAGTTTGGATTCCTTCCAACAGACATAGGTAGTTTCTCACTTTGGAGTTTGTTGTGCGGCGCTGCCCTTTGGCACTTTTGCGGTTAACGCCTCTATTCCATGGGCTTCGATTCGAGGGAGATAAATCGCATAAATTTTACTCTCTTTTAGCTTGCCAAAATGTTGCACCTTCTGTGCGTTGGGACGACGACGGGATATCTATCCGCAAAAAAACATGCCCTTTCACACCGCGTTATCGGCGGCGCCCTACTCGAATGCACCCCGCGCTACGATTCAGTTCAGTTCGGTTCGGTTCAGGTCGGTTCAGGTCGTGCTCGTCATTGGGAACACATTAGATCATAAATAAAATTAGAGCGCGCTGTTGCTGCTGCTGCTGCGAGAAAAAAGATATCGATATGGATTCTATCAGATACGCTTTGCACACGTGTGTGTGTGTGTGCCTGTGTGTGTGTGTGTGAATGCGAGTGTGTGTGCGAATGGGTTGTGTAATATTGATTAAATTGGTAAGACTTTTTAAAAATTACTGTAAAATTTTGCACACTCACCCAAAGAGTGCGAGGAGCGAGAGTGCGGAGGGTGTCCTGCGTATCACCCTTCAGCATTATCCTTTCGATTGCTGCTGCTGCTAATAATATTGACACAAAGAATACTTTCTGGTCGCTCCTGTCGTTTCATACAAAAAGGTATGAAAACGAGGATGAAATACGGCAACAACAACAACAACAACAACAGCAACAAGGACAACAACTCCTGGGCTTTGATCGGTGAAGTCAATTGTAACACATCGAATTGTTCGCATTGATAGATTTTGATTTATTTGCAGTTATTTATAGGCCTTCAACTGGCACCAGCAGCAACAACAACAACTGTTCGCATATATGAGTCCTGTGTGTGTCCTGTGCGAGTCAGTCCCCCCAACCCTGCCCATATAAGTCTTGTGTTTTTGTGTGTGTTTCAGTCGATGATGACTCGATGGCGACGACGACGACGTCGACGGCTCATTGACTGACAGCCGCGCCTTTTACCTACTTCAGTGCGACATTAGATAATCCGTTCTTATCCTCGATTTTTGGTTTTTACCCTTTTAGTCATATTTTTACGTTATCCTTTTGTAGTTTGTTACTTTTTGTGCAATTTTTTAAGAAACTCGCACAGCAACTCGATGAAAATCTTGGAAGTACTTGGAAGCCTTATTTCTAGATGTAATTTTTAGGATATTCGCTTAGCGAGGTTCCATCTTTTTAATACTCTATAGCTACATGGATATAGTGTGTTGTTCCTACAACCTCTAAAAGTTTAATCAATCCCGACCGCTTATATACATTACTCAAAGAACTAGTGGCACTGAACTTTGCCGCAATTTGGAACTTTTGTATGAACTAGTTCCTATTTTTTGTGCGCGCTGCAATTTCTACCCAAATCTGACTATTAAGATTTAATACATTTGGGTCAGCAATATTTTCGTATTCAATTATTCTTCAAATTTATAACGAGATAAATACGTTTAAAATTTTATAAATATTGTTGTTGATTAATCTCAATTCCTTATGAACATATCTGGATGAACCAGGATCGTAATTTTCGGCAGTTCACTTGTACCTGTTCTTGCTCAATATAAATCCTAAAATATTTGCTCACATTTTTTAATTTGAATCCTATTTTTACTTAAAGATGCTGTAAAGTGAAAATATATTATATTCCAAATTCATCCGATTTTTCTTAAGTTTTTTTAACCAAACTATTTGAAAATAAATTTCGAAATTTTCTGATATTTTCTTAAGCTTTATTATGAATGCAAAAATTTTTTCATTTCTTCTCCTTAAAACTTTGAAATCGACTTTTACAATCGATTTCAATGATGACCATATACGAAATTTCGAACTTATTTATTTAGCTTTCAAGTTTAGTTGTTATAAGCTTTTTTGAAACTCTTCAATTTCTTATATTATACATTTTTAAAATTATGTCGTACGTTGTTTTTAGATCTGTTAAATATTGGAAACTTCGTCAAGATAATTTTAGAAAAGCATTCCTAAAATATATGTATATAATAAGCCGTGCTCGGGAAAGCGAATTCGAACATTTTTTACGGATGACTTTTTTTGTATATAATATCATCATTGCATTACAACCCTAGATGGGTCAAAGCTTCCTTCACGATGCCCCTCCATATCACATGATCCATTGCTTAGACTTCGTAGTTTTGAACATCCATTTTACCCAGATCTGCAAGCACCGCATCCAGCCAACGGTTTATGGTCGCCCTCTTATCGTCTTTTCAGGACTAACTTTAGTGTGAAGTTATCATCCATGCGCAGTACATTCCTGACCCACCGTAGACGCTGGGATC
Organism: Chymomyza amoena; assembly: GCA_037043745.1. Taxonomy (NCBI): domain Eukaryota; kingdom Metazoa; phylum Arthropoda; class Insecta; order Diptera; family Drosophilidae; genus Chymomyza; species Chymomyza amoena. The sequence goes on from JBAMAX010003141.1 coordinate 548,889, forward strand.
TTGATAAAGCGCATGATCCTTTCATTGTGTCTTAATTCTTCGAGCTCTAAGCTATAAAGCATTTTATAGATGTTGCCGTCCATTACCGGTCCGTTAATTTTCCGTATAATCTTTCTCTCTAATGCTGCCAACTGCTTATAGTCAGCTTTACGGAGAACCCTTACCTTATGTCAAAGCGGCTTGAACGAGCGTTTTAGACACCTGTAGTTTTGTATCTCGTGAGATTAGTTTGGACTTAAATATTTTGATGTGTCATCTCTTTGATTGCTCACTTCGAGTCACCAGAGCTCGAGAACAAAACTCCTAGATACTGAAAAGAGGTGACTGATTGAAAGCTAAAGGAATCTATGCTCAGGTCTTGAGGCTGGTGTAACCTTGAGGATCGTAGAACACATAGGTGATTTTATTTCTTTTGACTGAATCGAAAGCCTTTTTAAAAAAAGTCAATAAATAGATAGTGAACATTTCGTCCATATTCATGGTATTTCTCAAAGATTCGACTTAGAGCGAAACACTGATCCATCGTTGATTTACCACTTCGAAAGCCGCACTTATAATTACACAGGTCAACATGGTTCAGTTGTTGGAAAGCTAAGAGTCATTTCCGAAGTAATTTGGTGCGTAAAATCCGAATCCGGCGTCAGAACTGGCCCATCACGTCAGGATTTTGAGATATTTGAGGTTATGTACCCAAAAATGGCGATTTTTCCTACATTTGAGGTTATGTACAGGGCGCAAAAAAATTGTTGCGGTCTTTCTCTCCAATTACATCATTTAGTACAACTCTTACCCTTTAATTTAAGGCTTCAAGAGATCAACTACGATTTTTTTACGCAAAGTTATGGCTTTTCGAAGTTACGAGATATATCCCTTCGACGTCATTAGCATTGCACAGGTCTACAAATACAGGCGTCATGTGAGTTGTTGGAAAGCTAAGGGTTATTTCCGAAGTAATTTGGTGCGTAGAATCCGAATCCGGCGTCAGAACTGGCCCATCACGTAAGGATTTTGAGATATTTGAGGTTATGTACCCAAAAAATAACATAACCTCAAATATCTTAAAATCCTGACGTGATGGGCCAGTTCTGACGCCGGATTCGGATGCTACGCACCAAATTACTTCTGAAATGACTCTTAGCTTTCCAACAACTGAACCATGTTGACCTGTGTTATCTCAAAGGCTTATTGCAAATGCTAATGACGTCGAAGGGCTTTATCTCGTAACTTCGAAAAGCCATAACTTTGCGAAAAAAAATCGTAATTGTTCTCTTGAACCCTTAAATTAAAGGGTACGAGTTGTACTAAATGATGTAACTGGAGAGAAAGACCGCAACAATTTTTTGCGCCCTGTACATAACCTCAAAAGTAGAAAAAAACGCCATTTTTTGGGTACATAACCTCAAATATCTCAAAATCCTGACGTGATGGGACATTTCTGACGCCGGATTCGGATTCTACGCACCAAATTACTTCGGAAATAACCCTTAGCTTTCCAACAACTCACATGACCCCTGTATTTGTAGACCTGTGTTATTAATGATTTCTTTAGCATTCTATGATTCTTCCGTAAACTACGTTTGTAAAAAGCTTATATGCGGCATCTAGAAGCGTAATTCCCCCATAATTGCTGTAGACTCGTTGATCTCTTTTTTTATATACTGGAAAGATGATTGTTTGGTGTCATTTCTTTGTTCCATATCTCTATAACGAATTGTGTAGGAAGTTGTGCAAAGCTGGGCCTTCCTCTTTCAGGAGCTCAGCTGTAAAAGAGTCCTTTCCACTCGCTTTGTTATTTCAGAGCTTATTTCCTTAAAGCTTGGTGAGGGAATGTCAGCCTCGGTATCATGAATTGGAGCTTAAGTTTGTCCTAGCGCAAGGGTTATGGTTATTAAAAATCATATTGAAGTGATTTTGCCAGCGATGGAGGATTTCCAACTCCGACTGGAGCGTTTCGTTACCTTCAGAGAGGCATGCATTTATTCGCGGTTGAATTGGCGTAGCGTAGTTTATAATATAATATCTTATAAATAAAATTCTCGTGTCGTTCTTCGTGTTAGTTACCATACTTCACCGAAACAGCTGGACCGATTCTCAAGATATTTCGTGTGCCTATTGGGTAGGTCTGAGAATCGGGCAACATTTATTTTTCATACCCCTAAGTGATAAGTGTTATGCATCCCTAAGATTTTTTTTTAATTTTTGGTTTTAGCATCGAGCGTATTGTACGACAGCACAAAAAAAAAAAAATTTTATGATCTATATATATATAAGAAACTTATGTTTTACGTGTTACGGATGTTCTCATGAACACATCGATGAATTTCAAATCTGATTTCTGCGTGAGTTAACGTGGAGGTTTTAAACTTAATGCGATGTGTTTTTGCGTATTGGTTCGTGAGTTGTACGCATTTCCATTAATATCGTTAATATATTAATATTAGGTTGTCAAAAAAGTCTTGCGGTATTTCCGCAAGCTTGTCTTTGCAAGCGCGTAGTTCTAGTTGTGTTCGTCGCATCGGTTCACGCTAGAGCTTTTTGGAAAGCTCTTTTCACGTGCTAACACGTGTTTGATTAATTGTTGTTTGCTTTTAGTCGTTCGTGAGTTATAGCGTCGCAAACATGGAGCAAAATAAAGAGAAAATACGGCATATTTTACAGTACTACTACGATAAAGGCAAAAATGCATCTCATGCTGCCAATAAAATTTGTGCAGTTTATGGACCCGATACAGTTTCCATTTCCACCGCACAACGATGGTTTCAACGTTTTCGTTCTGGTGCAGAGGTGATCGAAGATGCGCCACGGTCCGGAAGGCCTGTTGTCGAAAATTGCGATAAAATCGCTGAATTGATCGAAAGAGACCGGCATAGTAGCAGCCGTAGCATCGGCCAAGAGCTGGGCATGAGTCATCAAACCGTTATAAACCATTTGAAGAAGCTTGGATTGAAAAAGAAGCTCGATGTATGGGTGCCACACGACTTGACGCAAAAAAACGTTTTTGACCGTATGGCTGCATGCGAATCGCTTCTGAATCGCAACAAAATCGACCCTTTTTGAAGCGGATGGTGACTGGCGATGAAATGTGGGTCACTTACGACAACGTGAAGCGTAAACGGTCGTGGTCGAAAAGCGGGGAAGCTGCCCAGACGGTGGCCAAGCCTGGATTGACGGCCAGGAAGGTTCTTCTGTGTGTTTGGTGGGATTGGCAGGGAATCATCCACTATGAGCTGCTCCCCTATGGCCAAACGCTCAATTCGGACCTGTACTGCCAACAACTGGACCGCTTGAATGCAGCACTCATGCAGAAGAGGCCATCTTTGATCAACAGAGGCCGAATTGTCTTCCATCAGGACAACGCCAGGCCACACACATCTTTGGTGACGCGCCAGAAGCTCCGGGAGCTCGGATGGGAGGTTCTTTTGCATCCACCGTATAGTCCGGATCTCGCACCAAGTGATTACCACCTATTTCTGTCCATGACGAACGCGCTTGGTAATCGGAAGTTGTCCACAAGAGAGTCCTGTGAAAATTGGCTCTCCGAGTTTTTTGACAATAGGGAAGCGAGCTTCTATAAGAGGGGCATTATGAAGTTGGCATCTCGTTGGGAACTCGTCATCGAACAAAACGGCGCATATTTGACTTAAATCGTATTATTATAACCAATTTTATGAACAATTGAAAATTCAATAAAAATACCGCAAGACTTTTTTGACAACCCAATATATAGCTATTAGGAATACTTAAGTTCGTCCATCAACTAATCCAAAAGTTTTATGATTATCTAGATAAGCTGACTAGACAATCTTGCGATGTTTATACATTTAAAGAGTATTCAAAAAGTTTGGGCAGGACAAGTCTGTCGGGTTCACTAGTAATATATAATATAATAATATTTAATCTTAGCAGAATCTTAAGTATGAACTTTTAGCTGTGCAACCAGATTTCTGGCTGCTTGACAACCCTTAAAATTCTTTAATTTAACAGATTTTGCAAATTTTATTTTATTAAAATAAGCTAGAACATATTTTTCTTTAAATTTTATATCATGGTGGATCCCTTTAGGTATATAGGTATACAGGATCTCTAATTCCAATAGCTTAAGTTCTCAATTGACTGAGCTCAGATTGTTAACCAAAATTTACGACTCATCTGCAAATATTAAAAA